>JANRMT010062806.1:13892571-13914936 GCA_026402145.1 Polypterus bichir lapradei | reverse complement strand
CCCCCCCAAGACCATATGTTAAGGTAACCTGGTTTCCTTGCGGGGGTTGAAAGACTTTAGCAGAGAAATACTTGCCAAACTGTTTAAGACATATCCCCCCATGTCTGTTGTAAAATTCAAAGAGACCCATTCCTAAGGGGGTGGGGGGGTAAACACTAAATTAAATTGCTTTGCCTAAATTACAAATAAAGACATACAAAATATTTATCAAGTTATATGCAAAATCTCACATCACAACAGGTACAAATCTTGTAATCGATATTTAACCCACTCCCTGTTGTCCAAATGACTTGACATTTTGCATACTTACTCACTTCCGATGACAATACATGGATCAATAATCAGTTTCACTAATTGATCAATTAATTCATGTTAATTAAGAAATGAAATTTTCATATGAAGACTAGTTCAAGATTTCACCAACAGATGGCGCTAGTAACAGATAGTAATATTAAAGGAAGTGTTAAAATATTGATTACAAAATTACACTAAAACAAACCCAAGACTAAAAAGTTGAAAATAACATATATATATATATATACAGTGGTGTGAAAAACTATTTGCCCCCTTCCATGTAGGGCCATGTAGGTTTGGATTTATTTTCTCCCTAAATAATAAAAACCATCATTTAAAAACTGCATTTTGTGTTTACTTGTGTTATATTTGACTAATGGTTACATGTGTTTGATGATCAGAAACATTTTGTGTGACAAACATGCAAAAAAATAAGAAATCAGGAAGGGGGCAAATAGTTTTTCACACCACTGTATATCACTGGTTCCAGTACGTTTGTTATTGGTTTGTGAGTGAACTGCGTTGATTTTCGGTTGAATGTTATCAGTTTGCGTATAAAGTATATTGACTTGCGTTCTGTGACGGTCTAACAATGGATTTGAGTATGTACTATATTGGTTTCATACACGTCTTATACTGGTTTCATGTGGGTAACCTGTCGATTTTGCGCTGGAGGTCTATTGGTTGTATTTGTGCACTATGTTGGTTTCCCCTATGAAACATATTGGTTATGCGTGCACACCCTATCGCAACTCTGTGTATGAACTATTTCGGTTCTGCGTGTGAAATATATTGGTTGTTCACGTGATCTTCAGAGGAAATGGACGGGGCAAGAAACAGGAACTCAAGGGCCGGTAGAGTCATGGAGTGTAAAGAGATGTGTTTAGGAGATGCATCTGCGTTTAAACGGCACTATATGTTTTCTCCACACCATGCGTTTGCGAAAGGACATCTTGGTAATTATTACTATTTAACAGAATCTACCCTTGAGTCTGTAAAGAACGCAAGGCTGAAGTTAGGTATGTATTCGGCCGTCTTGATATTCGGTCCCATCTACATGCTTACTTGCATCCCGCAGCTGTACTTGTTCACACAGTATTTTCAAAACTGTTACTTATTCTAAAGGCAAAATATTCAACAATTACGATTGACGTGTTTATGCGACATAACATTTAGTTACTACTAGTTAGATTTATTATGCCCGGCGACCCCGCACCGCGCCGCACAGACAGGTGAAGTGACTTGCTCAGGGTCACACAGTGTCAGTCTCAGGACTTGAACCCACGAACAAAGGGTTGGAAGAGTTGGAACAAAGGGTTGGCAGAGCCCTAACCGCAATGCTTGCACATCTATAACGTGTATATTAATTGACTAAACTTGTCAATTCTTTGAAAAGCTAAACATTTAACATTTAGGACCTGCATGGGTCAGTTACATCATATTGGGCCACCTTACCTGTCACAGTTTGGTGAAAAGACAGATACGTTTTTTTAAGATGCAGCGGAGTTTTGCTGTGCCCAGTGCGAGTATCAGGGTGAAACTGTCAATGTATTCCCACTTCAATATCAGATAAATGGGATTTACTGTGAAATTTAATGGGCACTGTAAATTGTTAAATGACGTTGGGCCACCGCAATTTTCATAGTTTTGTGACATTGGCACATATAAACATGGGAGTAGCTGGGACTGAATAAAATGACAGCCGAATGCGTACCTAACTTCAGTCCTGTGATCATTTCAGAATTAAGGGCAAATACTGGTAAAAAGAATTACCACCAAGCCCTTTCACAAACATACAGTGACGTGCAAAAGTATTCAATCCCTTTAAAAGTCATCCTAATTTTCTGCATGACAAAAGATTTGTCCACATATTTATCCATTTGGTATTTTTAAAGTGAACTCTTGTGCTGTAACAAAACGTTATCAAACTCCAAATAACTGAAGAAAAACTCCAAAGTGATTGTTTGCCTAAGCATTCAAGCCCAACACTTTGTCAAGAACCTTTTTGCTGCAGTAACAGCCTTCATTCTTTTGAAGTATGTAAATATGCCCCAGTTCTGCACATTGCTCAGGCGTGATTCTTCCCTGTTCTTCTTGGCATGATTTCTAGGTACCCTCTATGTTGGTGGGATGGTATTTCTGAACAGCAGTTTTCAAACAGTTCCCCAGATTCTCAACAGGGTTAAGATCAGGGCTTTGACTTGGCCATTCCGGAACATTCACCTGTCTGTTCTTGAGCCATCCCAGTGTAACTTTGGTATAATGCTTTGGGTCATTGTCATCTTGAAAGATGAATCTTCTCCCGAGCTTTAAATTCATAGCAAACTGGAACGAGTTCTCCTGCAACTATTTGGGACTATTTGGGACTATCTATTGTCCCTTCAACTCTGACAAGATTCTCAGTCCCAGCACATGAAAAACATCCCCATAGCAAGATGCTGTCACCACCATATTCCACTGTAGGTCTGGTGTTTCTTGTGGCATGGGCAGTGTTTGTTTTACAACACACATTCTGTACCTCTTTGAAGTCTGAGAAAAAAAGTTCTATTTTGGTTTCATTTGACCATAAACCCTTCTCCCCACATTTAACTGGAAAAACACCATATGTGCTTTTATGTGAACCATCTTAAGGAATGGCTTCTTTCTTCCCACCCTCCTGTAGAGGCCTGTTTAATGGAGAGCTCTTGAAATTATGGATCCCTGCACCTTCACTCCAGTTTCAGCCAAAAAGCATTGCAAACATCTGAGAGTGACGGTTGGATTTCTAGTCTCTTCTCTCTCTAGTTGGTGTCGAACTCTGATGTTCAGTCTTGAGGGACGGCCTGCTCTAGTAAGAGTCTGGGTGCTGTGATGAACATTCCACTTTCTGATGATGGATCCAGAAGTGCGCAATGGGACATTCAAACTCTTGATGTTTTTATAATTATTTCCTGCTACCTTGTGCATTTCAATAACTTTGTTTCTCACATCAGCAGAATGCACCTCTCTCTTCATTTTTTCAGAGACTGTCCACCAAAGACTACGGCCCCTACGAAGGGGGCTTTTTATATCCAGAGAGAAAGTAGCACCTCATTATGTTTAATTATGAATATCAACTGTCTGCCACCTTTGTAATTAATTTGTCATTGGTGTAAACCTGGAGCTTCCAAAGCACAGAGGTGTAAACACTAACTTTGGAGATTTTCTTCTTCAATTAAATGTCTACATAAAATAGTTTATTTTGACTTTGGAAATGTTTTGTTACAGTATAAGAAAAATACGGAATGAATAAATATGTGTACAAATATTTTGTCTTGCATAAAATTATGACAACTTTCAAGGGAATTGAATACTTTTGCACGTCACAGTATGTTTGTGAAAGGGTTTGGTGGTAATTATTTTTAAGTTAGGTGCACATTCAGCTGCCTTTTTATTCACTTCTAGCTACATCCAGTATAAGCTTGCAGTCAGCTACTTATTCACAAACCAGCTTCTTCTTCTATATTAACAGCAAGGCAAAATATTCTACAGTGTGTACATTAATCTGCAAACTGATCCATTATTTGAAAAAATAATTTTCAAACAAAACCTGAATGGGTTGAAAATGTTAAACTCAACTTTAACAATGGAATCTGTCCTGGACAAGTTTATATTATGCCAATTATACACGTTGTAAATGTGCAAGCATTGTGGCGTAGTGTTTAAGACTGCACTTTTAAACTGAGTTCGTGGGTTCAAGTCCTGATAATGACACTATGTGACCATAAACAAGTCACTTCATCTGTCTGTGCGGTGCGAGGGGCACTGGGTGAATCTAACCAGTAGTATCTAAATGTTGTATGTTGGAGAAGGCGTTAGTAAATGTAGAATATTTTGCCTTCAAAATGAATAACTGGTTTCAAAAGTTGTGTGAAAAAGTACTGTGGCTGGGTGCGAGCAAACATGATCCTGGAAGCAAATATGAAGACGGCCCAATACGTACCTAACTTCGGCCTTGTGTTCATTACAGACTCAAGGGTAGATTCTGTTAAATAGTAATAATTACTACCACGTCCTTTCGCAAACGTATTGTGCGGAAAAAAATATATAGTGCCGTTTAAACGCAGATGCGTCTCCTAGACACTTGTCTTTACACTCCATGACTCTACCAGCCCTTGAGTTCATGTTTCTTGCCCCGCCCATTTCTTCTGAAGATCACGTGAACAACCAATATAGTTCACATGCAGAACCGACATAGTTCATACAGGGAGTTCCGATAGGGTGCGCACGCATAACCAATATGTTTCATACGCGAAACCGACAACCAATAGAGTTCAAGCACAAAATCGACAGGTCACCCACATGAAACCAGTATAAGACGTGCATGAAACCAATATAGTGCATATGCAAATCCATTGTTAGACCGACACAGAACACAAGCCAATATAGTTCATACGCAAACCGATAACATGCAAGCGTAAACCAATGCAGTTCACTCACAAACCAATAACAAATCGTACTGGAACCAGTGATATACACACTCAAATCAATATAGTTCATATGCAAACCAGTGGTATGCACGTACAAACGGATATAGTTCACGCACAAACCGATAATATATGGACACGAACCAGTATAGTTCATATGAATGAAACCAGCATTGTACGCACGCAAACCAATTAAGTATGCATGCAAACCGATAGTAAATATTCATAAACCAATAGTGTTCGCACATAAACCAATAGATTACACACAGAAATATATGATTTATGGCCTGTTTGGCCCCTCATACTTTGACAGACAGTTTCAAGACTTTGCTTTACTTGAGCCAATCGGTACATTTATGTGTCATCCTTTTCCCACATGATTATTAAGTCCAAATACCGTAGTGACCATAAATGTATTGAATTGTTATTGTGCCATAAGGGTTATTCAGTTATGCAAGGTACACCAACATATATTTTATATATAAAGTGTGTGTGTGGGATCACTGTATTTACAATAGTTGTCAAAATGAGACTTGAATCATCTTCTTTAGAGATTTTACCTTCCTCTGTTTTACTGGGGGAGTTCACTGGCATCGGTCCATCTTTGCTGTGTATAATCAATACCTCATTGAAGCAAGGGTATGCTTCCCTCCTATTTAGTAATTCCTTTACTAAAAAAACCTAACCTCGATTCTAGCTCTGTGTGCAATTATCAGCTAATTTCAAAATTATCATTTATTAGTAAAATTTTAGAAAAGTTGTTAAAATCCGATTTTAATCTCTGTTATACAATTTACAGATTTTTATTCCTTTACAATCTGGCTTTCAAAAGCAGCACTCAATTGGAATTGCTCTTTTAAAGGTAATGATCTCCTAATGGCTTCTGATGCAGGGAATTGTTTCATACTTGTTTTACTTAACCTTAGTACTGCCTTTGATACTGTAGATCATAACATTTTACTTAATATGCTTAGATGTTTTGTTGGTATTTCTGGCTCTGTCTTAGACTGGTTTTCATCCTACTTACCAAATTCCAGCTTTTTCTTTTTCTTCTGCCACTGCTTCCCTAAACTGTGGGGTTCCCCAAGGCTCAATCCTTGGTCCATTGTTATTTTTATTTTACATCCTTCCTTTAGGAGAGATCATTCAGTCTTTTAAAGAAATCTCATCAATTTTATGCTGAAGATATTCAGTTGTATATTTCTTTTAAACCACACCAGTCAGATAAGTTGTCCACCCTAGTTGATTGTGTTTCACGGACAAAAGAGTGTCTCTCTAACAATTACTTATATTTAAATTCCTGAAAATGGAAACCATGATTATAACTTCCCCTGACAGTCATCCTAAGATTAATCAGGTGCTTGTATCGTGACTGCTAAGTCCACTGTTCAAAACTTTGGAGTTATATTTCATTCCTCTCTTAGTTTTAATTTGCATGTTAAATCTATTTCTTGTTCCTGTTACTTTCATTTAAGGAACATTTAAAACTCTGTTCTATAGTTTTACCATCTGAACTGGAAAAAAATGTTCATGCATTTGTTTCCTCATGCTTAGATTATTATAAAGCATTGTTTACTGGATTGAAAAAATCATTCTTTTCACATCTTCAGGCTATACAAAATGTAGCGACCAAGTTGCTAAAGCATTCCAGAGAGATCATATTACACCTATATTATTCTCTTTACATTGGCTTCCAGTGGATTTCAAAATTCATTTTAAAATTCTGGTACTTGTTTATAGAGCATTGAACAGACAAGCTCCAGTCTATTCATCCAGTCTCCTCAAATTTACTGCCTCTTGCATACTTAGATCTCAGGCTCAAAATCTGTTAGTTGTTCCACGTATGTGATTAAAAACAAGGGCGAATAGAGACTTTCTATCATTTGGACCGAAGAAATGGAACAATCTCTCTCTTCATATTCATATGGTTGTCTCTGTGGACTCTTAAAAAACAGTTAAAAACTTTGTTGTTTAGCCAGGCTTTTGCTTAGAGTCTTATTGTTACTAATTTTGTTTTTATTTCTACTTATTTTATTTTAATTTACTTAATTGTATTTGTTAGATTTTACTCTACTGTGTATCTTAATGTGTCTATGTCTTGCCTAGCTTAATTTATTTAAGCTTTTTTCTTTTATTGTACAGAGCTTTGTGAACCCAGCCACAGGGGATGCACAAACCAGTGTGTTTCTTTGTGCTGGTCCCAAGCCCGGATAAATGGGGAAGGTCACATCAGGAAGGGCATCCGGTATAAATGATCAGTGGACAACAATACAGATTTCCATACTGGTCGAGTCCTGGGATAACAACGACTGCCACCAGTACTGTTAGCCAACAGGGTGCTGGTGGAAATTGGGCTACTGTTGGCCAAAGAAGGGGGGAGAGATGTGTCTGGAGGAACGAGGAGAGGAGGAAGGTAGAGAGGAGAGTGTAACTGAGGGTAGGAACTTTGAATGTTGGCAGTATGACTGGTAAGGGGAGAGAGTTAGCCAATATGATGGAGAGAAGGAAGGTTGAAATGTCATACATGTAAGAAACTAAATGGAAGGGGAGTAAGGCCGGGTAAATTGGAGGTGGATTCAAATTGTTCTACAATGGTCCTGATGGAAAGAGAAATGGAGTAGGGGTTATTCTGAAGGAACAGTATGTCAAGAGTGTTTTGGAAGTGAAAAGAGTGTCAGACAGAGTAATGATTATGAAGCTGGAAATTGGAGGTGTGATGATGAATGTTCTTAGTGCATATGCCCTGCAAGTTGGCTGTGTAATGGATGAGAAAGAAGATTTCTGAAATGATTTGGATGAAGTGATGGACAGTGTACCCAAGGGATAGAAAGTGGAGGGGATTTTAATAGACATGATGGTGAAGAGAACAGAGGAGACAAAGAGGTGATGGGTAGGTATGATGTCAAAGAGAGCAATGAAGAAGGTCACATGATAGTGGATTTTGCAAAAAAGGATGGGCATGGCTGTGATGAATGCATATTTTAAGAAGAGGGAGGAACATAAAAGAGTGGAGGAAGATGCACACAGCTAGATCATATCCTATGCATAAGAGTCGATCTGAAGGATATTAAAGACTGCAAAATGGTAGCAGGGGAAAGTGTAGTTAGACAGCATAGAGTGGAGAAGAGTGTCAGGAGTAATTTGTGACAGATGATTATCAGCAAGAGTGAAAAGGAAGATCTACAGGATGATAGTGAGACCAGCTTTGTTATATGGGTTGGAGATGGTGGAACTGACCAGAAAGCAGGAGACAGAGTTGGAGGTGGCAGAGTTAAAGAAGGTAAGATTTATATTGGGTGTGATGATGATGGACAGGATTACAAATGAGTACATTAGGAGAGATGCTCGGGATATTGGGAAAAGGATGTTAATGACAGAGCTGCCAGGCTAGAAGAAAAGAGGAAGGCCTAAAAGAAGGTTTATGGATGTGGTGAGAGAGGACATGCAGGTGATAGGTGTGACAGAGCAACATGTAGAGGATGACCTGCTGAGGCAACCCGTAACGGGAGCAGCCGGAAGAAGAAGAAGTACAGAGCTTTGCGACTTCTTGTCTACGAAATTTGCTTTAATAAACTTTTTACTTTACTTACTACTTTACTTATCTGCAGTTCAGAAGCTCACTGACCAGAGGATGATTGACCCAGCTTTCACTTTTGTTCTGACTCAGCAGAAGTCAAAGAAAAATTTTTAATCAAAGGGGACAGGAGATGAAGCAAGGTAAAAATATGTGCTAGGGTCGATATTAAAGAGAGGGAAAAAAAACTAATCTTTAAAATGAACCAGAAAATGCTAAACAAAAATCAGCAGTCATTATTCCTAGTTTGAGGGAAAAAATTGTTAATGGAAAAATGCAGAAACCAAATACCAAATGTAAAATTAATCCAAACTTGGATGAGAAAGGAATGTATTTGCTGGACCTGATGATGTCACATGCTGCACATTCCTGCGAAATAACAGGAAATCCCCCAGGCAATGGATCAGGCAAGGCTTGCAAAATGCCATGGCTTGAAAGAATCCAACATGACATTACCAAAAGACAGTAAAAAATTATAATTCTTTCAGAAATAAAGATCACAAGAAATAAGTGCTAAAATCAAATTCCTTGAGGTTGAAACCCCCAGGTTAGATGCATTGAAGCCTAAGAAGCACTCTATTAAAGGCAGAAAGAATTAATAAAATACACCAAAAGGCATGATGACCCTTTGGTTTTATTCTGGATACATGAAATGTTGAATGTACAGTATCATTAAATGTGCCGTTAAAGCCAAACTATTTAAAACACAGGCCCTACCCATTTCCAAATTACGTCTGATGTAATGTGGTGCCAGTTTGTGGAAAGGAACCCTCAGATGGGTATTGCAAGTGGCAAGCCACACCCTCTGCTCAAATTTCAACATAAGAACAGTTTTCCTTCTACGGTCTGTGAAAATTTTTGGCAGAGTCACCACCTTTTTTAGATTCCCACGAACCAACTGTCACTTTTCCCTCAAATTAGTGAAATGCTCAGTCACACTTGGTACAGATGGAGAAGTGGACGGGAAGTCTAGCAATCAGGGTTAAAATCTATATAAACACTCAAATGGATACCTTTTAACACAGAATGATGTATCATGTTCTTAGCAAATTCTGCTAAAGGTAGCAACTAACTACTTAGAAGAAGAATTACTTGTAAACCGAAGAAAGTTCTCTAAACCTCCATTGACTCACTTGGTCAGACCATTAGACTCAGGCCCATGCGTGCACAGAAGAACCTCCAAATCTGAGACACAAATTGTGATCCTCAGTCAGAAATAATAAAGGATGGAAAACTATGCAAATAGAAAATGTTTTTCAAAAAAGCCTCAGCCAATTTTGGAGCTGAAGGAAGTCTTCTAAGTGGAATAAAATTAGCGTATTATGAAAATTAATCTGCTATTACTCATATTTTAGTAAACCCATTAGAAGATGAATGAACAGTAATCTTATATATAAAGCAGACTGTAACAATCTTACGGTCTTGTATGTATGTTATCATCCAGTTGACGCTCGGAACATTTCTGGTGTGTTCCATAAAAGCAACCAACAGTAGTTTTATCATGAAAAATCCATAGTATTATTTGTTTGTCGTTTAATTAGTTTGTTTTGTTAAAATCTTGCGGTTCTGTATGTATGTTATCATCCAGTTGACGTTCAGAACGTTTCCATTTCCAATTCTGGGGTTGATGCCACCATTCAGTGTACATTCTTTACCTTTGTCTTGTGACCTTGACCCACCTATCTTTGCTTCTGTGGCCTGGCGTCTCCTCCTGTGACGCCTTAAGGCTATCAATATCACTATCACTATTTCTTTAAAGGAGCCCGGGCCAGTTTCGCCAATTCTGTACTACAACACAGGCCAGCCAGCTACTCGTCCAGCTCGGCGACCCTGAGCTTGAGGTACTGGATCATCTGGCATCTTCTGCAGGTATATCCCTCATAGAAGACTGGCTCCTCCAAGTCATCCTCCAAAAAGTCCAACATTCAACAGGACCTGCATTGCACTTGCCTCATTATTAAAATTTGACTTTGAATACCAAAACTGCTCAACTTTGTTTTTAATTAAAACTAAATGATTTAACTTAAATGGCAAAACTAAAAAAATGTAAGCCAAAAAATCAGATTAAAGAACTAGTACAGTTATTTTACACCCTTTGACACGTTAAGCTCCTGCAATATTCTCCCCCTCTCCTGCATGCTGTTTGTCCTTCTATGAGGTTAACTTTACTTTTCTCTGTCTGTTCTTTTAAATTTGTGTCCCTCTTATTCCTTACTTAAAAGCTCTCCACTCACACCATTTGTATTCCTTTGTATTAATGAACCCTGTTAATGTAATGCTGTCGCTCTCTTAACATTT
The DNA here is from genome assembly GCA_026402145.1 of Polypterus bichir lapradei. Lineage (NCBI taxonomy): Eukaryota > Metazoa > Chordata > Cladistia > Polypteriformes > Polypteridae > Polypterus > Polypterus bichir. Next base: position 13,904,325 of record JANRMT010062806.1, on the reverse strand, counting down.
CCTCTTTCCTGACCACTTAGAACTATTCAGTCTAGTAAATTTTTTAACATACTTTTTCCTTCTTACTATGAAAAACTCACTTACAGAATATCTACTGGTAGTTAATTTCTTTCTGTTTTATCCGCTCCTACAGCTGCTTATGTCTGATTGGCGCCTTAATGCTAGTTGACTGCCTATGTACCATGGAGCCCTTCACTTTACCACTTTAAAGTCAGCCACTGCCTTTTTTTCGCCACTAAGAAATATTGTCGCTGTGACACAGGTTATTTACTTATAGAGATGCTGCCTTACCTCGCCAACACTAATTTGAATACAAATTACAAACTAGTGCAAGTAGCAAATAACTTTTCAAAACACTCCCCCAAACACTCAGCTGGTTTTACTACTATGTGGAGGATAAAAAAGCAAAAAACCTTTCTAAATGCGGAAAAAAGCTTAAAAGATTCTTGCACAGCTCCTTAGCAGTAGCCAAAACAAAAAGTTTTTAGGAGCAAAATGTATTTTTTAATTAACTCTCACACAACAGAACACAGAATCTTTCAGTTGCTTCTGTTCCATTTGGACGGATGACATCAGCACACCAGTACGTCTCAGTCCCCAGTCAGTGTCTCCCAGTGTTGGACATTCAGATGTTGTACTTCTCTCAAGTAAATTAAATTTTTGTCTATTGCCAATTTTTTTAGCCTGATCTCAAATCCTACAAATAGTACCTTATCTGAAATACACACTTTTCAAGTTTAACAAACAAGTGATTACTTCATAATAATTTCAAAACTTTTTTAATGTGTTGTACTTTTGTTTAATTATTTGTATGGCAACTTATGCAACTGGGTGTGCATTTTTCTTTACATTTTTTTTGGTTTTCATCTCCCTAAATTAAACAGGGACTACTGGTTAGTACCACAACCCTTTTACTGACTCACAAATAAAAGAAGAAACAAAGATAAACTGTTGGTGAACCAAAGTGATCCCTGTAAAATTGGCAGTTCAGATAAATCACAAATTTTGTCTTTGTAGACTTCAGTCAATCTTGAACCTGCTCCAAGATGGCGATGCAGCCAGTTTTCTCTGTGGCATACAAAAAAAGTGCAGATTCATACTCAGGTTGGGAACCAGAATTCACATTAATAGGGATTCGACAGACAGTCATTGCTTCTGCAGAGGGAGGAAGTGAAAATGCATTAGGGAACAGCACCAACCCCTGGGAGGGAGTGCAATTACATTTATATGAGCCTTGAAGTTTTCTCCCAAGCGCATGTGCGTGACACTGCCCCAATACCCCTGAGCCCCTCACCCCGAACCAGACCCATCACATTAGCAGTGATGTGAAGAGAACCACAGTGATGTAGGACTTCAAATTTAAATGGCTGGAGGTCCAAGAACTACCTAGTGACACAAGGATTCGACTCTTTGTTCAGCACCATCCACTGTAAAGGTGCATGGTCTGTGACAAGAGTGAACTCACTGTCAAACAGGTAGTACCTTAGCTGATAAATATCCCACTTAATTGCCAATGCTTCTGTTTCCAAAGACACATATCTGGTTTCTCACTTTAAATGTTTCCAGCTCAGGAACATAATGAAGTGTTCTACCCCATCAATGCTTTGGCTTAGCACGACACCAAGACTTGTGTCCGAAGTGTCATTCTGGGCTATGAAAGGAAAGAAAAATTAGAAGCCAACAATGTACCTGTAGATGCAGGCCTGCTTCAAGTCAAAAAATGTAGTTTCAAGTTTTTCCTCCCATACCATCATGTTATGAGTCAACTTCTTTGTGAGGTAAGTCAAGGGAGCAACTCTCTAGGAAAAATTAGGTACAAACTGGCAAGGAATCCCACTAGTCCCAGAAGGCTAGAGCTGCTGCTTGTTTCATGGACAGGGCCTGTACCACATTAACTTTGGTACACTGTGGACGGACTGTACTACCTCCCATGATATAGTCTAAATACTTAGTTCCAGTCATTCCGAAATGTCATTTTTTGAGATTAATCTGAAGCTCTGAATTAGACAGTGTGAGAGGCATAAGTGTGAGAGATGCTGCATGTGTTTCTTGCATGTGTCAGAATAAATAAACCACATCATCCAGATAGGTGGCGCTATATGCATTGTGAGACTGTAGCACTTTGTCCACCAGAAGATGGAAGGTGGCTGGTGCCCCATGCAACTCAAATGAGAGGACACAACTCTGCAGTGACCAATAGAGGTGCTCAATACATTTTTTTCCTGGGCTGAGGGTTTAATGGGACCTACTCTGTCCAACCAGATATGCTTGAAAGGGATGTCTATCAGAGGAATGGGAATAAGAGGAGCACTGTAATATCTAGATGTCACAGATGGCATTTTGGACAAGAAAGCAACAGACCTCTTCATTAATCCCTGGACAATTAAGGAGAAGCTTTATTTTTTCCAGCATTTTATCCATGTTGAGATGGACACCCAAGAGGTGGGCATGTGGTAGCTCACAGACCTTGGTCAGGTTTGGGTACTAGCAGCATTGACCTCACCTTGTCTTCATGTTATGACACATGATACAATAAATAATTTTTAAGCACAAAGTGGTGTCCAGGAGGCATGGGATGGGTGATACATTGTCCGCAACTAGAACTAATGCATTTTTGGAAAACTTCAGTGAGTTATCATTCCACTGTTCTCTTTTAAAAGAGGCCGGTGTTTGGCTAAATTGAAATTGAAGTTCCAAGAGGGGATCTGGCCCATTATAACTGAATAGGGAGGATCATGCATAACCGCAACACTCAAAGAATGTGTTTTGTGCAAAAATGTGATTATACACAAGTTTCCCCATGGATAAAGGTTTGCCTGTCTTTCCAGGTACCCACCGTCATGGAATCACAAAACAGCAAGCAACAATTGAAATGCTGTATATGGAAGGGACAAGGGGTTAGCGAGAACACAATACCTTTCTCTCCTTGCCCAGCTTTTCTGGGCCATCTGGTGCCACTTTAAAGTCTTCATTAGGTTCTCAGAATTTAAAACCATTCTATAGCAGTCATTAAAATATATACAAGAGTATGTTAAAAATGGGATTTAGAGTCTAGAGTTTAAAAGTTTAAGCAGACTCTATGGAGTAAGATTGCTGTCAAAAATAACACACACATCAATCACGCTTGCACTTCCAAAAGTTATGTTTTCTTTTGAAAATTATGCTTGTGTTTTTGAAAATTAAACTTGCTTCTAAAAAATATGCTTGCCCTTCTAAAAGTTACATTTGCTTCTGAAAATTACAATTGTCAAGTGTGAACAAACTGTCAAAAATACATCATTGGATGCACGATGCATTCTCTATCGAAGAACAAACAATCAATTTTTGTTACTATACATGTGCCACAAAGGTGGAACGATGGAGTTATTTTTGACAGTGCTCCTGCCACATATAGGGGCTAAAGCTTTGGTCGTCGGTTCAATTGCTGTCTAAGTGTTGCGTGTTTGCGATCCAATGGGAGGTCTCGGGGACTAGAGTTTTCCCAAGCAGCATTTAGTGAAAGTCTGTGGGCAATCAGCCCAGGCTGTGATGCTAATTCATCATGGGGATGTGCCTCTATTTACTTCACCTGCAAGTCTTCAGGAGGTCTAACATAAAGCCCATAGAGATATGGGGAGAATGTGACCATTTCACTTGAGCCTGAAGTTATTCGCTTTCAGCCAGTTTCTTATTTACACAACTTGTGCAAAGCAGCTACTTATTTCAAGTTAAGAGCCAGTCAAAATATTCTGCAGCATAAAAAGATATTAACATGCATCACTGAAATGGTCCCTTTATTTGAAAAAAAGAAATCAGTTTTCAACATTTTATACCTGATTGGATACAAAGGAGTTACTGTACATCAAATTGGATCAACTTAATTTGCTAAATTTTGTGACAAGACATGTGCTTTTGTTAAATGGCAGTTCAGTTTTGCCTAGCTCAATGACAAACTTGGCATACTGTCATGTCTAATGAGTAAGATGTACACTGCTGTTTAATGGGCACAGGTGAGCGTTAGGTGATGTTGGGCAGCCCTCATTTTAACTGCTTTGTGACAAGACAGATGTCTTTGTTATATATGAGGTGGGTACATGGGTCAAATTGACAGGCTAAGTTAGCGCATTCCCATATCTAGTGAATGGAATTAGATGTTTAATGGGCACTGTAGAAAGATGCCTTAATTAAATTGCATTTGAACTTTGGGTACATGGGTCAAATTGACTGGCAAATTTGTCATATTCCTATATATCTAATGAACAAATTTCAATGTGATGTGACTGGCATTATACAGGGTTGTATGCCAATAACCCACTCTAATTTTCTGAGAAAAGTGAATACCTTTGTTAAAGTGCAGTTGAGTTTTGCTGTCCCAGTGTGGTTACATGGGTCAGACTGACTGGCAAACTTGGCAATAAAGGAAATTAACTGTGATGTTTAATGTCTCGATGCATTCTCAATAATCCAGGTAAGAAAATTCTGGAAAGTTGATTCTGTTCATCTGGACAAAGTTTTTTTCCGATATGTTTAATCACTCATCCAAGTGACTTCCACAGTCTCAGCTAACTGCAGGTTTCTCCAACCTTATAAACAGTACCTTGGCCTAATGACCGAACTAGCACCATTGACTAACAATGGGCCGTGTGATCAATGATATACAAATTGTCCATTGATCAATAGCCATGAGTACCATTCACAGAGAGTTGGGGAATGGCTTCAATCACGGCATTGTAAGATGGTGAAAGATGTACCCTTAGGCCCCCTCCTCGGTTCAGAGATGTTCATTCCTTTTTCACGTAAACGGCCTCTTTGACTCCTCGTTCAAACCAGCATTCCTTCCTGTCCAGGATGTGCACATCTTCATCACTGAAAGAGTGACCACTGTGCTGTAGATGTAAATAGACTGCGGAGTCCTGGCCTGACGAGGTAGCTCTTCTGTGTTGTGCCATCCATTTTTCCAGTGGTTGTTTGGTTTCCCCGATGTATGATTCACCACAATCCTCTTGGCATTTAACTGCATTAACTATATTACTCTGTCTGTGCCGGGACACCCAATCCTTGGGGTGAACCAATTTTTGCTGTATTGTGTTTCGGGGTTTGAAAGCCACCGAGACCTGGGGTCTCATGTATAAACAGCGCGTACACACAAAAATGTTGCGTAAGAACGTTTCCGCGTTCAAATCGCAATGTATAAAACCTAAACTTGGCGTAAAGCTATGCACATTTCCATGGTACCTCACACCCTGGCGTATGCAAGTTCTCCGCTCGGTTTTGCAGACTGGCAGCACCCAACGTCAAAGCAGTGCTACTGTTCCTGTGTGGTTATCCTTTCTTTTTCAGATCCACGTCCCTGACGCGGCTTTATAAATACACTGAAATTGACCGCATATTGTTTGTTAGTTTAATGCATCTGATTGTAATTAACTTGTAACAATATAATGGTCCACAGAATGGTCAACTATTCCAAATACCATAGCTGCTTTAGCGTTGTTACTCTCACTGCACCTTCTTTTTCTTCTTACTGCTGCTCCCGTTAGGGGTTGCCACAGCGGATAATCTTTTTCCATATTACTCTCACTGCACCACTCGGAGCAGCTGATCGGAAAGAGAATTATCGGCATACAGCATCAAGTACATTCTGCCTCAGCCATGCTTCCTATTTGAACTGCTTCTCACACGGAAAACGCTTCGAAACCTTTCCTGTATGGACCTCGCAGTTCAGAAAGAGTTTCGTCCCAAGAGCTCTAAAATCAATCAATCACTCCATCAAGTGCTCCTTATAGAACTGTTTGTACTTATAAGTACAATCACCTCACTGTAAACTTGCACTACAGTTATAATATTGCACAACCTGAGCCACTTTATAAAGCGCGTATTTACATATGATGACGATATCATTTTTAAGATGAAATGCAGCAAAATATGTTTATTATATTATACAGATAAAACTTTAACTTCATTTAAATAATCTATATTGTTAATAATTTTAGGACACAGTGTCGCTACGCTAGCAAGGATCTGGTGCTCCGTTTACGGATTGTTCCTGCCTTGCATTGTATGCTTCACTGGGACTGGCATGAAGGACAGAATAATTAGACATGTACTATGAAGATATTTCAATGTTCCTTAAAAGTTTTGGAGAATCGGTGTTATAAGCTTACAGATGGCTTAACGTCTATTACAGAGCTGATTGTGTGGCGATTGGGTATTTGGAGAAAGAAAAGTGAGGACAGGAATTGGGGGTTAGTACGTTTGAAAGAGACAGTACTGCTGCAATAAATTATTTCATCGAAGGTCATGCACAATCACTGTACCACCGTGTTCCTATGTTTAATAACATGCTTTAACTCCTACTGCATCATCATAAAAATCATATCAAGTATACATCTCAGTATTTTAATTATTCAGAGAGCTGTAATATTACGAATGTAATGGATTCTGTTTCCTGTCGGAGGAAGACAAAGCATGGAAGCACGTAGTGATTCACACACATAGAGCACATAGAAGATCAAATACAAAACAAAGCATTTAACGTGCTACTTTAGTTACGATGGGATTTGAGAAACTGGTAAATGAAATGATTTTAAGATGACGTTCATGATGTTCTACTTTAATGACAAAATAAGTTACTTGATTAAAGTGGAAATTTTGAGATTAAAGTTGACATTTCGTACCTTTTTTCCAATGTGTGCCTATTTTTTTTTCTCTGTACCCTAATAAGCTTTTATATGAAACTCAGACGGTGTGCTACAACTCGCCTTTTCACGGCGACTTTGATATCTGACAACTTTTTTTTTTATTTTGGGCACTGTGCAACTTTGTGAACTTGAGCTTTCAAGTTTCTCCGACACGCTATGTCACTCGATCAACTTCCTTTTCTTGTTTATACCATTGTTTAAACCAACAAACAGTAAGTTTTTTCTTGCCTCCACTTGGTATTCACTGAAATTGTTCTGTTTTTCTTTGTGGTTTTGCCATTGTCTTTTCACAGAACACTGAGCTTAAGGGTTATTTATATTGATTTACATATTCAAAACGGCGTAATTCTGGGAGGAGATGGGGCGGGACAGCAGGCGCGTGCATGTGCGTTACTTTTCACACTGAAAAGGATTTAGGTAGTGGAAGAGCGTGGAAGTTGGCGGAAGATGGTGATTTATGCATCTGGATTTTTCTGTGTGTACGCACATTCCCGCTTTTTCCCATGTTATAGTGTGAGTTCTATGCACGGCGTTATAAATGAGGCCCCTGGTGTTTTGAAAAAATGCATCTCAGCTGTTCTGATACTCCTGACACATAAGGGATCACCAAAGGTTTTCGCTTAGACAGCGGTTGTCCTTCCTCTCTCCTGGATTGCTTAGAGCATTCTTTAGGTGTCTTCCCTGATTGACAAAAGTCAGGGCCAACTTTCAGGAATCAACTTTCTAGAATGTGATGTTTAATGGTCATTGTAAATGGTTAAATGGTGTTGGACCACCTTAGTTTTCACAGTTTTGAGAAAATGCAGATGCCTTTGTTAAATGACAGTTGAGTTTTTCCCAGACCAATGTGACTACCTGTCTCAAATTGACTGGCAAATTTGTCACATTTCCATTTTAATGATTAGGATTAACTCTGATGCTTAACGGGAGCTGTAGAGGGTTGTGCAGCATTTTGCAACCCTTATTTTCATAGCTTTGTGACAAGATTCCTTTTTTCTGTTGCAGTTGAGATTTGCCTGGTCCAAAGGGAGTTCATGGGTCAATTTAGCTGGCAAACTTCCCATATCCAATGAATAGGTTTCACTGAGATGCTCACTTGCCATTGTAAAGGGTTAAAATGCACTGGACCACCCTAATTTTAATAACTTCATAACATGATGGATGCCTTTTTAAAATATTAGTTGAATTTTACTTGTCCTAACATGGTTACATGGGTCATACTGACTCCAAGTTGGCAAACTGTAATCTGATGAACAAGATTTGTGTGATATTTAATTGGCACAGACCAAAGAAAAGAAAAGAGCTTTATGCTTCCTGGGATAGGCTCCAGCTTCCTTGTGACTCTGCAAAGCCCACAATCTTTACGGCTGTTTTGTAGTTTTGTATATATTCATATCCTCCAAGGGAAGTGGTGGGGGGTTCATAATTCCGTGCCTCCCACCCCAACCCCAAATCTATGACCAAGAGTGCCGAAATCTGAAGGTTGGAAGCCTCCGCAACATCTCACTCTCCTCTACACGTATAACAAACATCTGGACGCTTGGCTCAGACATTACGTAAAGTTTAAAATGCACCACAGTTAATTTGTTAATTTCATGCTCTAACTTTTAATTATTAATTGCATGTTGTCATTGTTAAACTAATTTCATTGTATTTTGTTTTTTGTGTTTTGCTCATTTGATTCACTGTAACGGGGCTAAATTTGAAGTACGATTGCTGTCAAAAATAACTCCAGCATTCTACCTTTGTGGCACATGCATAGTAATAAAAATCGACTGTTTCTTCTTTGATAGTGAATGTCTTGTGTGTCCAATGACATATTTTTGACAGTTCGTTCATACTTGAGAATTGTACTCATAATTTTCAGAAGCAAGTGTAACTTTCAGAAGCTCAAGCTTATCTTTTAGAAGCAAACATAATTTTCTGAAACATAGGCATAATTTCCAGAAGCAAGCATGACTTTCAAAGTGTAATTGACATGTGTGAAATGTAAATTTGACTTAAATTATTCTGAGTTATTTTTTACACCGAACTTACTCCATAGAATCTGTTTAAATAAAGTGAAAAGGACGAGATTTTGTAATTGCTGGCTGTTTGCACAGGTGTTCTTCTTGCTGGATGGTTAATCAATGTTAGTTTTAAATAGATAGATTCAAATTCAGTTTTAAATTGTAAATTGCTTAGTTCATTCTTATTAGTTTAAACATTAAAATCTTCATATGGCACATTTTCTAAGCCATGCATACTCTACTCTTATGTGAATTGAAAAAACAGGTACTTTGTTTCCACAATTAGAACATTAGAACATTAGAACAATCTAGATGAGAACAGGCCATTCAGCCTAAAAAAGCTGGCCATTCCATTCAGCTTAATTCTTCTAAAGTAGCATCAAGTCCAGTTTTTAAAGTCCCTAAAATCCAACTGTCCAACACACTTTTTAGTGACTTGTTCCAAGTGTCTATGTTTCTCTTTGTGAAGAAAATCTTGCTAATGCTTTTTCAGAATTTACCCTTAACAAGTTTCCAACTGTTCTAATTGCCTTCATAATTTAAAACACTTTCATCATGTCTCCTTTTCATCTTCTTTTGTTTACACTGAAAATGCAACATTTAACCAATCACATTTCAGCCATCATTTGTTGCCAGGCAGAGAGGCCTTCACAATCCGTTATGCGGGCACTCTAACACAGAATAAATGTCAATTAACCTGTTGCTTTAACCAATCAGATTTTGAGTTGGTGTCAGTATGGCCCTCTAGCAGGCGTACAGCGACGTCACCGTATTCAAACCCATTGATTGGATAGAAGCCGCAGGTTCGACTTTCAGCATTAGCTTCGATGGTGATAGGAAGGGACTTTTTGATGGAACTGAGGTGCACGGTTAATCCGTACGACAGAGTGATTGAACTGTTTTTGAGGAAAGAGAGGAGGATAGATTTTGTTTACAAATAATCCAACTTTTTGGTGAGTAAAATGTTGCGATTTTCCTAAATAATATTGCAAGTTTATGAGTTATTATTGATGTTTTTTATGTGTTTTTTATGGCTGCAGTAGAAAGGAACTTGTTCACCCCTGGTTTGTCTATTCAATAAAGGCATTTATTGTGGCTACAGAAGTTATCTATCTGCGATGCAGCTGCTCTTTATACTGTATTTCTGCATATTAAGATGGTTTTTATAACCATAAATTAGTTTTTGAGGTGCGGGTTGATTCAGATGGAGCAGTACTGAAGGCCTAGGTGTGAGATGCACTGTCCGCCAATGGACCAGATGATACGTAAATTTAATGAACACTACAACCCGAAAATAAACAAAACTGTAGAGAGGCCCATGATTAAATGAACGGTAAAAAAGTAATAGCGAAGCGACGGTGACTTATTGAGGCAGGCAGCCAAGACCACAATAGCTCGGGGCTCGATGTAGTGCGCATTAAGTCAATCTAAAATGTGCGCTCAGATTTGAAAAAATATATCTTGTCAAGTTCTATTTGGATATAAGTAGGTTCTATTTAGTTGACAGAAATATCTTTGGTTGGAATGTAAGTTCAATTTAGTCTTTACATTTCTATTTTCTAAAATTTATGCAATGATGACTAAATTTAACTTACATTCCTACCAAAGATATTTCTGTCGACTAAATAAAAATTACTTATATTTAAAATTTAAATAGAACTTGAACAGATACGATAGTTCATAATGCCCGTGCAGCACTACGTGCATGTAAGAGCAGAAGTCATCCGTTTTAACAAGCAGCGTATTGCACTGATACGAAATAGCCTGCCCATTTAATTATTTAGGAATGGATAGATAAATTAAGATTTTGTACAAATAATGTTTTTCATTTTTCTTCCTCGATGGATTCTGGCACGCCCAGCAACAGCTGCTCGCACCCCAAAGGAGATATATATATATATATATATTGTGGAGACTGGCCCAGACACAGACAGGCGGACACGTTCATCTCACCCACAATCACGTTTATTTACAATATTAAGTTCACACGTGCACCACAAAACCTCCAGAAGTCCCCAAAGTCCTGGCCACAACAATGCCTTTCTTCCACTTCAGGCCGCCTCCTTGCCTCATCCATCAAGCTCAGTCCTCTCCGCTCCCGACTCTCACCCTGAATGAAGGGAGGCGGCCCCTTTTATTATCACCCGGATGTGCTCCAGGTGGACTCCGGCAATCACCCGGCGACACGCCCCTGTGTGGCAGAAGTGTCGGCTGCATCCCCAGAAGCACTCCGGGTGTCCCAGCTCTTCTTCCCCCCAGCACTTCCTGGTGTGGCGGAAGTGCTGAGGTCCAGGGCTCCCAAGGCACGGGAACGCCTACTGGCGGCGACCACGGGCCTCTACAGGGTGGAGCTTCAAAGCTCTGTGCCCGTGGCCCCCAAAGCAACCAGGATGGCGGCCCCCACGTGATCCAGGGTGCGCGTAGACCCTCCTCCGGTCCCTCAAGGCGTCCCGGACGGGTCGTTGCCCCTGGCATCCCTGACAATATATATATGTATATGTGTGTATATGTATGTGTGAATATATGTAGATATGTATATATATCTATACTAATAAACGGCAAAGCCCTCACTCACTCACTCACTCACTCACTCACTCACTCACTCACTCACTGACTGACTGACTGACTGACTCATCACTAATTCTCCAACTTCCCGTGTAGGTAGAAGGCTGAAATTTTGCAGGCTTATTCCTTACAGCTTCCTTACAAAAGTTGGGCAGGTTTCATTTTGAAATTCTATGCATAATGGTCATAACTGGAAGCTGTTTTTCTCCATTTACTGTAATGGAGTTCAGATGGAGGGGCGGAGTTCATATGACATCATCACGCCTCTCACGTAATCACGCATTACGTAGAAAGCCAGGAAGAGCTACAAAACGCGCTTTAGAAAACATGCATTATATAATTAAGAAGGCAGCGAAACAATTAGAAGCGAGCGAGTGACATATAAAACCACATTCAGCAGCTCACGTGAACTGACGCAGAGGGCAGACAAAACGTAACAGTTCCAAACAGTGCTGAACAAAAACTGAATTACACTGCTACGCTCAAATAGATAAACCACACGC
>JANRMT010062806.1:13841636-13870518 GCA_026402145.1 Polypterus bichir lapradei | reverse complement strand
GTCCAGGAACTTGCAGGTGCATTGGTAGAAGAGTGGGGTAACATCTCCCAGCAAGAACTGACAAATCTGGTCCAGTCCATGAGGAGGAGATGCACTGCAGTACTTCAAGCTGCTGGTGGCCACACCAGATACTGACTGGTACTTTTGATTTTGAGCCTCCCTTCATTCAGGGACACATTGTGAAACATTTTTAGTTTATGTCTTATGGTGTTGACTCTTTTAATGTTCATACAAATATTTACACATTAAGTCTACTGAAAGTAAAAACAGTTGAAAGTCAGGGGACGTTTCTTTTTTTGCTGAGTATATATACATACATACATACAATAAATTTAATGAAAAAACTATATACATACAATAAAAATTAGTGCCATAACCTGCAGATGAAGCCCAATATTAAAAAAGAAAATTGAGAGGAGGAGGCCTGCCAACAAATAAAGTGCCAGTCATTTGAAAAGATCGCAAAAAAAAAAACAAAAAAAAAACAAAAAGTAAAAACAGCTTGAAAAAGGAAGGCCTCCTTGACAACATATAAAGTGCCAGTCATTTGCAAAGATTGCAGAGGCCTCCTTGACAACATATAAAGTGCCAGTCATTTGCAAAGATTGCAAAAAAAAAAAAAAAAGTAAAAACAGCTTGAAAAAGGAAGGAGGCCTCCTTGACAACATATAAAGTGCCAGTCATTTGCAAAGATTGCAAAAAAAAAAAAAAAAAGTAAAAACAGCTTCAAAAATGAAGCAGACCTCCCTTTCTGCCAACATACAAAGTGCCAGGCAGTTATAAAAAAATGAAAAAAAAAAGCAATGTATGGGCCCCATCTACAGATTAACGAAACAAAAATTGTTTAGTGGCCATCCCCCCCGGCACGATTTTGCTTTGCTGTTCTCTTTTCCTCCAGCCACTCCTGGATAATTTTGCCGGCTGAGTTGGAGCAAAAGAATTGTCCTCCAAATTGGCTGTGGCCAAACTCTTTTGTTTTAGGATGGCCACAGCTCTTGCAAATATAGGTCTCAATCTTTTTCCTTTGTTTGGGGGGGATTCCTTGCTGTCGTGCCAGCTTGTCCGCCTCCTGCTTTTTCTTCCGCCGCCAGGCAATGGTGCGTGGTACTGAGGGTCCTGCCAGTGGCGGTGGAAGCAGAGGAGCGGCAGTGTCAGCCGGCGGGGGGAGTGGCTAGGTGGAGGGTGCTTAATTTGGCACGGGGGGGGGGTGCCCAATGATGCCACATCCACAGGGCCCGGAGGTCGCTATGTCGTCAGGCAGGTTATGGAACTGTAGTGGTTGTGCAGCGGACTGTTTGGGGCCCGTGGGTCGTGGGCGTATGGCAGGGGTGGGCTCTGGAGCAAGGGCCGAGCTGGTTGGCAATGGCACGGCCATCTCCAGAGCCCGCTGTACCAGCTCCCTGGTGCGAGCACAGTTCCTACAGGGACAGAAAGCAAAGTAAGTCAGGGTGGGAGGGAGGAGAGGGGCATGGTGGATCGCACTTGTCCAGTGTGTACTTACCATTGTGCCAGGGTGCGCTGATTGAGGGGGAATAACTGGATGCATGTCTGGGCCATGAGTACCGAGTTTGTGTGGATATTTTCCTGGATGCAGATATAATCAAGCATCACAGCTGCCCAGCGGTTCACCCTCGTGCCGCCGATGGTGGTTCCTTCGGGGTGAATCCTGGACAGCTCTACACAAACGGCCTCCACAAGGTGGCTGATATTTGGGATCTGTGCGGCTTGGCCACCATGGCCGACCATACACCTACAAAATTCGGTGGGTGAGAGAGAGACACAGACAGAGAGTGAGAATCAGTCAGTCAGTCAGTCAGTCCTGCCATCGATATCCAATCAAAAGGAAAGAGGCCACACCAAAGAGGTTGATCACCTACCGTTGCAAGCTCTCCACTCCCGGTGTGACACTGGTCTGCGAGTGCTTGCATCGGAACCTCCCCTGCACCAGTCTTTTCTGGTGGCGTGGCGGAAAGCGAACTGGGGCCTTGTCGCCCTCCGGCAATTGTTCCCAGAGGGTGAAGATCTCCGCCACTTGCTGCTGTGTCATGTAGGCATGGTGACGCAGCTTCACGAGACTGGAGGCCACGTTGACCACGTGCTGGTAACCTGGGCCAGTGTCAGGTCCAAGGCTATTCTGTTGGGGGAAGAGAGCGAAAGTGAGAAAGGGGAGCACTCATCAGATATTCCACAGGTATATCGCGATTCGTCGGGAGAGACTTACCAGCTCGTGGGACACCCTTTGAATGGCCTCGTCTCCAGGGGAGGTCTCCTGGTTGGCTGGCCCAGACTGTGAGGCGCAGATGGCAGGGTGCGACTGGGACTTGTCAGACGACAACAGTTGTCGGGTAAAGTCCTCCTCAAGGCCAAAGAGGGTGTTGTCCAGAGGTTCCTCTACCGGCCCCTCGTCCTGTTGGAAGCCCTCATCGACACTGTCATCATCGTCGTCTGTATCAGTCCCATCCGGATAGTCGGGATCCCTGCCCATCACTTCCTCCAGCACTCGACTGGTCTGCGAAAATAGGTACTGGATACCAATGAGCTCACCTGTGAAAATGAGGGAACTGTTTTAAAATGAAAAGGTGGGAGAGACGCCCGCCTCACCAGTGTACTTCACAGGCCGGGTGTAATCGTCAGCCAGCTTCTTGTGATACAGAATGTCGCTCAGCTCGTTGATGGAGTGCTGAAGTTGGCCACTGTAGCAGACCATATTACGGTCTGCTGCTTCCACTGCTTGTGCCGCACAGTCCTTGTTCTACCACACCAGGCCGTCCAGCAGATAGCCCTAAAAGTGGGCCGCGCTGGCTGAAGTGCTTGAAAGACACGGTGAGAGAGAGAGAGAGATAAAAATGCAATGCCATCCACTCCCTCGCACAGCACAGGTCAAAAGAACAGGTTTCTGGGCACCCTTACCAGGTATGAAGCGGTCCAGATACAGGTGGAACGACTCCAAGGAAGTTGAACCTCACGCACACCTGAACACCAGCAGCGTGATCCCCCCCTTTGACCAGCTGCCCGGTCTGCATGTACAGGTGCACGCCAGGTGGGTCCTGGATGTAGTGGAGGTGGCGCCTCTGTGTCTTCCATATTTCCTGGATCTTCTCGCGGTCCAAAAGCGGGATACCCATGGTGTCAGTGGCGTCCCCGAAGGCCTCCAGCATCTCGTCAATGAGCCGGCCAGTCTCCGCCGCCCCACCCGTGCGGCAGCGGCAGTGGCAGGCCAGCTCCTTTAACGGGATCTTTCCATAGCCGGAGCCTCAGGGATTGTTCCCCGCCTCACCAGCCTTGGCCTGTCGCAACTGGGCGACGTCTCCCTGGTCCCACTCAAAGATGCAAAATGAGAGACGCGCCATGAAGAGGCTCTCCGTGGTGACACCCGCCACAAAGCGTCGCATCAGGTGCCACATGTCGAGCCGCACCACTAGCTGATCCCACTGGTTGAATAAGAGGGACACCTTGCACGGTCCCCCGTGGGAACCACAGTCTCGGTCCACATAGAGGACCAGAGGCGGGGACACACTGGCATCACGGTATCGCCACATCAGCCCAGTGGCCATGGGGTGCAGGCCAGCACCCTCGGCTGCAGTGAGGACGCTGATCAATATCTGGCCGTGCTCGTTCCCCACGTTGGTCACCCAGGCTGCCATTCCTGCCGCGGCACCAGCGAGTTTCTTGGTCACCTGAACGATGAAAGGGAGAGTGACGGTAAGCTGGAAGGAAAGAAGGAAGGAGGGAGAGAGGGAAGGAGGGGATGGCGATATCGCTCACCTTCTTTGTTGAGTCCATCTTCAAGATTGAGCCAAAGATGGAGGTGATCCGGGCCTTGGTCTCTTCTAGACTCGAAGCCACCTCCCTGGCATAGATGGACAGCAACCACTTTGTACCAGGCACCGGGGTCATCCGCGGTGCTAGAGGTGGAGTCGCAGGTGGCTCGGCACCCGGTGTGATGAACTTGGTGACCGCGAACATGAAGTTTTTGGACCTCATCAACCAGGACCTGGTGTGCTCCTCGAGCAGATATCTGTGCAGCCAGTTGGCCCCATTGCCCAGCGTGCGCTCATGCATCTGCCCGATGAGCTTTTTGTCACAGGATAACCTGTGTTAGACAGAACAGAGACATTAGGACTGCCCGTGTGTGCCCGTCTACCTGTGGAGAGCTGACCCAGCCATCGGAGACTCCTTGTCTGACCTGTAAGTTAGGATAGCTGGAAAGTCATCCCGGTGGGTGTGGTGCAGCTGATCCAAGATATCCTGCGACCAGCCCGCCACCTTCTTCCTGCAGCGCCGGCACTCTAGGTACTCCGTGGCCATAAAGTACCATCCGTCTGTGTCCAGGACCCTCCAGACGGTCCTGTAGAGTCCGGCTCCCGACAACCTGTGGCTGCACGCCATGCAGGACAGCTTGTAGCCCCACATGCAGTACGGCATCTACAGGAAGAACGGGCGCTGAAAAAAGGTGTCCAGCGATGTCGGGGGCTGGAGGTACACGTTGCGGGCGCCGGGAGGATGCCACCAAAGGCGAAGGTTGAAGGTCAGCACAGGCTTTCCTCCTTGCCCCTGGTGAAAAGGACCCGACTTAACCACACGTGCTGTTCCTTCGGTAGTGAAGTCCTCCAGCCCTTGGGCAAAAGTAGCTGTGTGTGTGTGCGAGAGGGAGAGAGAGAGAGAGAGACAGAGAGACAGACAGAGACAGAGAGCGTGAACAACAGAAAAACAAACAAAAAGAATCAAACAGCTACAGACAGCGTTTGCAAAGGCTGCTTTGCTGGATCAGCCGTCGGTTGTGAGCGCTGGGATGGCACGGGCCCTCTACTGGTTGCAGACTGGGAGGTAGATGCTGGGGAAGGTTGTTAACAAATTCAAACAAATAACAGGTTAAACAGAAAAAGTGAAGGAGCCACCACCAGTTTCCATGGGTGGCTGTCACTTACCAGCCTCCAACTCCATGCTGGCCGACAGCAGCACGTCATCCGGAATCTTGACAACGGAGGCTGCTGCAGAGAGAGAGGCGGTGGGGGCAACAGTGGTGGTTTTGGGAAGGGATGAGGTTGCTGCTGCCTTCACCTTGTCTCTCCGCCGCACATACAGCTGGAGCGCATGCATCTTGGTCCCAACTTTGGTGGTGTTGCGCCGGAGCCATTTGATGTAACTGCGTAGGGGTACAACAGCGGAAACGGTAACAGGTGAACAAATGGAAGCAGGGTCCCACTACCTTACTGTGCCCTTCCCTTCAAACCCCACCCAAAAGTCTTTTTCTCACCTCTTGGCCTCCCTATCCTCTGTATCGTAAAGGGCCTCAAACGTCAGGTGTCCGTGTTGGTCGAAGCCGACGAGCCTCTTGCCCTCGTCCAGGGGCCTGGCCGACCCGTCTCTCTCCCGTCGACGGCGGATGGCTGTCTTCACGTCGGGAAAGAGCCAGGCGTAGGACTCCAGGGCGTTCTTATTGCTCGCCAGCGGGCTATCCGACACCTGGCCATTTTCGCGCTCCCTCAGGTGGGTTGCCAACACCATGACAGCATAACCAAGGTCATGGGTCAGCAACCATTTAAAAGTCTGACCCTGGTACTGTCCAAACTGGAGCTCGCTGGCGCTGCGCCTCAGCTTGGAGTCCCCGGCGTCACCAACTGCGGCCCGCACGCGTCTCCTGGCCTGCTCCCTGACCATCTCGGCCGACTTGACCTTGAACGGCACAGAGCCAATCAGACTGTTTGCCTTGGCGACCTGGAGCGCCTCGGCAGAGGCCTCGAGGGTCAGTTTGCCGGAGGTCTGGCGGCGGAACTGTGGCACAGGGTTCAAGCTGGATAAATTAGATAAACCAAGAGAAAGTTACAGTTCCACTCCAAAGTTTTACAACACCTGTTTTTCTTCAAATTTAACCAGCTGGAATGCAATGAGCGACCTGCAACAGATCCGCAGGAAACTGGCAGACATTTGACATTTAAAGTTTAGGTTACCAAAAACTGAGTTTAAAAGAAATTTCAGAATATTACAAATTGGCCTTCAGGGAACAACTAATAGGTTAAAACCTCCATATAGTCTGCACCAAGCGACGTTGCCTCCAACAGAGATAAAATAAAGAGTAACTGAGCATGCAAAAAATGAACAAGGGAACAACAGGATGATAAACCGCCACCTTTGAACAAATTCTATAGGCTCCAATCCCAATATTCCAGAAAGTGTTTTTTTTTTTTTTTTCTTCAAATTAACCTTTGTCTTATTTAACCTATGAATACTTACATGTCAACACCGCAGGTGATGTTGGGTCTATTAAAACAACGCAATCAACCAGTACGTCAATTAAAGAAAGAAACCTTTGTTTTGAGAGGAACATTGCTACTACAAACAAAGACTCATGTAGGAACACTAGTGGCAGCCATGGTAAAAGATACCAGAAACAGTTAATTCTGAATTCTGAAAGAGTAAAGGGACACACAAAAAAATAAATATAATGGTTAGTAATACTAATACAGACTTTTTTTAAGGCCTTTAATAATATTACAACTACCTTGGTTACACTGCATTTTCCTATTGTTAGCATTATTATTATTTATTATTAACAAACATAATTATAACGCAATTCTGCCCAGGCTATTTACAGATATTTATATTACTGAAACCAGTTTACTAAAATGAAAAAAAAAGAATACTTTTATTGATATGTACAAAACAAATAAATTCTCATTAGAGTAAACTACATCTGTTTTATTTCACTTCACTATAATCCTTGTGCACTAAGAGTAACATCAATAGTACCATTTTAATAGTATCAGCTGGCCCCACTTTAAGATAAAACTTGAAACATGACATCGACGCTTTTACACTGGGAGGTGGGTCTTTCAAAACAGAATTCGGAACGCTTCTCTTTCCCAGCCAATCAAAGTTTACAAAAAACTTGGCACAAGAGAGCCTCGACCAATCGATGCACTCTGCTGCTTGTCAATCATCCAAGAACTCGGAACAAACTCGGCACAGAGTAGCCACGAAGATCGGAATTCTTTAGGGCCAAGAGCCTATCAACCTGGAAGGCAACACAGCATGTGAGAGTCTCTGACTCTGGAGAAAACCCGTACTTCAACCCCCTAATGATTCAGTCCCCAAGTATCACCATCTCTCTCTTTCTGGGTACTGGTTTTGCAACAAACTCCCTAAACCACCCCACCAACCCATACCCTAGTTAAAACAATCCTCAACTTATCTATTATTCATATGCTTCTTCCAACACATTAGTGCCCCTCCGGTTCAGATTTAACAGTCACGGCAGAACAGGTCCCATCTGTTCCATAAGGTGTCCCAATGCCCCAAAATCATATACCTTACTGCCCTATACCAAGATTTGAGCCACATGTTAAGCCTTCTAATCTCCTGAATTTTAACTTATCTGCATGTGTCACAGGCAGTATTTCTCAGCCTGGCACGTAACTCTCTAAATTTGGACCGCAGACCAACTACCCTTATGTATGTCATTTGTTCCAACATGGACAATGACCACTGGATCCAACCCTGATCTAGCCAAGAGCCTATCAACCCTTCCAGGGAGGTTTCCCACCTGTGCACCTGGAAGCGAATCTGTGCTTCAATCCCTCTAAGGACTGGAAAATGGTTTGATACCTCTAATTCTGGGGTTGATGCTCCTGGACAGTGTGCACCGTTTACCTTGCGCCTTGTGAACATGATCCATCTATCTATACCTGTCTGGTTTGGAATCTTTTCCAACGACACCTTAGGGATGCCCACTATCTCTTTAAAAGCACACCTTGGCCATGGTTTGATACCTCGAATTCTGGGGCTGATGCCCCTGGACAATGTGCACCATTTACCTTGTGTCTTGTGACTGTGAGCCACCTACTCGTATCTCTACCTGTCTGGTCTGGAATCTCTTCCCACAACACCTTACGGATGCCTGCTATCTCTCTAAAAGCACACCTGGGCCAGGTCCGACAATTCTCCACTATAACACAGGCAACCCTGAGCTTGAAATGCTGGATCAGTTGGTATCTCCTACACATCAAGCCCTCATAGAAGACTGACTCCTCCAAGCCATCCTCAGAAAATTACAGTATCCTTCAGGACTTGCATTTCAGTGGCCTCATTGTTAAAATTTGACTTAGGATTACTAAAAATTGTTTAAAAATAACTAAAATTAAATTATTTAACTTGAATGGTAAAACTAAAAAAATAAGCCAAAATATTAGGTTAAAGAACTTCTACAGTTATTTTACACATTCTGGCCACTTAATGTCCTGTAATATGCTCCCCCTCGACTGCCAGCTTTTTGTCTTTCTATGAGGTTAATTTTACTTTTCTTATTCTGCTCTCCTAACTTTGCACTTCTCTCATTCCTTACTTAAAAGCTCTCCACTAGCATAATTTGTATTCCTTTGCATTAATGAACCCTTATGCTGTCTCCTTCTTAACTGCTCTGCTTTCCTGACTCCCAAGAACTGTTCAATCTAGAAAAGATTATTTACTGAATACAGTGCACCCGGAAAGTATTCACAGCGCAACATGTTGTCATTATGGGGTGTTGTGTGTAGAATTCTGAGTAAAAAAATGAATTTAATCCATTTTGGAATAAGGCTGTAACATAACAAAATGTGGAAAAAGTGATGCGCTGTGAATACTTTCCGGATGCACTGTACCTGCTACTACTTGATCACTTACTGTCTTGTCTTCTTCTACAGCCTCTTATGCCTAATTGACCCTTAACACTAGCTGCCTGTTGTAAAAAGCTTGAAATCCAAAAGCACAGGTGCCAAAGCACTTTCAGAAGTTGCCCACTAGAAGGAGAAAAGTCCATCAAAGACCATGACTAGATACCCAAAGGGCCGAGATAAATCTTTACAAAAGCTCCAAAGAGCACAAAAGAGATGCCTGAAGCAGCTAGACAGAGCAAACAAGTCCCAAAACAGAATGCAAAGGTGGTGGTTGAAACAGAACAGAGGCTCAAAAAATATCAGTAAACACAGTCCAAATATGAAATACAGAAGTGAGATCGAAAACAGAGCAAGGGTTCAAAATCCAGAAAATTACAAAGCAAAAACAAAGAAACACAAGAAAACACTCCACTCCCAAGTGTGTTCAATGAACCTCCAGGAACTATGTGAGGCTCTCTCTTACATAGGGTGGAGGGCCATTCCTGGCATTGAGCCACCCACAAAACACAGGGGTCATTACCTAGATCACACCCCTTTCCCAACACACACATAGAAAATTGTACATTGTTAACAAAAGAAACATTAATACAATTAAATGATACAAAGTTAAACGCAACAGACAAGAAACACAACTTTGAACAGCAGCCGGGAAAAAATACTGACTGAACCATGACACCGCCTGCCTACATTCCACTGAGCCATTCTCTTTACCCCTTTGAAGGCTGACGCTGTCTTTTTATCCCCACTAAGGAATCATTGTTTCTCTTACTTACTATGGGGCCAGATATTTACTTACAGAGATGGCAGTGTCAACTACTGCTACTTCTCGCCAATGCTAGTTTGAATATAAAAAACAAACACAAGTTCAAGTACTACGATGGGCTGGCACCCTGCCCAGGGTTTGTTTCCTGCCTTGCGCCCTGTGTTGGCTGGGATTGGCTCCAGCAGACCCCCGTGACCATGTAGCTAGGATATAGCGGGATGGATAATGGATGGATGGAACTTCAAGTAACAAATAACTTTTTCAAAGTTTCCCCCAAACACTTGGCTGATTTTACTCCTAAAGGGAAGAAAAAAGTTTTAAAAATTCCCACATGGCTCCTTAGTAGCAACTAAAATGTTTTTAGGAGTAAAATATCATTTTTATTTAACTCACAGCACAGAATACAAAAACTCTCAGCTGCTTCTCCTTCATTTGTAAAGATGACAATAACAGTTTTAGCCTTTGCATTCTCATTCTTCCAAAACACTGAGAATTTAATTATATTATGGTCACTTAATCCGAGCGATTCAATCACCTCTACCTCCTCAATTCTATCCTGATTATTACAAAATACTAAATTTAGAAAGGTCCCCACCCATTTTGGTGCTTTACCATACTATTTTAAAAAACACTGATTATGTCCAGTGTAGCACTAAGGAGACCTGGGTTCACATCTCCGGTCCCGCCTGCATGTTCTCCCCATGTCTGCTTGGTTTCTTCCAGGTGCTCCAGTTTCCTCCCACTGTCCAAATATATGCAGATTATGTGAAGTCCACCACCATCCTCAGCTCACCAGTTCTATGTACTCAACACTGACATAGCACCTGTGAAAGACAGAAGATTAAAAAAATGAAATAAAGAAAGGTGAATGTCAAACATAAAGTTATCAAATCACTTTAACAGCTAATTGAGTCAAAGCTATCTTGCAATGCTTGCAAATAATATGTATTCTATACAATAAGTAATATTGCATTACCAAAACGAAGAGGCATACCCCAATCAGGATGACCACTGGGTGTGTGGCTTTATTTAGGAGGTCTCATCTTCTGGTGGACCAATTAAGAAGGAGTTCCTATCAGTGATGTGCCTGAATTTGTTTGCACAGATGACTTTAGCATTACAAAATCTGCATAGGTTAATAGTGATCAATGTGCTGCTGTGTATATTCAATTTGTTTTTGTATTTTCTCATTTTTTTTGCGTATTCAATTTATTTTTGCATTTTCTGATTAGTTTATGCGTTTCCTGTTTTGTTTTTGTGGTTTCTGATTTGTGTTTGCGTTTTCTCAATTGTTTTTGCAAATTCAAATTTGTTTTTGCATATACAATTTGTTCTGAGAAAATGCATTTCTTTTTGCAGTTTCTAATTTGCTTTTGCATATTCAATTTATTTTCGTGGTTTCTGATTTGTGTTCCCAGTTTGGTTTTGTGTTTTCTGATCTGTTTTTAATTTGTTTTTGTGCATTGTACTTCAGCCACCATAGTCTCAAAAGCAGCAATTATTAATTCAAGTTTATTTATTCAGATCAAATTAATAGTGGCAACAAGGTCTCAAAGTTTAACTGTTACAATTTCAATGACCCATATGGTTATAAATAATTTTTCCCTTACCTTAATTGGTTCAGCTAACTTCTTTAAGAAAATTTGTATTCAATACAACTACCACTGGCAGGTGCCCACTGAGATCAAAACATTAATATTGTGAGGTTTCTGAACTCTTTTAGGATCTCCCCAACGGGATGACACCCTGACGTGTGACTGCCATGTCTGTGTAGAACTGTTTGTCCATTTCCTCGCAAGGGACATTATAAATGCAGGAAACAGTATAACTTGGCCACTGACCTGGCCCCAACCATGCCCATTTGCTGTGTTTGTGAATAGGAGAGTGGTAGCTCCCTCTGCAATAAATAACATTGCTGTTCCTGTTTCAAGTTGAATAAAGCAGGTTTTGCTAAAATACTGAGACTCAACCTCATGTTTTGGGGTGGAAGACAGTGACTCACACGTCGAAGACTGTTTTCCAAGCTGCACCCTGTTGTTATAAATACCCTGAGTGTATTTGACTGCACTTCAATTTGCTCTAACAAAGATGTTTTCTGAAGCTTCACATTGAAAGTGGCTTAGAATTTTCTTGGTTTCCCACTAACTTTCCAGTCTGGGTGCTACCAGCAAAAGGGCAGTTATTTAAATTAAGCAATGCTTTGTGCAATTGTTTTAGCCACCCTTTTATGCATGGTTCTCTTATCAGTTTTTAACTGTTGTTTTAGCAAACCATTCACACTCTCTACTAGTCCTGCAGCCTTTGGATGATGTAAAACCCAATTCATACTCCTCTCTTTCAGTGGTATTTCAATTCTGATATTAATTGTAGTTTTAGTTTTTATTTTATTTTAGAAAATGTATGTTTATTTCGTTCTAATTTTCAGTGGAGTCAACAATGTTTACTTTTATTTAGTTCTGTGTTTAAAATTTGTTTATATTTTATTTAGTTTTTTTTAGTATTTTTGTTTCTGTTGCAAGACCACAAATGCTGGCCTACACATATTTCAATGCAAGTTATGTTTCTGTCAACAAAATACACTCACAGTTCATAATGCTGTTAAACACAGCTTGACTATCAATGATCAAACAGATTAAGTGGCCTAATGAGTACAGTCAGCAAGATCAAATCCTTCAATCCAAGAAACAAGTCTGTGCAAGCATGTTGCTGTTAAGCTTTAAACAAGCATGCATTTTAAGAGGTTTGTTCATGTTGCAACAATGCCTATTGCACAGATAGCCACACAGTGAAAATATTTGCTTGACAAACGCCTGTAATGCAGGTGCACAGACAAGGTCCTCAGCCACAGGCGCCAGTTTAAAGTTTAAGGTTTCTTTATTTAGTCATGTTTACACAAAAAAACATGACATTTGCCTTCTCAGTTGCATCTAATAACAGACAGAATGAGATAAAACAGACAAATAGAAACAAGAAAGGTTAAGGTAAGGCAGTTAGATAATACATAATTACACACACAAAAAAAAAGGTTACAGGATATATATCAAACCCTTAATCATTATCTCTGATATTTCTTATTGAAAAGTCGTATGACACTAGGAAGAAAGGAGTTTGTGGAGCGATTTGTGTGGGTTTTCAAAGCGACTATCCTTCCTGATTTGCTGAACTTTAGTTCTACATGTAATAGATGTCTGTCATCAGTTGTGATGATTTCCAGTTTCTTTAACATTGCCCTCTGCCATACACTAGTCAAATCATCTCCATAAGCCCCAATAACTTTAGCTGCATACTTTGTAATCTGCTGGAGCTTTTTTGAGTTTTGGTTTGTCAGACTATTAAACCAGGCAATGAAACTGAAAGTAGACTGTATGTTGACGATTTCTGCTGCCAGTACTGAAGCAGTGATGTGCGATGAAGTTCATGGCTCCTTCAGAGTCAGATTTACAAATAAATGAACCCAAAAGAGTAGCTTATTCACTATTCAATTGGTATCATGCACATTGACTACTGGTTATGCTTCACATATCATCAGCATTCTTTACCCACAGGTACATACAGTATTTGGTTAAGAAAGAACGTTACATTTATTGCGACGAGGGAGATAAAAGACAGCGCATTTGCTCTGCACCCTCCATGTGAACTAAATTTTTCATTGTAGTTTCACAATTTATACTCATTCAATAAAAATGAAAGTATAGAGTGGTGTACAAAAAAAAAAACGGATTTCAATTTTGACCTTAATTGAAATATTTAGTTGTTTTTAAAAGCTTTTAAATTTGATGCTGTAGTCTGATCCCATTTTTTATAAAATTGAAAACTATTTATGGTCTTACATTTATTTGTAAATGAAGTCCATGCACCTATCCTTCTCCACGAAAATCTCTGTCACTTTCTTGTAAAAGTCCTGCTTATTTTCCTTTAGTTTTAAAAGTCTTAATCTTCAATTTTGACAGTCAGTTGGAACAAAACAATAAAAATAAATGGTCTGCTGTAGTGCACTTGACTTTCTGATATTGCTAAATTATTGGCGCCTAGAGCCTCTGCGTAGAAGCAACGAGCACCTGTTGGGCTCACATCCACCCCCTCCAGTATGGCACAGTACTGTCTGCCTCACCTTGTGCCTTCTCACTGCGGTTTTATGTCCGATCAGCAAGAATAAATATGTCACATATATTCATTAACGATATTAGCCAGACTGGGGAAAGTCAGGGTGTATAATAAATGCGTGTGCAAACATTATATTGACGACATACAGGGAGACAGCAACAAACACACGCCAATTGCATGCATCAACCCAATGTGTGAGGGATGGCGCAGTCCGAAGTGAGGCTCGGCTCATCTCGTCACTGCTGCACCTTGCGTTTTTCCTATGTATTTGATCAGGAAATGCGCAAATTCAGTGATTTTTGACTATAAAAATTATCACAATTATTGGGATGATACAGAAAACAAATTTATAGCACAGACCAGTAGATAAATTTATTTTCTATTATCCTTATTAGTTTTTTTTTTACTTTTCATGATGACAGGTGAGACTGCATGTACCTATATGAAGTGCAGTCATGGTGCCAGAGAAGTGCTGGACTTCCACTAAGTACTGATCCAGCTGGTCCTGCACTGAAACTCTGAGACTCGCTTCTTCTTCTCGCACACTACATTTGCTTTCATTATCATCTGCGCTGTAATTAAAGTTTTTCCATACGTTACTTTCTCACTTTCTACCCGCAAATATCTGTGCAAAACTCACCATTGTCAACCACAAGTGCTTACTGCTTCAACCCAATGAGCCAAATGTGCTCAACAAACAAACGACGGTCCTTTACGGAAGTTGCGTCATGTGACTATAGTAAGCCCATGTTACAAGATCACAGCACAGTGAACAGAGCAACGTAACTGAACGCTCAGGGTGACCTACAAACAACCCCTCTGCATGACTGAACCGGACTGAACGAAAATGCTATTGCTGTTTTTTCATTTTTACTCAATTTTCGTTCGTTCACGTATCACTAATTTTTATTTTTACTTAGTTTTAGTTTCTCTGTGTGCCTTAATTTAATTTTTCTTTCTTGTAAAACGAAAACAATATTTTTAGTTCTAGCTCAAGTTTTTGTTATGAAAATATCACTGCTCTCTTCTGCCCACCTCTGAACTTCCTGTCCAGAAAAATGAGTACATTGAACTCACTGAATTTCTTTTGGGGTACGATAGACTTGTATCAAGTCCAAAAGGATTTTTACTGCACTGTTTTGTGTGGCTATGCTTACAGGATCAGAGTGCATGATTCCAGTTTAGGTGTCCACAGCAGTCATCAGGTACAGTTTGTTCTAAGATCCTCAAAGGCCCTACATAGTCAAGCTGACATTGAGCATGCATATGTTACTTTGTTGAGGTAATGGCTACTGCCTACCTTTTCCACAAGTTTCAGCTTTCCAATGCTTTCCTCATCGTCTTTTCTTTTACTCGGGGTGCCTTTTCATTTATACCATTTGTCCTGAAGTTTGATGTGTTTTTGACATTGCTAAAACTTGCAATATCTTACTATTTTCTGGCTGAACTTTCCAAATATCTGAGTCTATAACATCTGCTCTTGTTTTAATTTGGTTTTGGAGACTTGATTTATTGATGTTTTGGTTAAGATCTTTGTCTCATTTCTCAATCATGTTTTAATCTCCTGGGGCCTCATGTATACTTTTGTGCATAGAATTCACACTAAAAGACAGGGTAAAGATAAAACTGGAAATGTGCGTATGCGACAGTATACATTATTTAAATGAAGTTAATAATTTTTGTGTAAAATGTAATAAACATACTTTAAAGCATTTCAATCATAAAAATGATGTAGCATTAAGTATATATCCTAGTATTCTAATAGAACACAACTACAAATGGATAGCTCTTGAAAAACTAAATTGACTTAGAAGCCAGTCATAATTATCTGTAAATATGCGCTCTCTTCTATTGAATTGAATTGAATTCCTTTATTGTCATTGTATGCTGCAATGAGATTCAATATGCAACTCCTCCATAAACATATTTTCTTATAAAATAATAATAATAATATTTACGATAAAAAAACAATGAAAATATATAGCATGAAAGTATAAGTACAATATACATGTTCATAAAGTGGCTCAGGTTGTGCAATATTACAGTTGTAGTGCAAGTTTACTGTGAGGTAATTGTAATTAAAAGTAAAAACAGTTCTACCAGGAGTGCTTGATGGTCTGATTGAGTGCACTTATAGCTCTTGAGATGAAACTGTTTCTGAGTCTCGAGGTCCATGCAGGAAAGACTCTGAGGCATTTGCCAGATGGGAGAAGTTGAAATAGTCTGTGGCATGGGTGATGCTGGTGGCTTTCCTGAGGCAGTGTATGCTATAAATGTCCTCCAGGGCTGGGAGCTGTATCCAGATAATCCTCTGCACTCTTGACACAACCTGCTATAGAGCTTTCCGATCAGATACTGTGCATCTGTGATACCACAAACAGATACAATGAGTTAAAATACTCTCAGTGATACACTAAAAGTAACGCTGAAGCAGCTATGACAGTGGACTAGTTTGGCCATTTTATGCACCATTATATTATTACAGAATGATTACAATCAAGTGTCATAAATTTGCAAATGATATGCAATTAATTTCAGTGTATTTGATACAGCCTATGTCATGGATGTGCACCTAAAAAAGAAAGTAAGACCACAGAAACAACAGCACTGCTTTGATGCTGGGTGCCACAAGTTTGTAAAACTGAACAGAAAAGTGTGTATGCATGGTGTGAGGCTGCCATTAAAATGTGTATGGCTTTATGCCAAGTTTAGTTTTTATACTTCTTGAAGTAAGTATGGAAACGTATGTATGTAACATTTTTGTATGCACACACCATTTGCACACAAGGCCCCAGGTCTCTAAATGAGATACTCTACAAGAAAAGACAGGCTCTACAATTGGAATTTAACCTCTTGACAACAAAAGACAAATCGTGACATCATTAATATGAACATGGAGAGAAGGCCAATAAGATCTTGAGATCTTTTAAGAATATAAAGATCTTTTTTAGTACAATTTTCCTATCAGCATGGAAAAAAATCAAACAAGATGTGAACAGATGGTTTATCCTCCAACTCACATTAGCATGGAGAATCAATACCGTCTTTTTCAATTTCAGAGTATTCCTATCTTCATTAACACATCATTCTTTTGGAAATTAGATTCACTTATAACCTCTTTCAATTGGAATTCAAGACATCCATGTATTCAAAAGGCAACTCTACAAATACCTAAAGCAGAAGGTGGTAAAAATACAAGGTATAAAAACCTGGAAATTGACACAGATTGGTGAATTTAAAAATGTTGACTTTAAAATTCTGCTTATGGTTTATAAAGCCTTAAATAATCTCGCCACATCTTATATATCGGAATGTCTGACACCTTATATTCCAAATCGTAACCTCAGATCCTCAAATGAGTATCTCTTTAGAATTTAAGAACAAAATGAAAAAGTGGTGAGGCGGTCTTCTGCTGTTATGCACCTAAAATCTGGAATAGCTTGCCAATAGGAATTCGCCAGGCTAATACAGTGTAGCACTTTAAAAAACTGCTGAAAACACATTACTTTAACATGGCCTTCTCATAACTTCACTGTAATTAAAATCCTGATACTCTGTATATCCAAGTCATTATAATAACTATTCATGGTAGCTCTAAAATCTGTACTAACCCCTACTCTCTCTTATGTTTCCTTTTCCGGTATCCTTTTGGTGGTTGCGCAACCACCACCATCTACTCAAAGCACCGTGATGTTCCAACAATGATAAATGGATTAAAAGCCAGAAGTCTGTATGACCATCAACATCAAGTGACTCCGTGATAACCCTAACTACAAAGAGGACTATTTGATTTATGTTAGGTAGAATGTCCAGAGGGGACTGGGCGGTCCCGTGGCCTGGAACCCCTGCAGATTTTATTTTTTTTCTCCAGCCGTCTGGAGTTTTTTTCTGTTTTTTCTGTCCACCCTGGCCATCGGACCTTACTTCTTTTCTATGTTAACTAATGTTGTCAAGTTCTTATTTTGTCTTTTATTTTTCTTTTCTTCATTATGTAAAGCACTTTGAGCTACTTTTTGCATGAAAATGTGCTATATAAATAAATGTTGTTGTTGTTGTTGAATATACGCATGTCAAGAGTCTTTCAAGATTCTTTATTTATTTGTCACATGCATAGTTATACAGGACAACTGCAGTGAAATGCATCCTGATCCTCTTTTTAAAAACTGTGCAAAGTTAGAAGAATATCAGTTAGATTGAAAGATAACAGTATAGTAGAACATAATAAATAAGTAAAATTATGTGAATAAAGTAGAACTAAGTGTTAAGGTGCAATAGTGCAGTGATTATTGTGCAAAACCCAAGTTAGACAGGTGCATAGTTAAATGACAGACCAATTCCAAAACAAGGTAAGGGTAGATGGCATAGTACAACTTACAGTCCAGTCTAAGTATGTGGAGGGTCATGGATGAGATGGCATGTTTTGATGTAGCAGTCTTATGGCTTGAGGATAGAAACTCCTTCTGAGTCTCTCTGCCCTGGCCAGGATGCTACAAAACCTTTTGCCTGATTTTAACAGATGAAACAGGCTATTGCTGGGATGAGAGGAGTCTTTGATAATCCTGAGAGCTCTGGTCCTGCATCTTCTGGTGTAAATGTCCTGCATAGATGGTAGAGCTGACCTGCAGCAGAGTTCCCTGCACAGATCACTCTCTGTAGGGCTTTACGGCCCTGAATACAGCAGTTTCCAAACCAGGATGTAATGTTCTGTGTCAGGATACTTTCCACAGCGACAGAGTAGAAAGTCTTTAGAATCCCTGAAGAAACCCCAAACTTCCTAAGCTGTCTGAGATGGTAGAGTCTCCGCTTTGCCCTTTTGTTCTGAACTTGGATGAGTTCAGACCATGTCAGGTCCTCAGAGATGTGAACCCCCCGTATTTAAAACTGTTCACCCTTTTCACTTGAGTCCTGTTAATGATGAGGGGCTTATAGTCCCGCTGCTGTCTCCTACTGAAGTCCACCACCAGCTCCTTGGTTTTGCTGACATTGAGCATGAGGCAGTTTTCCTGACACCACAATGTCAGGTTTGCAACTTCATCCATGTAGGCCGTCTCATCGTTATTTGCGATGAAGCCCAGTACCACTGTGTCATCTGCAAACTTCACAATAGTGTTGGAGGAATGCGTGGCCGTGCAGTTATGGGTGTAGAGGGAGTACAGCAGAGGGCTAAGAACACACCCTTGAGGAGCTCCTGTGTTGATGGTGATGGTGTTGGAAACAGTTACCAACCCTCACTGCCTGTGTTCTGTCAGTGAGGACGTCCAGCACCCACGTACACAAGCGGTTGTTAAGTCCTAAGTCCTAATGTCTGGTGTGAAATAGAAAGAAAATCATACTGTACTTCTTTATATGCCCTACTTTGTACCCAAGTAAATACTAATTATTGTAACTACACTGTTACAAACTCGACCAAGAGCCATAGCAAGGTTTGGGGCAGCCACCCGTATATTGTTTCCCGGCTGCAAAATTGAGAAAAATGATAGCACTGAAGTGCACAATTCTTAGGCCAAAATAGAACTGAAGGGATAGGGGAAAAGTGGCGACTTTTAAAGGCTAATATAGGAAATGACATCGGGGGTCGGAACTGGAAGGGTCTTCCTTCATAGCCTTGGGCCAAGAAATGACATCAGAGCGGCCAGACCCAGAAGGGTCTTCAGCCATAGGCTCGGACCTGGAAGTGATGTCAAAGGGGTCGGAAGCAGGCTTGATGTCATCAGGACCAGGTGGGATTTCCTGTGAACAGTCTGGATCGGAATTACCCTCATTCAGGCCCTTTAGCTGCCTCCCATGAGCATGTGTGTGACAAAGCCCCCCCCAGCCCAGACCCATCAGGTTGAACGTTCCTGACCGAGAGGTCGTGAACCCGAGAAAGACAATCGGCACTGGTGTAAAGAGAACCTCAATGATGAATAACCGAGAACTTGTATGGCTGTATGTCAAGAAACCACCTGGGGACTCATGCATAATGCCATGTGTAGAATTCATACTAAAACATGGTATACGAACAAATGCGTATGCACAAAAAAATTCAGATGCATAAATCTGTGTGTATGTCACCTTCCACGTTCTTCTGCTACATAAATCCCGGTCAGCGTGAAAGTAACGCACATGTACGCGCCTGCTGTCCCGCCCCAACTCTTTGAATATGCAAATCAATATAAATAGCTCTTAAGCTCAGCGTTCTGTGAAAAGACAATGGGAAAAGCAAGAGGGAAAATAGAAGAATTTCAGAGAATACCAAGTGGGGCAAGGAAAAACATACTATTTGTTGGTTTAAATAGTGGTATAAACAGCAAAAGGAAGTTGATCAAGTGACATAGAGTGTTGGAGAACCTCGAAAGCTCAAGTTCACAAAGTCGCACAGTGCCTGAAATAAAAAAGAAGTTGTCAGATATCAAAGTCACTGTGAAAAGGCAAGTCATAGCCCACCGTCTGAGAGTCATATGGAAGCTTATTAGAGTACAGAGAAAAGAGGAAAAAAAGGCACACAGTGGGAAAAAAACCTCGAAACATCAACTTTAATCTTGAAATTTCCACTTTAATCACGAACTTTATGTTGTCATTAAAGTAGAACATCATAAACTTCATCTTAAAATCATTTAATTAACTAGTTTTTCAAATCACATCATAAGTAGCACGTTAAATGCTTTGTTTTGTATGTCTTCTTCTATGTGCGCTATGTGTGTGAATCACTATGTGCTTCTTAAACTGGCTTTCTCTACCTCTGACAGGACACAGAATCCATTACATTCATGATATTACAGCTCTCTGAATAACTAAAATACTGAGATTTATATGTGATATGATTTTCATGATGATAGGAGTTAAAGCATGTTATTAAACATGGAAACACGGTGGCGCAGTAATTGTGCGCGACCTTTGATGAAATAATTTATTGCAGCAGTACTCGGGGCAGCTGTAGGCTTGTGGCGGCCCTGGGCAGAGAAAGAATCGGTGGCCCCCTACGCCCGCCAATGTCAATATTGTATCTTATGCATGGCGGATGGCCGTGTCCGTTGCGGACACTGCATAGCCGCCTCGTGCTCGTGACACAAGCGTTTAACTTTTGTCGAAATTTGCCGCTGCGTTTTCAGCTGTGTTGTTATTTTCTCTCTGTTTTATATTCAATATATATTGGCGTGGCAGCCCCTGGGATTTGGCGGCCCTGTGCAGGTGCACAGTTTGCACATACCTAAGGCCACCCCTGCAGTACTGTCTCTTTCAAATGAACTAACCCCCAATTCCTGACCTTACTTTTCTTTCTCCAAGTAACCGATCGCCACACAATCAACTCTGTAATGGACGTTAAGCCATCTGTAAGCTTATAACGCCAATTCTTTCAAAAATTTTAAGGAACATTGAAATATCTTCATAGTACATGTTTAATTATTCTATCCTTCACGTCAGTCCCAGTGAAGCATACAGTGCAAGCAGGAACAATTGTGAGCGGAGTGCCAGATCCTTGCTAGCGTAGCAACACCGTGCCCTTTAATTATTAACAATATAGATTATTTAAATGAAGTTAAAGTTTTATCTGTATAATATAATAAACATATTTTGCTACATTTCATCTTAAAAATGATATTGTCATCATATGTAAATACACTCTTTATAAAGTGGCTCAGGTTGTGCAACATTATAACTGTAAAAGTTTACAGTGAGGTGATTGTACTTATAAGTACAGACAATTCTACAAAGAGCATTTGATGGACTGATTGAGTGTGTTTATAGCACTTGGGATGAAACTCTTTCTGAACCTTGAGGTCCGTACAGGAAAGGTTTGAAGCGTTTGCCGTGTGAGAAACAGTTCAAGTAGGAAGCATGGCTGAGGCAGTGTGTGCTTGATGCTGTATACCAATAATTCTCTTTCCGATCAGCTGCTCCGCGTGGTGCAATGAGAGTAATATGGAAAAAGATGATCTGCTCTGGCAACCCCTAACAGGAGCAGCTGAAAGAAGTAAAATAAGGTGCAGTGAGAGTAACAACGCTAAAGCAGCTATGGTATTTGGAATAGTTTGACCATTCCGTGGACCATTACATTGTTACTGGTTAATTACAATCAGATGCATTAAACTAATAAACACAATGCGGTTAATTTCAGTGTATTTATAAAGCAGCATCAGGAAAAGAAAGGTTAACCACACAGGAACAGTAGCACTGCTTTGACGCTGGGTGCTGCCAGTCTGCAAAACTGAGCGGAGAACTTGTGTACGACATTTGTGTG
The DNA here is from genome assembly GCA_026402145.1 of Polypterus bichir lapradei. Classification (NCBI taxonomy): domain Eukaryota; kingdom Metazoa; phylum Chordata; class Cladistia; order Polypteriformes; family Polypteridae; genus Polypterus; species Polypterus bichir. The sequence continues at coordinate 13,848,779 of JANRMT010062806.1, read as the reverse complement.
CATGCGCACCGTGTATACATGAGGCCCCTGGTCTGCACGTAAATGCATAGCCTTGTGAACAATTGGGATTATTTTTTTGAAAGGCCTAGATTTTTCAAAAGAGATGGAATTCATTCTAACTGGAGGGGATCTTTTGTATTATCCTAAAATATGGCAGTAAAACTGCCTGACTGACTGATTAGAGCACCATCCAGGCTGCAGTCATATCTTAATTACAGGCTGTTGTTTATCCCACCTGTTACTTTCCTGAAGCTGTTACCCTTAATCCCTGTTATGGGGTATCCAGTAAATTTAGTCATGATGCAGACCTTAAATTACTTGATAACCAAAATATAAGGTGTATAATTAGACCAAGAGATAAAACCAGACCCTCCACCAGAGACACCTGTAATAGAAACATAGTTCAAATTAAAACAAAAAATATATCACCAGTTCAGAAAGAAGTATGTAGTTTTAAATGCTGCTTACTTGGAAGTAAAGCTGTTTTGGTAAATGATATTATATTAAGTACAAAATCTGATCTGTGTCTTCTCATTGAAACCTGGCTTAGTAAATCTGACATGGTTCTTCTAGCTGAGGTGTCACCAGATGGATACACATTCCTTCACAAGTCTAGAGATTCTGGTCAAGGAGGAGGCCTTGGAATAATTAATTGTAACAAAATGCAAATCACTTCTAAAAATTTCTAATTCACATCTTTTGAGGCATTCATTTTAAATATTAAAACAGATTTCAACACGATTGTAGTGCTAGTCTACAGACCACCAGGGCCATATTCATTGTTCACGACTGAATTTGGCAACCTTTTATCTGATTTGGCTATAAATTATGATCATGTAGTATTAATGTGGGATTTTAATGGACATATTGATGTGGAAACTAACACTTTTAGCAAATGTTTTACTTATTTTTTAAATTTAGTAGGATTTTGTCAGACTGTCAAAGGTCCAACTCATAATCATAACGACACATTAGATTTAATTACAACTTACAAGTTGAAATTCAAAATTTAAATATTACTTCATTAAATGAAGCTATTTCTGATCAATAAATTACGTTTGATTTGATTCTTCCCTTACCAATACATTCACAGGTTAAAACAAAGACAGTGTGACATCTAGACTGTAATTCTGCTTCAAAATTTATAGATACTTTGAGTAAGTCAAGTGTAATTGTGGAAAAACATTTAGATCAGTTAACATCAAATGTAAACATGGAAAACAATTTAGATCAGCTAACATCACATTATAATATGACCTTGAGGGATACTCTCGATGCAGTTGCTCCCCTTAAAACAAAAGTGATCAAAGCATATAGAAACTCTCCCTAGTTTATCGAAAACATTCGAGCTTTTAAATTAGAGTGTTGAAAACTAGAGCGCAGATGGAGAATAACAAAGCTGCACGTCTTTCAAATAGCATGGACAGAGAGTGTTAAAAGATATAAAAAAGCTCTCTTTAAAGCTCACTCAAATTACTATTCTAAAATAATAGATATCAATAACAGAAATCCTTGGATACTGTTTAGAACAGTGGCTAATTTCACAAAAGGAAATTCAGATCTACAGTGCAAAATATCAACAAATATTAGCAGTACAGACTTTATGAACTTCTTTAAAGAGAAAATTAAAAATATAAGATCCCAGATCTCGGCATCACAATGCAAACCACATACTGGCTTGGCAGACCCTGTCTCACATTGCACTCAAAATTTTAGAAATTTTAATCCTGTAACTGAGCAGGAAGTCTTGTCTTTAATTTCTAAAATGAAACCTACTACTGCGGTGGTCTGGCACACTGGCCTTGGGTTTGTTACCTGCCTTGCGCCCTGTGTTGACTCCAGCAGAACCCCGTGACCCTGTAGTTAGGATATAGCGGGTTGGATAATGGATGGATAATGGATGGATGGATGGATGGATGAAACCTACTACTTATTCCAAAGACCCGGTGCCAACAAAACTACTAAAAAGTGCAATGGATGTTCTTGCAGTGCCTATTCTTAACATTGTTAATAGTTCATTATTGCATGGTGCAGTACCTGATGCACTAAAAGTGTCAGTCATTAAACCATTACTTAAAAAGTCAGACCTAGACCCACATATACTTAATAATTATAGACCCATTTCAAATTTACCCTTTCTCTCTAAAATATTTTAAAAAGATGTCACCAGCTTCAGTCACACCTTACGCATCACAATTTACTTGAGAAATTCCAGTCTGGTATCCAAACTGGTCATAGTACAGAAATAGCACTAACACGTGTTGTAAACAACATTCTGATATCCTCTGATGAAGGAAATTCCACTGTAATTATGTTGTTAGACTTAAGCGCAGCATTTGACACCATTGACCATTCTATTTTACTGCACAGGCTGGAAAATGATGTTGGGCTTACAGGCAGTGTTCTTGCCTGGTTTAGTTCTTATTTATCAAAATTGATTCCAATACGTACAGAAATGTGCTAACAGTTCTCCATTATTATACACAGAACTGAGATATGGTGTCCTGCAGGGCTCAGTACTGGGACCTTTATTGTTTTCACTTTACATAGTTCCACTGGGATCTATCATTAGAAAACATAATGTTAATTTTCATTTGTACACAGATGACACCCAGTTATACTTTTCTTTTAGATCAGGGGTTCTTAACCTTTTGATGACTCCAGAGCCCCAATTGATTGTCCAATATGGTCCCATACCCCCTTTACTTGACTGTCAAAATAATCATCACCATTCCTTATATTAGTTGCCAGTATGATTTCCAAATATGTCAACGGCTTGAATTCACTGTACTTTACATAAGGATAGCTAGGAAGAGAACATGAAATAAGATCATAAGCATTGATAACTTTATCACATAAAAGCAAAATGAAAAAATGACAAATGACAATTATACAAACAGCTACAACTATTTTACAATATAACTTTGATTCACCTGTTTCAGATTATAAACCAATAATTTTACTTCTTACAGTTGAGTATTACACAAAAGAAGAAAACAAACTTAAATGTGCAAGTTATTTCAATATCCCGACCACATAATACAGACTTTCACTAATCTAGTGAGATATTTGCTGTTGTTTTTGTGCAATCAAAGCATGGAATTGGGTTACAGTTACAGACAAAGCTACTTGCATGTCATCTGACACATCAAGTCGATTTCTCCACTTTGATTTCAGATTTAATAATGTAGAGAATCCTGTTTCACAGAGATACATAGTTGTGAAGGGAATCAAAACATTCATTGCCCTCATTGCCAAGCTTGGGTAAGCTGGGATTTGCTAACACCAAAACTGCTTGGCATCTATCCCAGCCCTTTTGAAATTAGCTTTCAATCTTGGGTCTTCTGGGAAGTCAATGAAATCATCATTTGCTGAATCGTTATCACTCAATCTCGATATATCAAACGAGAAAGGGTTTTGTATCCAAACGGATTCCATGCTAAGATCATCAATATCTGGAAAGTAACCCTCAAATTTTGCACTTAGAACTTCCAAATGATTTTTGACTTCTTGAAGTATTTCTGGATATATTTAAAGTCTGGATATATATATATATATAGTCTTTAGAAAAAGCTTACGGTGTTGAATTTAGCAATCGATATTCATGAAAATGCTGTTAACTGACGATTGGATGAAAACTGGTCACGTGTCTTTGTTTTCTTTTCTGACGTCGCTTTCAAAATGAGGCATATTTATTATAAAGTTTCATGCCGTGGTTTCACAACACATGATGGTTGCATGCATCTGATTGGCTGGCTGTCAATATGATGGATGAATTTTGCTCAAACTCTTTAATCTATCTTTTCCCAGATAATAACGTTTTTTGATATTGCCTCATGTCCTCCTTTCCCCAGCTGTAAACCAAATTGTTGTCTCAGATGGCCATCCATAAAGTAATCAATATCCTGAGGCATGGCTCAGTCTTCCTTTCCCAGGCTGTAATACCAATTTAGCATTATGCTGTGAACAACTGTTATAAAAGTGAGGAGTAAGGGAAGAGGATATGCCATTTTATTATAATGCCTCCTACATCTGAATTCATGTTGTTGGGATTGAGCAAAATATAATAATAAAAATATAGAGAATAATTTGTAGATTTTATACACCATAACACTTCCATCTTAAAAATGTTGGGAAATTAAGGCCTTTTCTAAATAAGCAGGATTATAAGAAATTAATTCATGCATTTATTTCTAGTAGGACTGACTACTGCAATGTGGTGCTCACTGGAAGTTCAAACTGTTCTTTATAAAGCTTCAAAATGCTGCTGCAAGTATTTTGAAAAAAAACAAGAAAATACGAACACATAACTCCAGTTCTTAAATCCTTACACTGGCTCCCGGTTAAGTTTAGAGCAGATTTCAAAATCCTCCATTTAACATATAAAGCCTTAAATGTTCAAGGTCCAGGTTACTTGTCTGAACTTATCATGACTTAAAAACCAGAATGTACATTAAGTTTGCAAGATGCCGGTCCGCTTATGATTCCAAGGATTAATAAAATAACCATGGGAAGTTGACTTTTTAATTACAGGGCCCCTAAACTGTGGAATGGTCTGCCTGCTACTATAAGAGATGCCCCTTCGTTCTCAGCTTTCAAATCCTGGCTGAATACTCACTTTCTCAGTTTAGCATATCCTGACTAAAGCTGCTGATTAACTGTATAGACTGCATCAGTGCTGTTAGTCATTACTACTAAAACATAAATAATTTGATAGTTATAATTTGTTACTAACCCTTACCTATTCTGTTTCTCTTCTCGGTACTGAAATGTAGCACTTGGTGCCACTGCCTACCTGCCAAGTTGTTTTGCCTGCCTAAGGTAAAGTCATCTCTGATGGAGGATCGCAGGAATCATCAAACACAGGAAGCTCTGAAGTCTACTTTGACTTTACACTGCAGGAGATAAATGAATAAATATAGGTAACCAACATTCAATGTGGTTTTTATATAAATAATGTTTTTCATATAAATAATGTTTTTCATATAAAGACCATCACAAAACATAATCAAAAATTGAACTTTGCACAATACCTTGGGGAGCTTTGTAAGCCCTGCTGTTTTCTTGAAGGACATGCATGTGTCAGATTGACTGGCAGGATGACGCCCAACCTGTTCCTGCATCCAAACGGTGCCATCTTTTGCCTTTACACCTGGTGCAGCTGCGTTGTTCTTATGTGTGACTGGATGTTTCTTACGAGGTACTATAGTACTTTAGTAGTATAACATGAAAAAAGTTTCTGTTTTAGGTATGTGTTTAACATGTCTTGCCTCTTATTTCCTGTCATCCTACATTTACAAAGATCTTTGTAGACACGGAACACACATGAAATGCACGTGTTCCAAATAACGATATATTATTTACCCTGTACACCTCCAGGCACCTCATACACCAGATAAATAAGACTTGAGCTGGGAGAATGTTTTGCCCGAGTTGAGTTGCAGCAGTGGGGGGATGTGATAGCAGGCTGCTTGCTTCTTGTGCTAATCGACACATTTGCAAAACAAAAGACGCTAATGGACAGGTGCAAAGGAATTTAAGGTGGCCCGGGATTTCAAGTTTTTTCGTAGGCTTCAGGGATTCTAGTGTTAAAGGAGAGGATGGATAAGAACTACATGTCTTTAAACACAGATAAAACAAATTATTGGAGTGAATGAAGCTGATTGCAACAGTATTTTGACATTATTTAACTCAGTTGGAGTCACCATTTATTCTACCCAATCAGCACTCAATCTAGACATTATATTTGACTCTAGTATGTCATTTAAAGCGCACATTACAAAATTGACAAAACTTGTTTCTTCCATTTAATAATGTTGGGAAATAAAGGCATTTACTAAATATGCAGGATACTGAGAAATTAATTCATGCATTTATTTCAAGTAGGATTGACTACTGTAATCTTTACTGGATGTTCAAATTATTCTTTATACAGCTTCCAGGTAATCCAAAATGTTGCTGCAAGAATTATTACAAGAACAAGAAATCATTAACATACTGTATAACTTCTTCTTCTTCTTTCGGCTGCTTCTGTTAGGCGCTGCCACAGAGGATCATCTTGCTCTGTCACACCCATCAACTGCATGTCTTCTTTCACCAAAATGACAGCTCTGTGCTTAGCATTCTTTTCCCAATATACACAGCATCTCTCCTCTGCATGTGTCCAAACCAATGCAATTTAGCCTCTCTGACTTTGTCTCCCAACCTTCTAACCTGAGCAAGTCAAGTCAAGTCAAGTTGGGAAGCATGCACTGGCACAGTGCGTTAGCGCACCCACTACACAACAAAGCAACTCGGGATTCTGGTTGGCGACCCCCCAGGCAGACACGCGGTCCAGTCCCACCCTCCGGAAAATCTGCCCCTGTCAGGTGTTACATGGGCGACTCCTTGGCCTTGTCCAGCCATTCGGGTCCCCAACAATGAACATCTTACGAGTCGGATCACCCTCGGGAAAACGCGCCACATGGCTGTAGTGCCGTAATTGATGCTCCCTCACAATGCAGGTAATGTGCCTCATTTGTGACTCCATGAGCAACCGTTCATTTGACAAAAAGTCAAACCAACGGTACCCAAAGATTTTCCGGAGAGACACAGTACCAAAGGAGTCCAGTTATCGTCTCAGGTCACTGGATAGCAATCATGTCTCGCAACCATGCTGTGGCTCATTAAGATTATCCCCCTTTAGTTACTACAGATCTGCACATTCCCCTTATTCTTAAATATCAGCACCAGTACACTTCTCCTCCACTCCTCGGGCATCCATTCACTTTCCAAGATTCAACTGTTTTATCTTGGTAGAGTAATATATATTGCTCTACTTTCCCCTATTATATTATTAATATGTAGCCTTAGAATGCCTAATCTCACAGACTTACCACTGTTTATATTATTTTATATAACTTATCCCCACCTTCCCTTCTATATCTATAACCTCAGGCAATTAGATGTAGTAAAAAGACAAGCAGGAGTTAAGTTACAAATAAAATAATGTATTATTGATAATATTTATAAATAATAACAAAATGCAAAGTACATTTGAATATTGGCAACCATACAACCTGATTAAATGGTGATGTATAATTCAGGTGGCACACAGACTTAATGTCTCTAGTTAAGGCATCATTGGTGCTCAGCTTTTAGCCA
>JANRMT010062806.1:13754390-13820544 GCA_026402145.1 Polypterus bichir lapradei | reverse complement strand
AGGCGTCCAGCTCTAAAATGACATATGAGCAAAGACAACTGAATGATTTGATCGCCCCCCTAATGTTTTTTGAAAGGAGCCCACTAATACCAATTTGTACTTTTTTAATTAATGATATATCATAGATGCATATTTTATTATACCTATTGTAAAATAAGAGACAGAATCGTGTCAAGGTTTGGGGTTTTTATGCCCTGTATACTGTAACAAAAATATCAAAAACAGGTCTTCTTGTCAAACAAACACTTGCATGAACTCAAAAAAGACAAAGATGGTGGATTTGGAGGGACAATATAAAGGGGTGGACCGGAAATCAAACGTGATGGCTGCTGGGAAGGTGTGATGGTGGATGGGAGTGTGACGTCATGTTTGGGGGACCAGAGGGAAGAAAGGAACCCGGAAGTGGAGACTGTCGTTTACTCCGGGTGGTGTTACGGCGGCGTCGCTTTGTCTTTTATGAGGAAAAAAGGACAGAGAGGTTAGTATGCTGTCTTCGTCCCCTGACGGGTCTCATCGCGCTGCGCGTCAGGTCCTTCAATTGCTCCCGATGCGCTCGTGTGTGACACTACTTAACTTTTATCAACATTTATCTAACTCTGTATTTATTTTTCTAGTATTAGAATGTAGTTTAAGTTAATTTGTTTTGGTTTCAATGGATGTATTTTTCATATTTTCGATTCTTGTTTTTTTCACATCTTCGCGCCCCCCTTTTTGTTACTTCACGCCCCACGCCCCACTAGGGGGGCCCGCCCCACAGTTTGAGAACCAATGCACTACAGCTATTGTGAAGGCAAGAAAAATGTTCAGGATTCACATTGGGAATTATATCACAATAAAATGAAATCATTAATATTCTCATCCTGAGGAACAGTATGCTGATTCAGGAAAAATTGTGTTCAAATCTAGAATATACAAATGTTTTAAAATTATAGGGTGAAATTACTTTTGTCATGTGAGTCTATTAAGACCCAGGGTCCTCAACATTAAAAAGATCTTAGCAAACACTAGGGTCATGCAGTAAATACAATACAATACAATTTCTTTTTGTATAGCCCAAAATCACACAAAAAGTGCCGCAATGGGCTTTAATAGGCCCTGCCTCTTGACAGCCCCCCAGCCTTGACTCTCTAAGAAGACAAGGAAAAACTCCCAAAAAAACCCAGCAGGGAAAAAAATGGAAGAAACCTTGGGAAAGGCAGTTCAAAGAGAGACCCCTTTCCAGGTAGGTTGGGTGTGCAGTGGGTGTAAAAAAAGAAGAGGGTCAATACAATACAATACAATAATGTGACAGAAAGGCCAATGGAACAACACAGATGTGTCTGGTACAAAAAAATTACTGGATAAATTATAAGTAGTATATAAATAGTAATTCCTTAAAAATGTAAAAACAGTCAGTTCAAAGTGCCCTGCTTTTCTTGGTGAAAAATAAATAACATTATACATGTGCCATAAAATTTGGTGATTAAAGTTTCTCAACTTTGAAAAAAAAACAAAAAAGGAAAAAATATTACTTGCACCTTATCATTTTATGAACAACCAGGAAGTGCCACACATCTGATCCATAAAGGCAACATACACCCTTCAGATCCTCTATTGTTATGCCATCTCTTTTTCCTTTAGCTTAATCAGTAAGGGACTATAGGCTTATACAATAAAAAAATAAGAATTGGCCACATTTTACCAGTTCCCCTCTGACTTTACCCAAAGAGTAAAAAGAAAACTGTCTCTAAGCCCCACATATATCCAGCTTTAATAGCTTTTGAAACCTATCAGCTAACTCAAGCTGAAGCTCATTTGTGCTTCTCTCACATGCACATGCCTGCCATTAAACTGCAAGCAGTTTTCCTTGCACACAAGCCCACATCAAATAGAATGTTGCATGTCTCAAAGCACTATTACTACACTTTCTTCTAAGTAAGCCCAACTTGTGGAAAGTGCCCCCAACCAGTTAACATAACCACCTGTGACAAAAGAGGACAGTATGTAACAGAACAGCAATATCCATGCCCATTTGTCAAGTTTGTAAGCCTCCAAAGTCAATGCAGATGCAGTGACTGATCTTTTTTGAAAGATTGCTGAATCCACCTCATCACATTCCCTGAAACCGACTGTGTGCCATCAGCTTCAAGATAAGTGGAACAAAACCATTTTCACTGAAATCTTTAGTACTGATATCTTTATAATAGCACATTTAGGACATTCAAAGTTGTTCCAGTGAAAATTTTCTTGTAAACTATAGTTGAAGTGGGAGTTCCCATTTCGCCAATATGCTACCAGAAACAGGCAAGTTCTAAGATGACATAAAGTACTTTCTTTTGGTTGTTTCACTGTAGCATTCCTCTCTGTGCACCATGTTTTTGTTTTTAACGCAGTTTATTTGTTGCTATTATGACTTAAGCAGTCTGTGAGGTATCTTTTTTGCAAAATGTTAACCAATATTTGTGAAAACATTCCAAATTTTAAGAGCTACCTCTAGTGGTATTCACCACAACACTTATGTACAAACTGCACAGGAAACACCAGGCGGGTGGTTGGGATAAAACTGGGATATGCTGCTGTCAATGAGACAAGCCAATAGAAATGTATCATGTACTGCTACTAATCCAATCGGGTTAAAATCTTGACAGTGAGGAAATAGATTAAGAGTTTGACTTCAACCAAGGCGGAGGATTTTTAAACCACCATTACCAGTGACCATTTAGAGCAAACTATGGCCCATAAGCAATAAACTCAACAAACTGAAGGCATCTGCACGATAACTTATACAAGAACTGTCAGTCAGTCAGTCATTATCCAACCCACTATATACTAACACAGGGTCACCGGGCGCAAGGCAGGAACAAATCCCCGGGCAGGGTGCCAGCCCACCGCAGTACAAGAACTGTGAAAGATCAAATGTGCTTTACTGAGGCATGGTTTAAGAATACTGACATTTACTGCTCTAGTATCCATCACTAGGCCACATGTTTTGGAAATGCACTAAATTATCATCATTCTGGACAAATATCTTGACATACTTCTCAAATACACTGCAAGAAATGAAATCTTAACAAGCCAGACAATCTTGAAAAGAAATAATAGATCTTGATTGTTTTATTTTAAGAATAACTGACTTGAGTAGATTTGTATGTGTAAGATATATAATCTAATTTTTAGAAACTTTTTCTACAATTTACTTATCATGAAAAAATAGTTCATTATAAGGATATCTTAAAATGAAATAAGATATTTGTTATAGAGAGATGAAAAGTTTTGATGTTCTTCACTGTAAGTTAAGATATTCAAGACACCTTTACTTATTATAAGAATACAATGTATTTTTAAGACTTAAAAACATTTCATGTTTTCCAGTAATATATACTTTGATGACACAATTTTATGTTACTGAAAAGTATTTAATTGATATTATTTTGTGTGCAGTTTTTTTAACCAAATGCTTCTCACATTAAAAACAAAAAGCAGGTTTCAAATGTGGTAGAGTGAATTGCTATAACTATTTTCACAAAATCTGTGAATAAATTCATTTAAAAAATGTATAAACAATCGGTAAAGACAGATGTATGTTTATATTTATACATACTTGAGCTGATTACATGAGTTTACACATAAGCACTTCAAAGTGTAGAGGCATTCCAGTTATGTGTTCATACAGATGAACACACTGAGTCAAAGAACAAAACAGACCAGAATAGATATTTTCTATCAAATCCTTTTTTGCAAATATAACCAACACCAACCACTTTTTTGTTTCTCGTGACAAGTGAACCTTTGATGGCCTATATACTACTAGTCAGTAGTGCTTCTGTGTACATCAATTACATCACCGAGATAGTATTTCAGAGGAATAGGTGTGGTTCTAAGATGTGTAGTCAAAAATCTTATTAGCATTGACCAACTCAGTAGCTTGTGCCAGATCTGGTACCTCAATTTCATAGGAAAGAAAATCAAGATTAAAAGCTAAAGTGTCATACACCTGACATTCACAGCAATACAATGAAGAACTGGCAATGAATATATCTTTTATGAGTGTAAACACATGGATACCTTCAACTTCACTAATGATAATCACTGACTTCTGACAAACATACTTATTACCATTCAGCTCGAGCCATTTCACAGACACCACATGATGCACCTTTTCTCGGCCCAAAAGATCTTCCAGTTTATCCTGGACATTTTGCAAATTTCTCACATGAGACACTGATCCCATTACCACCTCTTTGGAAAAAATAGGGTGTTCCACGCTGCTGACATTTTGACAGCATTCAAATAGTTGGTTGTGTTTTACCAGAGACTTGCATATATTCTTGAAATTTAACTTGGAAGACCACGTGTTTGGATTCAAATCTCATGCACATATGTTTTACCATTGGACCTAAGGCTTTAATCTGTGCAGGAATGTGCAAAAGATAATGCTGCTTTGGCATTATGGTGTTCTCAGGAAACAACTGCTTTATATGAATTAAGTGTTCTTTGATAAGTGACTTGAGTTTTGATATAGTTGCTAGAGAAATTACTGGTGCAAATAGAATCTGAACAATCTCTATTAATTCAGTAAGGTTTTGAATATATGCATTTCTTTCACAAGTGTCCAATACAAATGGTAAAATCTTGAGGAGCACAAGCATTTGACCAGAAGATTGCTTCAATTTGTTGTCATTTGATGACAATGTTGTAACAGTGATAGGACATGGCTTGTCTCTGATATGAACTAAGTATGGGTATCCTAGTACAGCACTATTGAATGTGTCCAAATCAAGCTGCCCTGACAGCACAAGGTGTTTCAAGACACGTTTTACTTCTAGAGGTGCTACTCCCTCTAGTATTACATGCATTATATCTTGAGTAGTTTGCTTGATTAGATCAAATGCTGGAAAGTCTACTAATTTGCTTTTCCTATTAATTCCATATGTGGTTTTCAAACTGTTTCTTAAAAAATCAGTAGAAGCCCTCTCAATTTTATTACATTGTCTGGTGCTCCTATTTAATGTCTGTTGAACAAAGCTCTCCTCGTCAAAGTGAATCTGCATGTCTTCAATACTGCACTCACAGTGTCTGCACTTACGGAATGAAAATCCAACTCCTTCTTTAAACCCAGTCACCTCATGCTGAGCCAAGGTGTCTCCACAAAGCGAGACTAATGCACCATAAACAGTTCTCTCACCAGCAACTGTTTGGATTCTCACACCATTGTACAGCATATTCAGATCTTCCTGTATTCTCTTCAATATTACATCAAAACCACACTGATCAATATCACTTGCTTTTGCAATGGCAAGTAAATGAATAGCTGCCAGCTTAGATCTTTATTTTGGATTTATATTCCCTAAGGTATTGTACACCATTAGAAGTTTGTTTTTTGAGGCATGTGACCTTAGAGGATTACATAGTTCTATTTCATCTGTATACAGTATCAGCTGTAGGGCATTTGGTCTAACAGAGAATAATGGATGTGATTTCAAAATATCACCATCAATGATGTCCTTGAAAAATCTAGTTTTGCACTTCTCTAAACCTTTGTCAAACATGGCTAAAACCACAGGATGTGAAAGCAATTGATCCAAACTTTTAACCAAAGGTACCGTATGTAGCAAAATGACTGAGATCTTATAGTTAGAGCCCGAGATGACGCCTGTCTTTTATAGCATGCAGATTGGACAATCTTAATTTCTTCTGCTTCAACTATGCCAAACAGCTCCTTGATAGATGAGTCTTGCATATATGTAGTGGAAACTTTGGCAAATGGGTCTTCAAAATGATCGAAAATGTCAATTGCCGCACTAAGCAATTGATCTGTAACTTCTGAATGTCTCTGAAATATCACTGCCATCTGATTTTTCAAACTGATTAGCAATGAAGCTTGGTAGTGCTGCACTCCAGATACAATGTCATTGACTGCACTTTGTGGGTGGCAAAAAAAGGTAATATAATACACCTCCACAATTTCCATCAACAGCATTTGACATCATATACATTGTGCAGTATCTGTATAATTTTAAAGATTGCCTTTATTCAGTTTTTCTATTGCTTCACTATGAATGTACTATACGTAATACTTGCAATATGCATGCAATACTTGCACCATGTCATCAGTAAGTCACTTTCTTTAACCTGCTTAGTTAGTTGCTTAACCTGCTATAATTTGCTATCAAGCAAATCCCAGGCAGGGCGCCCTGAACCAGCCCACCGCAGGGCACACACCCACACACTAGGGACAATTTAGGATCGCCAATGCACCTAATCTGCATGTCTTTGGACTGTGGGAGGAAACCGGAGTACCCGGAGGAAACCCAAGCAGACATGCAAACTCCATGCAGGGAGGACCCGGGAAGCGAACCCGGGTCTCCTAACTGCGAGGCAGCAGTGCTACCACTGCACCACTGTGTCACACTCAAATCAATACATATATCCCAAAATTTTTTTTGTAAATACATGCCTGAAAAGCTTTTCTCAGTATGTTCAAACCTTTATTTATATCATCCAGACTAGATAATGTGGTTTAGGGCACAATATGAATTACTGTGTGCTTTAAAACTCATTTAAACTATACCATATAGCAGAAAGCTGCTACAGACATTACAACCAGAGTTGTGCCATATTCTTGATTCCTGTTCTTGTTCACGCAGACATATGGATGCTACAGATTATGTTTGCTTTCTGTTGCTTTCAGCTATGGAGGGAAGTTCTGTTTACTGTATCTTTAACAATGGTAGCTATCTAGGTGACAAAATAATATCTGAATGGATGTTGAGAGAAGTTTTGCAAATATATTTACGTAAAATATTTAGTTGACTACTGACTTCTAGTGTTTGTTAAAAACATTAGCTTCACAGTACCAATGCTAAAACTAAAAGTGAAATTTTATTTGGCTAGTTTTTTGACTGATCCATTCTTTTATAGGTAGATTTGTAGTAGGTTATCTATAGATGTGTTTGCTTCATTTTGGGGTGAACATTTCTGTAGTGATATTAATTAAATTACCTATCTTCAAATCTTGGATTGAAAGTGTAATTGACAGTTATAAGATGGAGGCATACTGTGCAACATCTGTGTTGAAATACACTTTGTGTAGGGATGCCAATCCTAGAAATTCTTAAATAAATATTTTTTGAAGCAATTCAGTTTAGTAGTTATACAGATAGATAATATCACACGGATGATTGATGACCTTAAGCCCCACCCCCAAATATGATTGATGACTTTAAGCCCCACCCCAAAATATAAAAATATGATTTATGAAAATATGCAAAGTATGATTTATGAAAGTATGCAAGATATGATTTATGAAAATATAGTTTATGTTAATATAATTTATGGAAATATGAAATATACCCCGACCCTGGGGGTGGGGAAGGGTAATGATGGGTTGGACCACCGTCATAATTGATCATCTCTAAACCCCACCTTTTAGGGTGGCTCTTTCGTAAACTGATCACTTATCACGCCCCACTAACAATTCCCACACTCATGAGGTACGCCTTTGTCTCTCTAACCGCCTATAGGGTTAGGGGAGAGACGTGTCGCTCCACCCCTGCTCACCCCCGACTGCGGGAGGAGACAAAAGAGTTTGTGTATAAAATTCTAGTCATTTAGTGAAAACGCCAGGACACACAAAAGCAAACAGAATGGACGTTCTTGTGAATGCTCCTAAGAAATTGAAAACAAACAGGGTGTCCAGAAGGACTGAGTTACGGGACCCACGCTTCAGCTCTGCCTGGTACGATTCTAATTGTGCTTTGAGCCGGGTAGAAGTAAAAAGAAATGCTGAGGGACATCTCACAGTGGTGGTTTCCAAGAAGGAGCCTATCCTTCCTGAATATAAAGATGCTGGTCACGAAGAGAGGGAGGAAGATCAAGAAAATGAGATAAAGGAACGAGTGAGTGAAATTCATTTTTCTATAAAAGACTGGACTTTTTTTAAGGATCTTATTCCAAATATTGATGAGGCTATTTATCAAGGAAAACTGTCCGACCAAATGAAAAGAATTAAAAGAAAATTGGAGGAGGAGTTTAGCCTGTTGAATAATTCATGCTCGGAGGAGGAGGAAGAAAATTGGGAGACAACTACCCCTAAGTAAGTGGAGATAAATACAGAGGTCTTTTTCATAGACTACATTAACCTAAAACACTATCGAGATGTCTTCAAATAACTATCCTACTGAAGCTGGTGTTCTCTCGACCTTGGAGGTGGCAGAAGTCCTCGACACTTTGATGCGCTCTGAAGAACCAAGCTCCGGTGGTATGGAACATACAGTACAGGCCAAAAGTTTGGACACACCTCCTCATTCAATGTGTTTTCTTTATTTTCATGACCATTTACAGCACTCCATCACTCTCCTTCTTGGTCAAATAGCCCTTACACAGCCTGGAGGTGTGTTTGGGGTCATTGTCCTGTTGGAAAATAAATGATCGTCCAACTAACCTGACTTCTGCACAACACAACTGCTGGTCACAACCCCATTGATAAAGCAAAACATTCCACTAAATAACCCTGATAAGGCACACCTGTGAAGTGAAAACCATTTCAGGTGACTACCTGTTGAAGCTCATCGAGAGAATGCCAAGAGTGTGCAAAGCAGTAATCAGAGCAAAGGGTGGCTATTTTGAAGAAACTAGAATATAAAACATGTTTTCAGTTATTTCACCTTTTTTTGTTAAGTGCATAACTCCACATGTGTTCATTCATAGTTTTGATGCCTTCAGTCATGAAAATAAAGAAAACACATTGAATGAGGAGGTGTGTCCAAACTTTTGGCCTGTACTGTACGTCCGCCACTGACTACATGTTTTGGCCGGCAAACCCTCAAGCCAAAACCGCCTACTCTACTACAGACGAGATGATGATGACCGACACTAACCTACAACCCTGCTACTCTGCTGCAGACCATATGCTGACAACCAACGATGTGTTTTGGCCAGGTAACAACCAGCACCTTGCCGGCTATGCTCCTGATCAGGCATGTTGGTCTATGGAACAGACGGCACCCCCCAATTGCCTGTTTTGGCCCGACGACATTGTACCTAACTCCGGGTACTCTGCTCCTAACAACTCTCTTTCAGACCCGCCGTCTTGGCCGGATCTTCTGATGCCTTCAACTGACCAGACCTATTGGCCTGAGCCTCAGTTACCCGCCCCTGATGATATGTATTGGTTGGACAGTCTCCTGGAGAACTGTACCTGACCTTTTTGTCCCTGCTGAGGATGTTCTGGGGAGCCTAACAGGTGCTGAGGAGATAGCCATGCAGGCCATGCGGCAAGAAGAGGCCATGGACCAACTAGTAGAGGCTCTGTCCGCTTGGAAGACATCGTCCCAGGATGCTGATTATAAGAGCATGGACCCTGAACAAACTGATGGGCCCCTGGGTGAAACACTTCGAAAGACTCAAACTGATCAAGAGTTTGATTGCGGCTCTGCTGGACATAATAATTGATCGGGACCTAAACAGCACCTGTCAAGGTTGTTTGTTAGATCGCCCCAGCCAGACGCAACATACGTGTCTGTTTGAGCCTGACTCTGTTTATCGGGTTGGCCGCTTTCAAGAGGTTCTGACTGTTTTCCGCAAACCGTGGCTCAGGTGCCTGGTCATAAAGACTCTGGGTTGCTTCAACATCTTTCCGCCTTTTCACAAGGTTCATTCATTTGTTCAAAATGCTGTCGACGATCTGGAAAATGAACATTCTATTAATGAGGCTATTGTACAAGCCTTTCACAACATGGACGATCCCTCTTACTTAAAAATATGTGAAATAGCTGATGCTTTCTCTAAAAGGCATTTTTCTGTACGTGACATGACCGATGCACCCTTGGGGTTTTACGGGGAATATGACATAGAAAAATCAGATGAAGTGTCTAAACTCAATGTGCCTTTGCTATAATATGTTTTTTGACTTTTTTTAATCATGCTGTTTTGAAATCTTAATAATGTTTTTAATCATGCTGTTTTGAAAATTACCAATAAAGCACCATTTGATTTTTAAACCATTGACATTTTTCTTTTACCGTCGATCATGGAGGGTTACATGAAAAAAGTTTATTATAACCCGGCAAATCCTGGCAGCTTTGGGGGAAAAGACTCTTTGAAAAGAACTCTTGAGTTTTCGGGTCAGAAAAGTAATGACCAGCAGATGTCGGATTGGTTATCCGGTCAATAAGCTTATACAATTCACAAACCCGCTAGAAGGCATTTTAGGAGAAATAAGGTTTATGTATCTGATATAGACTCGCAATGGCAGATGGATTTAGCGGACATGACAAATGTGTCCGAGCATAACTGGGATTATAAATATTTATTAACCTGTATCGATGTACTTTCTAAGTATGCATGGGTACGGCCCCTGAAGAACAAAACGGGTAAGGAAGTGACAACAGCCTCCCAAGACATTCTGAGTGCCGGTCGAACTCCAAAGAAGCTCTGGACCGATAAGGGGAAAGAGTTTTTCAACCAGAAAAAGCTGTTAAAGAAGATCGGAATAAAACATTTCACCACAGGAAACGAATTAAAGGCCTCCGTAGTGGAGAGATTTAACCACACACTAAAATCTAAAATGTGGAAATATTTCAGCGCGTATAATACGAGAACCTACATCGATAAATTGCCGGATCTAGTATACTCTTACAACAAAAGTTATCATTGAAGCATAAAAATGGCTCCTTCCGATGTAAACACTTTAAATTCCTGGAAAGTTTTCAAAAACTTTTATGGCATGGCCAATTCCCCGGGTCCGATGTTGTTTAAGTTCAAAGTAGGAGATATAGTTAGGGTGTCTAAAACCAGATATCCTTTTGAGAAAGGTTATGAACAAACATTTTCAGATGAAATCTTTACCGTATCTGAACTTGTACCTAGGGCACCGGCGGTGTACAAACTGAAAGACTACGATGGTGAAGAGATCGTAGGATCCTTTTATGACCCTGAATTGCAGAAAATTAAAGTCGAAACCACAGACGTTTACAGGATTGAAAAAATACTGGCTAGGAAAGTTAAGAATAAAAAACGACTCATTTTAGTCAAATGGCTCGGCTGGCCAGAAAAATTTAACAGCTGGATACCGGAGAGCCAGGCCCAAGATGTTCGATAAAATCCAGAACGCTCCTAATCGACTCATCATTCTCTAGCGGTATACGATGGAGCGCAAAAGTTTGTTTGTGACTCCACTGAGCAACGCTTCCTCAGACATTTTCCCTAACAACACAATTTCCAATTTCACAACAAAGCTTGCTAAACCCATAGAATTAGAAGGTTCTTAGGAAGTCGGTCTAGCAGAAATACAGTACCCACACACATGGAATACCAGAGACAAACCGGATAACGAATTCTACGTTTCAGCTCCAGGGGTAAAAAATATTACTACATTCCATGCGGATATTACGAAGGTATTCACAATCTACTGTCTTTTATGAATTCGACAACCTTAAGCCTACCCACTTTGACAGATGTTGCAGCTGGAACTGTCCCTTCTGAGAACCCTGTGAAATTCAGTTATAATGCTGTGGAAAGAAGAGTCTACGTGGTACCGGGAGAAAAGGATGAAACTATACACTTAAAAGGACAGCTGGGTTGAATATTAGGAACGCATCCTGATTAGACTCGGGGGGTTAACTTACAAGGCTCCTTTCCCCGCAGACATCAGGGCTGGCTTTTACACGTTGTATGTGTATGGGGACATGGTATCTCATCAGAGAGTCAGAGACAGCTACGTACCCCTTTTGAGGTGCGTTCATATAGAGGATCAGGTGAATAAAATTACAACCATCACATATGAAAAACTGCATTATGCCAGCAAGAATCATTTTGACACAGTGACTATTGAAATAAAGACGGACCAGAACAAAAACGTGCCATTTCAGTTTGGTAAGGTGATAGTGAAGTTGCATTTCAGACCCGTCAGGCATTGTATGCACGACTGAAACAATGAGATTTTACCAGGACCCGACACCTTACATCCAATATTATCAGACCCAAGCAGGTAACGGATTATCGGGGTTCTCTGGATCCCCTGTAATGTATGGTGGGGTGATTGGAGGAATATTTCGAGGATTGTTTAGAAGAGCTTTACCTCTCCTGAAAAAAGGCTTTGACATCGCAAAACCACATATCAAATCCGCGGCTAAAAATATTGTAAAAGATGTGATCACAGGGGCTATATCCAGTGTGGCAGGTGGAGTCCTAGAAAAGCAGGAGGGAGTGGGCTTGATGGTCATGAGAAAGACAAAACGCAAGAGACCACCGGGGTTGCGTGAGGCCCCGCCAGCTAAAAAGGCAAGGGGCACTGTTTTTACAGCATTTTCTAAATGTTGTCAGAAGAGGAACAAGACTAAAGCAAGCAAAAAGAAGAAGAGAGACATTTTTTAAGAGAAGATGGCTTTCGCACACAGAATGTCCGAAGAGTGTGTCAAATCTGAACTGGACCTGTTTACTGTGCCTTTCACTCAAACGAGTGTAGATAAAAGTATATACTTTGAAGTCCCACCTCTCTCAGCCCTCTCTGAAGTAGCTCCGCTAGAATTTCTCATAGCCGGAAATGGGAAAGATTACCTTCACTTGAATAACACTCTTCTACACCTAAGGGGAAAGATAGTGAACGCTGACAGGACTAACATACCAGCCGGTGCAAAGGTCGGATTCGTCAACTACCCTATAGCCAGTTTGTTTTCGCAAGTTGATGTTACCCTGGAGGACCACCTAATATCGCCGAGTTCAAATTGTTATCCTTACAGAGCTGTCTTAGAAGGCCCGCTAAATTAAAGCCAGGAGACTCTTCATTCTCAGTTTGCTACAGGACTTTTTTACAAAGATACACTTAACAAACTGGAAGAGACAGATCCCCATGGAGAAAACATCGGTTTTAATAAAAGAAGAGCTTATACGACCAGTAGCAGGACTGTTGAACATCTGGGGCAAATACATACAGATCTCTTTTTCCAGGAAAAACTAATATTGAATGTGTCAGAGGTGGCTGGGGTGGCGACCCGGCCGGGATGCCCAGGAGGATCGGAGGAGGGCTTGCCCCTTCCCCAGACCATAATGGGGGCGACCACCCTGGTTCCTTTGGGGGCCACGGGTACAGAGCTTTGAAGCTCCACCCTGTAGGGGCCCATGGTCGCCGCCAGGGGGTGCCCCCATGCCTTTGGAGCCCTGGACCTCAGCACTTCCGCCACACCAGGAAGTGCTGGGGGAAAGAGGAGCAAGGACACCCGGAGTGCTTCCGGGGATGCAGCCGGCACTTCCGCCACACGGGGATGTGTCCGTGGAAGATTGCCGGAACCCACCTGGAGCACATCCGGGTGATGATAAAAGGGGCCGCCTCCCTTCATTTTATGAGGTATTTTATGAGAAGCCGTCAGATTACGTACCAAATCCACCATGCTGGAACCGACCAAAGGTTTAAGTTCTAACAGCAGCTCTCCGCGATTATTCCAAAATGTGTGATTGGGATTGACAGACATTTTATGTAAAACAAATTCAACATTTTTCTTTGCTTTTACAGGAACGCTTCTCAAAACCTCTTGCCAAACCTTGTCCTCAGACACATTGACTATTTTAACGTCCCCCTCGACATTTTCTTCTTTTGGTAATACGAGCGTCAGACTGCTAGTTTCTTTATCAGCCTTTTTAACTAGCGTCAGATATCTCTGCAAGATAGATGTGTAAAGTTTCACCTTCTCATCAGCCCCTATATCACTGCGTTGCAGGACGTTTCACATTTCCTTGTCCAGTTCAGTTTCTGTGGTGCTCAGGAGATCGTTCGGGTTAGCGCTCTTTTGCTGAAAAAGAGACATTTGTTGCTGCAGTACCAAATACATTTTTTGAGTGTATTCCATGTTTATGCTGTAGAAGCTAATAAACTGGATATGAATGGCACGGTGGCACTTAAAAGAGCCTCCCAAAAATCCTCCTTTCTGGTTTAAAATAGTTTACTTCTTTTTTAAGGTTAGTTTTCTGTCACTTATTTTTCTGAGAGATGTTTTATGCTTCTTGAGTTGCTTAAACTGTTTGGGTGAAAGAGGTATATGATCTTTGAAAGTATTACAGGCTATTTCGGACAAAGCATTAATTAAATCGTCAGAAGAGGTGTTTATAAGAATTTTACGGCGGCGACAAGAGCAACTGAGTAAGGCCTTGAGAGGTTGTAGGTTTCTGCTGGCCGACATGCTGACAGAATATGTAACTTTGACTCAGAACAGCTTCTTTTATCTTTTCACAGTGTACACGACCGGCCAATCGGGCGGAAACAGACCTGTTCTTAATCGCAGTTCGTCGGGGGTCTGTGCCTTTAAATCCACTAAGAGATAGACATATGGTAATTTTGTAGCATCTTTGAAAGTTTCCAAAAAGAACTTAACATGCCCCGGATACATTTGGTGGGCCAAGGTAGTAATCTGCAATTTGTCCCTGGGGTTTTTAAAAAGAGTAATATAATTGGCGTTAAGATTAATTGTTCAGCTTTTCTTTCCTTGAAAGAATAAATTTTGAACCAAGTAAATGATAGACAGATTCCGATGATGAATATATTTTGTGAAAGCTTTTTCTATTTCCTGACTTTCGCTAGCCGATTCCATCAGATCATCTATAATGACCAAATTTATTTTCCATACATAGAGAGGCCAGGGTCATGCATTGAAACGGGTCAATATTGCCAATTTTGATGACCTCGTCTATGAATTTAATGCATGCGGTTCTAAGAATTTCAACGTCATTTTTACAATAAAAAGCCATCTCCTTTTTAAAATTAAAAACGCCATGCTTGACACTCTCATACCAGGTAAAAAATTCTTCTTTTTCTTTGGTCATCATGCTCTGGACACCGTAATATTCAGGCTCAGGGTAGGGGCCGATATAATTCTGATTTTCAGCCGTATTGAAAAAATGGGGGAAATAACCTTTTGCGGCTTCAAACCCCATGGCTTTAGGCATGGCACTCAATTTCATTGTTAAAAAATTCAAAGAATCTATAAAACATAATTGATAACCATCATCTGTGAAACACATCAGCTTATTTCCTTGAGTGGTAACACGAGGGTTCACACCATTTTCAAGCAAATACTTCATTAAAAAGTATCCATCGTAACCTTTTGA
Source organism: Polypterus bichir lapradei (assembly GCA_026402145.1). Taxonomy (NCBI): domain Eukaryota; kingdom Metazoa; phylum Chordata; class Cladistia; order Polypteriformes; family Polypteridae; genus Polypterus; species Polypterus bichir. Next base: position 13,805,466 of record JANRMT010062806.1, on the reverse strand, counting down.
ATTGTGAGCTATGAAGGTTTAGCCTTGATACTTGGGATGACGGTATTTGGTAAAGAACTGATGTACACAATCTTCAGCTGCCCAGAACCAGGATTTACCCCGAAAGGACTTACAGTGTACATAATTAGGAATGTGCATACCAGTTTCTTGCTGACTTTCAAAATCATAAAATATGTATTTCTCACAATGATCCCCAGACTTCAAGGTTTCATAAAGCACTGATGGTTTTCTGCATCATTTTCAATTTTTGCTTTACAAACACGGCATTCCTTGGGCCGACATTTATAGGGTTTTGAGGTGGCATTCACTGTGTAAGTTTTGTAACACGGTGACACATTTTTTCACTGTTGCAGGCCGCTTCCATATCATTGGTCTTGTCATTAAATTTAGGAATCGTATGCTGAATGAAACAAAATTGGGACCGGCAGTAAAGGTTGCAATCACCACACTTGATAAGTTCTTCAGGGATCGGCCTGCAATCAGGGAAGAAACAGACATTGAGTGGCAGCTTGTGTAACAGTAGTCACACAAGTATTTAACCCCTAGAAACCCCTTTAAATTCAAAATGCCGTAGTAATGGTTATCGTGTAAAAACATAAAATAGGTTTTAAGGTTTCTACCTCGGGAACTTTCAAATTTAAAAAATTTCTCATTTCTCAGGCACTGGTACCAGACAACAATTTTAATATCCAGCAAGTTTTCAAATTTATGAATGTCCGCAAAGAACACTTTTTCATGCTCAGATAATCCAGCCCTGCTCTAAAGGTTGGGCGCTTCACGCATGCATAACTGCGGGTTTTGCCTGTACCGGTCTTCCATTAGGCTAAGCAGACAAAAGGCAAAACAGAGCTGATTCCTGTAATTATAAGAAATAATTAAATGCCTCATTTTCTTTCTAACTATTTCATGATTGAGTGGAGCTGATACCTTGCGAGCGCCGCTAGCGCCCCGCTAGGTGACCGAACAATCTGTATGATTAGCATCAGAGACTCATCCGCTAACACACTTGCGTTACTCTGAAGAAGATTCTCTATATGATCAAGAAAATCATCTACATTAATGTTAGAGCCAGTCATCTGTATAAAAACGCCGATAGGTAAGGAATCAGCACGCAATTCTAACTGTACAACATCTTGTGGGTTTAAAGTACCCGAAAATCTATCCAGAATTCTTTGCAGCATCTCATGAATGCTGTTAAATACCTCCTCGTAAGACTCTAGTTCATAGGCGTTGGCGAAATTTAAGGGGTGTCTTATTTCAGTATGATTAAAAAGCCTATCTGTCGATCTGCTGAAAAATGCTCCGACCGTCATCACTATCAATCAATCAATCAACATTTATTTATATAGCACATTTTCATACAAAAAAATGTAGCTCAAAGTGCTTTACAATATGAAGAATAGAAAAATAGAAGACACAATAAAAAATAAACATAAGTCAACATTAATTAACATAGAATAAGTAAGGTCCGATGGCCAGGGTGGACAGAAAAAACAAAAAAAAAAAACTCCAACTCCAACTAGAGACAGAAGAGGACCCAACCATGCCTGTTACGGCTGAAGTAGAGGCAGATGAGGATTTAGATAGCACAGAACCACCGGACATAACTGGTGCAATTGAAGAAGTAGCCGCAAATGGCTGTGCAATAGGGACTGAGGAAGCCATGACTGAAACAGGGTCAAGACTGAAGCAGAGGGGATAGAGGGACGTACTGAAGCAGAGGGCCCAGAAGGGGTAGCTACAGGGGGTGAACCTGAAGCAGAGGGGGCAGAGGGGCATACTGAAGCAGAGGGACCAGAAGTGGTGGCTACAGGGGGTGAAACTGAAGCAGAGGGGGCAGAGGGGCATACTGAAGCATTGGGACCAGAAGTGGTAGCTACAGATGGGGTTACTGAAGCAGAGGGACCAGAAGGGACTGAAACAGAGGAAACAGGGCCTGAAGATACAGTGACTGGAAGAGAGGTTGCCATGACCAAGACAGAAGTGGAGGGGGCGGAGGGGCATACTGAAGCAGAGGGACCAGAAGTGGTAGCTACAGATGGGGTTACTGAAACGGAGGGACCAGAAGGGGGTGAGACTGAAGCAGAGGGCCCAGAATGGGTAGCTACAGGGAGTAAGACTGAAGCAGAAGGGATAGCTACAGGGACTGAAACAGAGGAGACAGTGACTGGAACAGAGGTTGCAGTGACCGAGACAGAAGTGGAGGGTAAAAATGGCATAACTGAAACGGATGTAACCAAAGAGGTAGCTGAGACTGACGTAACCATACTCTGAGAGACAAAAGGTTGAGCATTTACAGAACCCATGTTGTTTGTTAAACCATGAACCATTGGAGCATTCACATTTTCGTTCAAAGACCTCTGAAACCTTTCTAACAATTTATTTAATGTTTGCATTTCATCGGGGGTGGCTACTGGAGGCAGGGTTTCTAAAAGGCTGTCAAGCTGGTCAAAGTCAATGGGAGTGGTAACAGGTGAAGGAACTCTCATGGCAGCTATTATATTATTCATTTGGATCATGTTTTGATTTTGCCAATTAATATATTCCAATTCATTAAAATATCGGGGTGGTGGAGTAGGCATTTTTGGGGGTCAAACAGAATAAGTTCATTCACCATATTTTGTAATCCAGCATTTTGAGAACTGCTCCCAGCGTCCAAGTCCTCACTTGCGCGCCTTTTCCTGCTTTGACCATCGCCACTCACATTGCCTGACATTATTTGGGGAACAAGTTTTCTAAAATAGCGTACAATAAAACAACCTTTTCAGGTATATCTGGAGAAAGTGGTAAAAGGTCCGGTAAGGCACTTTGAAAAACCAACAGCACTTGTTCGATTTCAGCCTTCAGCTCAGCAGCCTTAGCCCCAGGATCAATTCTTTCAGGTTCGCCGACTATTTGGGTTAGAAGTCTGGGTGATGATACAAACGGCGGTGAATCCCCGAGTATATCAGTCAGTAATCCTGGTGACGCGGGTTCTGATAAAACAAGCAAGACTAAATTTTCTTTAAAAATAAACATTTGCGGCGCCCTCGCACAATTAGCTCAACTTACCAGGCTGTGTGAAAGAGATGTTCAATAATAGACTGTCCTAGGGCCTTCTGCGCAGATTCTAGAGCCTGACTGGATCCTTCGGAAGAATAACCACTCTTCAGAAGCGTCAAGTTTTCCGTTAAAAATTATATATTCAACCCCCAGCTCCTTATTTTCCATACACAGGATCCTTCAGGTGAAAGTAATACTTACGGGGCTCTGGGGACTCTTTAGTTTTTTTGTCCGAGGCAGGATTTTTAGTCTCAAAAAGACAATCTGTGGTAGCTATTAATTCTTCCAATTGCGTGCTCGTTAGGTGTAAAGAAGAATACAGGTCGGCATCCGATTCTTCTACAATTAAGATATAAAGACCTAAGTTTGTACATACTTAAAGATGCTTAATTTAAAAAGTAATTAGCCTGAACGTTCTTATAAGTAATAAGTTTGTACATTACTATTAAAAGTAATCAGCATGAAATGTACATTACCATTAAAAAAGTAATAAGTTTATACATACTTAAAGACATTAAAAGTATTAAATCTAGGCGGTCTTATAAACAACATTTCGATTTAAATGTACGGCCGAAAGAAGAATTGAGTCACTTTTTGAGCAACCAACCGGCCAGAAACTACAGCCTTCTGAAATAAGAAAAATATTTCATTTATAAACTCTGAGCGTTACGACTAGGTACAGTTTTTTCATTTAAAAATCAGAAAACCTACCTCTGGGTGAGAGGTGGCTTGGAGATCGCTCTTCGTTGCTGGAACTGATTTGATCTGATTTGAAAACGGATTTATAAAAGAATATCATTTCATCTTTATTGAAGAGAGACACAATCATTAACAGCACATATATCGATAATCTACACTTACCAACAATCACAAAAGATTTTTTTTCATTGTCTGTCATTGTGGAAGAAAAGCGAAATGGCCTACCTTTTAAAAATATCACAGAGAAACTTGGAATGCTGGAAAAGTTAGTGTGTTTTTAGACAGCGAAGCAGAGCTCTTTATGTAGCCGAGGCATGCTCTGTACCCCCTTGGAAGGGTGGAGCGAAACACCCTGGATGTTTGGGAGAAAGCTCATAGGTGTGGAGTTGCTGATGTTCCTCCTCAAAAGGTGGGGGGGGCCATTGTGGCGGGAAAGAAGCCTCATTCAAACGCTCACTGCTGTAAGGGTAAAATCTAAGAAATCGGAAAAAGCACCCCGTTATGTTTTACCGAGAGATCGTCATGCTAAAAGCAGACGTTTTATATGTGGAGCCGTTTCTTAGATCGCCACGTGTATTTTAAAGTTGATATAAATGGGTGTACATGCAAACCGTATGAAACGAGGTCAATTTTGACATTTACACGATTAACGCGGCTAAAGTACAGTATCGGAAAGAGCCGTGTTTGTACTCGGAACTTATTATCAAGTACCATAGACAGCTGAGCATTGTGCGCAACGCAGAAGTTTTTAAAAGATCATTGTGTATTTTATTATATAAGAGAGATTCGTTAGTAGGTAGTAGATCATCTAGTAACTTTGTTTTCAGATCAGTTGAATGTAAAAAGTCTTTTTAAAAAACAGTCTTGTGATTAAGTATGCAGAGCCAATGCTGAAATAACTTTTTATCAAGTACCATAGACAGCGAGAAACCGCGTTGTTGTTCTCAATGCGGCAGTTTTTAACAGCTTTTCTCGCGAGCTTTTGAAGTTCATTGTGCATTTTGGTATATAAGAGAGAGTCGTTAGTGGAAAATATTTAATCTAATAATATTGTTTACAGATCGGCCAAATGTAAAAAAGTCTATTTTACATTTATCACTTTTTTAAAAAACAGTCTTGTGATTAAGTAAGCAGAACCAATGCTGAAAAGCGTGTTAAGAATTTTAGTAAAAATCAGAAGGAGTGTATATTTTCTTAATTGCTTTGATTCGGGGGTGAGAATAAGTATTTTACGTTAAAACTTTATGATATAAAAAATAGAACGTTCAAATTAGATTAAGACTTTTCTTAATTGTTTAGGTTGATAACATAAAAACAAGGGCTTATTATCATGAAAACAGAAAGGCACTGACTTCCTGTGGGGATGTAATTGCTGCAACGTCTGTGCATCTTATTGATGAGGCTTAAAACCGCAGGTAAGCATTTTTAGATTAATAGCATGAAAACAAGGACTTATTATCATGAAAACAGAAAGGTGCTCATTTCTAGGCGCCGCCTTGTAACAGCAAGTAAATTAAATTAAAGTGTAACGAGACCTGGTCTGAACGATCATATTGTTAAAACAATGGGGGACATTCGGCTTGGTGAATTCCTGTTGAGGATATAATTAAATTTGCTGCAACATCTGTGAATCTTAATTGTTTTGAATCGGTGAAATTTAAAAGGATGCACACAGGCATGAGAAGTGAATATTTTATAAAGTTGAACATATACGTGGCTATGTATTACCGGCAAGATAAATGTATATTTATTTTCTTACTATTAGTTTTGAATCTAGTGTTTATAAAATGAAGCTGCCTGTTGTGAGTTTTTAGAAAGTTATGGCTATGCAGGAAATATAAGTGTATATTTAATTTCTTAATATTAATTTTGAATCTAGTGTCGTAAGTTTATAGCTTATAAATCATATTAACATAAAATATATTTTCATATTTCCATAAATTATATTAACAAACTATATTTTCATAAATCATATTTTGCATATTTTCTTAAAGCATATTTTGCATATTTTCATAAAGCATATTTTTATATTTTGGGCCGGTGCTTAAAGTCATCAATCATATTTGGGGGCAGGGCTTAAGGTCATCAATCATCCGTGTGATAGTATCTATCTGTATAACTACTCAGTTTGATTTATTGTTCAGCATATTTCCTTTTTTAGCTGCAGACGTCAGTGAAACACTTTTAGCAACCCTGTCCCGTGAAGATATTTGTGATCTTTTTCCTGGACCAGAACATTTTCTTAGAAGAAAAGCCATATGGAACCTGTTTCACAAGGAACAGGAGGTACAAATAACTTAAGTTGGCCTATACTGTACTTTCATTACCGGCATTCAGTCAGTTTAACAAATAATGCTTGAAATCGTTAATCTATTTTTTGAATTATAATCATGACTATATGAAGTTAGCCTGTTATTTTTCACTTAATTCTCTTTAGCATGTTTTGTTTTCTGCTTTCTAAAAGAAATGGTACTTATAAATTGTATTTACTATGTTCTGAAACAGCTGTGCTAGAAATGGGATGTGAATATTTTTTCTGAAGATACAGACATGGCCAATGTGCAAACATTTCCAGCCATGACTGAATTGGTGGTAAAGTATTTTTATTTGGCTGAGTATGTATACTGGGAAGTAATAGCTATGTACTGTGATGTCCCAGTCAGACACGTCTCAAAATTACTGTGAAAAAGCTAAATGCTACTAGATATTTTCAATACCTAGTCATTTTTGTTCAGGATGATCTTCACTCTTATTAGAAAACTCTGGTAGGTGAAATTGTGTCTAAAGTTTGTAATTACCCACTTAATAATGATTTCAGTGGTCCCATTTATGAATTGTAATATTAGCTTGATGTTTTTCAGCAGGTTGTAACCCCCAATAAAAAGAATGGTTTAGGTGACAGAGGGCTGGCTGCTGTACATGTGAACTCTAGTGTCTCAGAAACTCCTAGACCTAGCCATCCTGAACCTTTTAGACCTGATCTGCAAGAAACATTGGGCTCTCCAAGACCCCTTCAGCTACCCAACCCCGAATATGTTGTATATACAGACAGTGAGCTAGAACATGCTAGAAGATAGTACAGTGATCTCTCGCTATATGCGCTTCGACTTTCGCAGCTTCACTCCATCGCGGATTTTAAATGTAAGCATATCTAAATATATATCACGGATTTTTCGCTGGTTCGCAGATTTCGGCGGACAATGGGTCTTTTAATTTATGGTATATGCTTCCTCAGTTGGTTTGCCCAGTTGATTTCATACAAGGGATGCTTTTGGCGGAAGGCTGAGAAGCTACCCAATCAGAGCACGTATTACGTATTAAATAAAACTCCTCAATGATATACTTCCCGTGCAGTGCTTCGCATACTTGAAAGCCCGAACAGCACGTATTGATTTTTGATTGTTTGGTTTTCTCTGTCTCTCTCACTCACTCTGACATTCTCTGCTCCTGACGGAGTGGGTATGAGCAGAGGGGCTGTTCGCACACTGGCCTAGAGGATACGGATGCTCCTCTAAAAAATGCTGAAAGACTACCTTCACATTGCTGCCTTCCTTGCAGCCGCTTTTTCCGGCGGTGCTTTGCATACTTAAAAGCCTGAACAGCCCTATTAATTTTTGATTGTGTGCTTTTCTCTTTCTCTCTGACATTCTTTGCTCCTGACACACACTTCTTTGAAGAGGAAAATATGTTTGCATTCTTTTAATTGTGAGATGGAACTGTCATCTCTGTCTTGTCATGGAGCACAGTTTAAACTTTTGACTAAAGGGTGTTATTTTATGTCTAGAGGGCTCTAATAATGTTAAAAAACGTATTTAGAAGGTCGTAAACAGGTTTTCTATGCTCTAACTGCGAAAATATTTGATTTATAAATAAAGAATCCTACTTCGCGGAAATTCATTTATCGCGGTAGAGTCTGGAACGGATTAACCACGATAAACGAGGGTTTACTGTATTTTGAAATGCAGCGTGTTGGCCAAGAAGGTGCATTCACTCTTTCAAAAGAGCTTCGCTGCCGATTAGTGAGGAACACAGTAACCAACATGGTATCTATCATCAGAGCAACAACTACTTAATTTATGTATCCATCAAAAAATGATGTTCAAGCAATGCCAAAGAGACCTGTGGATTATTATCCCATGCTTTGTGATAATTCTGTCAATTATGGACACAATTGGGTAAGTATTCCATTTGTAATCTATGTCAATGCAAAACACTAACTTTTCATTAAATTTGTAAAAGCTAAATTTAAGGTTTTTTTAGTGATGGAAAACACATTACACATTGCATAGTTGAACAAGGGAACTTAAGTACAAATGTGCATTTTAGTGTAATTCCCAGCAGGTTCTCACTATTAAGGTGAATAATGACAGTGTAAATTAGCTCTTATTTTGAATAAATATTTGGAATAACACTTGCACTGTTATGTCATGTGTTTAAGCTGGAAAGTAAAAAAAAAATGTTAACATCACAATAAATATTATTACTTACTTTTATGGTAATGTTTTGGTTTAATTTCTATACAGAAATACATATAATACAGTGTAATTTTGCACCATACAACTACAGTACATGTTACTTACATGCTTAAATATGTGGCATTACTGTGAAATATGGTTAGACTATCAGGTTACATCATGCCTAAATTTATGCACGGCAATTGGCGAGTACCCCCACACTTTGTTAATATCTAGAACCTGTTGGGTATTTTAGTATAATTTATAGTTCAAATCTTATGGGCCCTACCTTCATGCTACCTCAAATATTTACGTATAGTAGAGTTTTGTTTTAGATGGTTAAAATCTAGATTACATATTAAAGAAGGAAGTCTTTAGTCTCATAGTAAAATACAATATGTGTTCAAAACGTTTATTCGTGAATGATGCAATAAAATTAGTATATTAATGCAATATTTTTGTCTTCTGTATCTTTTGCATACAGGAGTTGCTTTTCAAGCAATTAATTAAACGACTCCATAACATAAAGAAACCAAAAAAGAGACAGGGACCCACACCACAAAGAATGAAGAAACAAAGACGGCTAGATTTTGAATGTTTTGAAAATGATTCAAGCGCATCAGGAAGCACTGCATCAGCTGAAATCTTGGACAGAACAAGCAGCTCACTATCATCGGAGGTCAGGAATTCAGGTGATGGTAAGTGCATTATCTTATTAAGTGTCCATTATATATTCTGTTTGGACAAGAAACTAACTCTTTTGCTTTTCATAAAGAAGAAACTGTTGACCAGAGAAAAGAGCCTATTCATGCTGAAGATCTAGGAGCCAATTCTGACACTGATAGTCAACAAAGTCAAGCAAGACATTACCGTACCCTGCAAGAGATGTATAAAAGACCAAAACCTAACAAAGAAGCAGTTGCTCAGCTGCTTAACCTTGAGTTTGATGCTCGTAGAGCCTTCATCAACTCCAACACTTTTAGAGACCAGGACAGGCCAGCTAACATACTGCAAGCATACCCCTGTTTCAGAGAAATAGATCATGTAAGCATATATGTATTAATTTCAAATGCACTTAATTATATTTTCACTGAAACGCTTATTTATATTAATTAAATCTCTGTGTGTGTGCATATGTTTTTTCCCTTTTATTTTGCCAAGTAATGGATGAACTTGGCCGCATCCTTGATAGATGTAACCCTCACTTCATGTCTGATCTAAAGACTAGCTGGAAGAGCTTTTATGGAAAAGCTCAGTTCTATGGAGTATTTAAAACAGTTTTGAGACCGCAGACAACACAGGACAAAGGTGAGAAACCTATCAGGATGTACTCATTTTTTGTTATTATTGCTGCTTATACAGTTAAGCCAGGTAATCAGTGCTGCAGAGCTGTGTGTTGGATATAAAGTGTGTTGGGAGTGGACTTATTTGAGAACCTTTGACCTAGACATGAGCTTAACTTTTGGAAAATTAAATATGGAAATATTACGGTAATACATTAATAAGTACAGACCACACACAACCTTTTCTAGAAGACTGAAAAAAAACAGCATTCAAATAAAAAAGAATTTAATGCATAATCAGTGCAATAAAATAAAAAGTTGCTTATTTTTCAAATAGTGAAACGCTCTATAGCCATGATGAAGGCTCTGCCTGAGATGTTCCCATCACCTGTGGCTCCACCCAAGAAGCTGGGACATCCAAGTGAGGCGATGGTGCATGTTCTTGAGGTAACTAATGTATAGGGAATGCTTTAGGCCTTATAGGTGACATTCATGCTTAATTTAAAGCCATGAAAGACTTTGAGTGAGGGAATGCATTTTGGAAACTTTAGGAAAGCCTTTTGCTCAAAGACTCCTATTAGTGTAAGGGAGGTAGTCTTGCCTGATTTACAAATCATGAAAAATTCAAAATGATTAAATATCCAATTAAAATTAAGCCTTTTATATATAAATCCAATTTTCTGACATCAAGACTCATTCATTTGTCTTTGTTTGTTACAACACATGGAAAATCCAGACTCTTACCTCCTGAGAAGACCAGTCTTCAGTCCTATTTTGATTGTTTGTGACAGCAACTGCATGCTGGCTATTGGGCCTACACCTGTGACAACTTTTCAAAAGGAAAATATTGACACAGGTGTAATCTATCTTTTAGCATACTACTACACATTTAATGTGACCTATCCAAAATGTATAGCAAAACTCCTGTCAATACTTCAGACAGAAGTCCTGCAGGATGCCATTCATGAACGTGCAGGATGCCATTCATGAACGTGATGCAACTTCATCCTACAAGAAAGCTTTATCAGATTGGAAAAAGTTCATTGGGGAGTAGTGGAAAAACTTGTAGTTATGACCTGTTAAATGTTGTATATAAAAGAGCTAACCTGACTGGCATACTTGACTTTTTTCAGTGTCCTATACTATCACTGCTTTTGTTTTTGTAAATATTTGTTTTGCAACCAAGTGTTCCAAATCTCTGGAGTTAATAAAACTGTTTATAAAGACTGCATACTGAACATGTTTTTTTTTCACTTTTTATTCCTCATTTTTTTAAAATAGTTTTAAGAAATTTGTCTTATTTTAAGCATTACTGTTTTAATTTAAGAAGACTTTAGAGCCATTTATTGTTTGTTTAAAGGCAAAATTTTCAACATTGAGCCTGATGTGCATACAAGGATTCTAATTTCAAGAAATTTTCTACCAAAGAAGGTTTTATGAAAACGCTCAAAACTAGATTAAAATGGTAGTTTTGGTGTTTTTTGGATCAACAATACGATATTGGATCAACTGAGTGTTTCTTAAATATTGTCATATTCTCTTAAAACCGTTACATTTTTACTTGTTTTACAGGTTATAAGATAATTTGCAGTGGAAGATTTTTTTTCTTGTTATAAGAAATCTTAGCAAGTTACATTTTCTCACTATATTGGCAAATAATTTTGCTTGATTCTAATACGTTTTTCTTGTTTATTTATTTTTTTCTCATTTTTTCACATTGATTTTTTGCAGTGTAGCCTTGGTGTTAAAATCATGCCTACAGTGATATTTGGCGTACTACTGGATGGCATTAAAGTGCATACTGAGAAACGAATATCAATAGCCTATACCACACTAAGAGAACACAGGTGTATCTTGCTCCACTGGGAGAATCCCAACCATGTTTCTATAACTCCATGGGTAAGTAACATTTTACATTATTTCAAATTAGAAAAAGCAAATTCTCTCTTAGATGATATGTCCAAAATGCTTTTAAAACCTGTCATTGTTTTATTACTTAAAAAAAAAAGATGAATGGGTTTTTTCTTTTTCCCCCAGTGCCTCTCTTTTTTTCCTCTTTCTTTTGAGTGAGGGTTGAATCTTATGTTGCTTGTTTTTTTTTCTTTGTACTTCTGTTTTTCCTAAACGGTTGTACCTGTTATGTTATTATGTACGACTGAGTAGAATGCTATGAGCTTCATAAAGTAGAAACAACTTGGTGATGCAGTGGTTTCCCATCGCACCTCACTAGAACTGGCAACAGAAGATTGCAAGCCCATGTGTGCTCAAGCAGATCATGACACTGAGTGATTTTCAACCAGTGTATACTTGTGTTTAAATAACTTGTGTTGGAGACTGTTTACCATCAGTAGAGGCTATCAGAGGTGAAAATCAGGAAAATATACAAGTTTGTGTGATTGTAAAATTGAAACAGTAAACTAATTAGAAAACTGGGTATGATGTTAAACTACATCTGGTCCTCCAATTTGCTGGGAAATCATGGGGGTTGGTGGCAGGATTCACACAGACTCCTTTCTGTTCTCCGTAGGAGTAGCTCTGCTGCAGTCGCCCATAGTAAGGCTGTTAGCATTATGAAGGGGATGGGGGAAAGCCCTTGGGAGCCCTATCCTGGAAAGGTTCAAAACCGTCGGAGAGCCGATGGGGTCAGGCCTGTTGGGGTTCAGAACTGGTGTGGTGCAAAGGCATTACCCACTGCATGGCAGGTCACGGGTTCCAATTTGAGGCAGCCCATCTAGGCAGGAACATGGAACACCTTGTCTCTCCAGCATGATGATGATCTTCCTCTGCTGTCGGAGGAGCTGCTTAAACTCTGCATTTCAGTGGCGGCTCTCTCTGAGGTGCACAGACCTGGGACTGGCCGAATCTCTTTAGGTGTGTACACCTTTTAATGGTTTGGTCACTCTGATGACTGTCATACTCAGGGAGTAGCTGTTGCTGTAGCAGACTGGCTCCTTCCAATAGTGTCTGATGTCACTCCTTTCAACAAGCATATTATTAGACTTAGATTAGGGCAGTCTCTGGGTGCCTTGTCTGTTGTCTCAGTGTATGCTCCAACCGTGGTGAGTGATATCTCGGTGAAGAAGACATTTTATTTGCAATTTCGTGGTTAAAGGGTGCCCACGAGGTGACACTCCTTTGGTCATGGGTGATTTCAATGCAACCACTGGCACTGACAGGGCTGGCTATGAGGATTGTGTCAGTCCCCATCCCCATGGGTCTGGTGACCGTGGAGAAAGTGGTTCCATGTTCCTTGACTTTGCAAAAGGTCAAGGGCTACGGATTGCTGGATCCTGGTTCCAGCAACCTGACCCGCATCATTGGGCTTGGTACTCCAATACCGGTGATGCGGTGAAGGAGATCAATCACATCCTCTTAGAATGCGCTGGAGGCTCTTACAAAGCTGCAGGGTCTACAGAAATACCCAGTTTGTGAATTCTGACCACAGACTTCTTGTTGATACTCTGAAGATCCGGCATAGGTCCAGTAGGCTACCACCTACTAGGAAAATGAGGCTGGATCTGGCCAGACTCCAAGATCTGGTTGTTTCTGACGAGTTTGCAAGCAGTTTGTGTGAGGAACGTATGAACTTGGGTGCGACTGCCAATCTTAATGTGATGTGGGAGACCTTCTGTGACAAGACCATGAAGGTTGCTGAGGGTTGTGTTGGTGTTACTAGTGTTCCCAGAAGGAGGTGTTTCATCTCACGGGGTATTCTGGAAATCATTGAGATGAGTCGGAGCACATGGCTTGATGACAACTTCGGTCTGTAGCGGAAACTGAGAAGGAGGGCTGTGAATGCTCTGAAGGCAGATAATGAGGCATTTGTTAGAGACATTTGTGAGCAAGTGACACACCATCTATGGTCTAGTGACCCACACCATGCTTACAGAGGAATCAAAGCATTACACAGATCTGAATCTGTTCCTTGGAGAGTCACAGTCAGGGCGGCTGATGAAACAGTTCTTACAGATGACACTGCAGTCGTGACCCACTTTGAGCAGCTGTTTAAAGTTGATCCTCTAGCAAGGACTTTTTATATCTCTAGGTCCATGGTCCTTCAGGCCGATAAAACAGAGATGTTAATTGTTGGAGGGAATGACGTTGATCACAACAACAACATTTATTTTTATAGCACATTTTCATACAAATAATGTAGCACAAAGTGCTTTACATGATGAAGAAAAGAGAAATAAGAAACAAAGTAAGAATTAGAAAAAGATAACACTAACTAACATAGAATAAAAGTAAGGTCCGATGGCCAGGGAGGACAGAAAAAACAAAAAAAAACTCCAGACGGCTGGAGAGAAAAAATAAAATCTGCAGGGGTTCCAGGCCACAGGACCGCCCAGTCCTCTCTGGCCATTCTACCTAACATAAATGAAACAGTCCTCTTTGTATTTAGGGTTCTCTTGGAAGGACTTGATGATGATGGTCATGTAGACTTCTGGCTTTTAATACATCAATGTAGGACATCACGGTGCTTTGATTAGGTGGTGATGGCGCAGATCACCAGCACAGAAAACCGGGAAAAGAAACAGAAGAGAGAGTAGGGGTCAGTATGGATTTTAGAGCCACCATGAATAGTTATTATAATGAATTGCATACACAGAGTATCAGGATTAGATGAAGGTGAAGTTATCTGAAAGCCATGTTAAAGTAATGTGTTTTTAGCAGTTTTTTAAAGTGCTCCACTGTATCAGCCTGATGAATTCCTATTGGCTGGCTATTCCAGATTTTAGGTGCATAACAGCAGAAGGCTACCTCACCACTTCTTTTAAGTTTTGCTCTTGGAATTCTAAGCTGACACTCATTTGAGGATCTAAGGTTAAGACTTGGAATATAAGGTGTCAGACATTCCAATATATAAGATGGAGAGAGATTATTTAAGGCTTTATACACCATAAGCAGTATTTTAAAGTCAATTCTGAATGACACAGTGTAGTGACATCAAAACTAGAGAAATGTGCTCGGATTTTCTTTTCCTAGTTAGGATTCTAGAAGCTGCATTCTGCACTAGTTGCAAACGATTTATGTCTTTTTTGGGTAGTTCTGAGAGGAGTGCATTACAGTAATCTAGACGACTGAAAACAAAAGCGTGAACTAATTTCTCAGCATCTTTCAATGATATAAAAGGTCTAACTTTTGCAATGTTTCTTAAGTGAAAAAATGCTGTCCTAGTGGTCTGATTAATATGCGGTTTAATATTTAGGTTACGGTCAACAGTTACCCCTAAGTTCTTTACCTCCGTCTTGACTTTTAATCCTAATGCATCAAGTTTATTTCTAATAATCTCATTGTCTCCATTATTGCCAATCACTAAAATTTCTGTTTTCTCTTTATTTAGCTTGAGAAAATTACTATTCATCCAATTAGAAACACAAGTAAGACATTGTATTAGTGAATTTACAGTGTCTGGCTCATCAGGTGCTATTGATAAATAAAGCTGTGTGTCATCAGCATAGCTGTGGTAACTCACGTTGTGCCCCGAGATAACCTGACCTATCGGAAGCATGTAGATTGAGAAGAGCAGCGGACCCAGGATAGAGCCTTGTGGAACACCATATAGAATATCATGTGTCTTTGAGGTATAATTACCACAACTAACAAAGAATTTTCTACCTGCTAGGTAGGATTCAAACCAATTTAAGACACTGCCAGAGAGACCCACCCATTGACTAAGGCGATTTCTAAGAATATTGTGACCAATGGTGTGAAATGCGGCACTCAGATCGAGGAGGATGAGAACAGATAAATGGTCTCTGTCTGCATTTACCTGCAAGTCATTTACTACTTTAACGAGTACAGTTTCTGTGTTGTGATTTGTTCTAAAACCTGACTGAAATTTATCAAGAATAGCATGTTTATTGAGATGGTTATTTAACTGCATAATGACTGCCTTCTCTAAAATTTTACATAAGAAATGCAGGTTAATGGGTCTAAAATTTTCAAAAGCAGAGGGGTCAAGATTATTTTTCTTGAGTAGGGGTTTAACTACAGCAGTCTTAAGACAGTCAGGGAAGACCCCCATATCAAATGACAAGTTTACAATGTCAAGAATATTATCAATTAGTACGCCTGATACTTCCTTGAAAAAACTTGTTGGTATTGGGTCAAGGACGCAGGTGGAGGGTCTCAGTTGAGAAATTATTTTATGTAAATCAGGTAAATCTATCCTGGTGAAAGAATTTAATTTGTTTATAATGGAGTACTGGGGCTCAGGAGGATCCGCAGTGTTGGGGAGATATACTATATTATTTCTAATATCATTAATTTTTTGATTGAAGAATACAGCAATACCCTCACAGGTTTCACTGGAGGTATTTTGGAGGCATTCCTTTGTGTTACCTGGGTTTAGCAGACGATCAATCGTACAGAATAAGACTCTGGGATTACTAGCATTGTTTTTTTTAATCTTAGAGAAATAGCAGCACCTCTCAAGACGGACTGTGTTATTGTATTGTGTTATTTTAACCTTCAATATTTCATAGTGGATAGTTAGTTTAATTTTCCTCCATTTACTCTCAGCTCTCCGGCATGTTCTTTTTAAATCAGACACTCTTTGGGTCTTCCATTGTATAACAATGCTAGAAGATTTTTTAACTGTCTTTTCAGCTGCAACTATGTCAGCTCTTACCTTAGTATTAAATTTTTCCACCTTATTATTTACATTATCCTTGCTATTGTAGTTAGCACTATAAACGAACTGATTGCTTAGAATGTTTGTGAGTTTTAAGGCTGCTGATGAATCAAAGAAGCGTTTTTTAACAATATGCTTCTCATGAATGTTTTCTATCATTATTTCTATATTAAATAGTAAAAGAAAATGGTCTGAGAGACCAAAATATCAATGACCTGCTTTACATCAACTTTTAGTCCTTTGGTAATTACTAAGTCTAACGTATGACCTGCTTTATGTGTAGGCTGATTAACGAGCTGTCTCAAATCAAAAGAGCCCAGAAGGTTCATGAATTCTTTTACTTTTTGGTCACACTGATTATCGATATGAAAGTTAAAGTCACCGACAATTAAGAGCGTGTCATAGTTCGTAATTAAAATTGACATTAAGTCTGAGAATTCCTCAAAGAAAGATGCATTGTATTTAGGAAGTCTGTACACGGATAATACTAGAAAGTGAGAATCTCCATGAATAATAACGGTGAGATACTCAAAGGACTTGGATTTACCAAAACTGACATCTTTACACTTTAACAGGCACGAGTAGATGTTTGCCAAGTCACCACCCTTCTTTCACTGGCGATCTGCATGAGTAAAACTGTAATTCGGAGGCGCAGATTCGATTAAAACAGCCGCGCCGTCAGAGCTAAGCCACGTTTCACTTAGTGCAATAAAATCAATTTTTCTATCACTAATAAGATTGTTGATAAAAAACGTCTTGTTAGTTAATGCTCTAACATTTAATAGTGCCATATTTAAAGTTTCAGAGGAGCAGAGCTGAATTCTATGTGCGTTATTGGTGTTTGGAACAGAAACTAAGTTATTTGTGTTAGCGCCACTCTGTGTGTATTTTTTTATTTAATCTATAATCTGTTGTTATAGTTTTAATACGTTGTTCATCTAAAGTAGTAATTGTAATTAAATTATTCGTGTTTATGCTGCACTGCCTATATTTTTTACGTGCATTAAGATTGGTTATTAGAGTATTAATGTTGTGCACTTTTACAGAAGACTTTGTTAAGCAATTATCATGTCCTAGCAAAGCATTAGCATTACGGAAGGGGTTTAGAGTAGAAATAGACAGTCAAGAGAGATGAATTACCTTAGTGATGTTTTCGGAGAGGACCCGGGCGCAGAATCTATTCGGATGCAGGCCATCCTGCTTGAAGAAACAAGACCTTTCCCAAAAGAGGTCCCAGTTGTTGATGAACTCGATGTCTTGATTCTCGCAGAAGCCTCTCAGCCAGTTGTTTAATCCCAGCAGACGACTGTAGTATTCGTTTGATCATCTAACGAGAGGTAGTGGACCCGAGATGAAGATCTTTGCCGACGGGGTCCTCTTCTTCGTGTCTTTGATTAGTGCTACGAAGTCAGCCTTGAGAATTTCCGACTGTCGGTGCCACACGTCGTTTACGCCGGGATGTAATATAATGGATCCCACTGCCCTGTTCTTGTGCTTCTTGTAGACGGTCGGTGCACGTCTCATCACATCTCGGACATGAGCACCGGGAAAACAATAAACAAAAGATTTCCAATTTGGGCATGTGATATTGAGATTTCTTACAATCGAATCACCCATTACGATTACATCACCCAGGGTTGAAGGCAACTGGGGACGCGGAGAGGGTCGAACTGGTTCTGGGTCGAGATGCTTGCCTGTGCCGATGGAGGTGTTCTAGCCTTGAACCCCTGCCTGCATTTTTGAAATACACTGAGGTCTTCATCGGTGGCGTCGTCACTCCGACGAAGCGTGGGGGTGAAGCTTACTTGTCCTTGGTGGTGAGCGGCACAACATGGAGTTGATGTTACTGAAACCCGGCGTGTAACGTCGATTTCAGATGGCAAGGGTGGTGAGTAGTACTATGTCAGGCACCTTCTGTCAAACTGTCAATCAAAATGATTCATGACCTTAAGCTCTGCCCCTTTTTGATTTATGGCCGGAAGTCCCGCCCCTTCCACCTGATTGGTGGACTTGAATGATGCGCCCCCCCTTCACCTGTTTGCCCCACCCCCAACCACCTGTTCGGCCACCTGTTTGCCCCCCTCCTTACCCCTGCCCCATCCACCTGTTTTCCCCAGAAATCTGTCAAGGGTATTTTGATGGATGTCTGCCCCCTCCTTGAACCCCCACCACCCCACCCACCTGTATACCCCAGGAAATTGTCAAGGGCATTTTTATGGATATCTGCCCCCTCCTTGAACCCCCCATTACCACCCCGCCCACCTGCTTGGACACCTGCCCTGCCCCATCTCACTAGGGTAAGTCCAGACATGCCTAAGGTCTGCCTATGCCCCCCACCCCCTCCTTGAACCCATCACCACCCCCCAACCACTTCCCAGCCCCCCTTTTCCAAGACAAGTTCAGACATGTCTCCGGCCTGAAGGGCCTGCCTAGGACCCCGGTCAGGCAGCACTTGATGGCTGGGCAGCACTTGTTGGTTGGCCCCTCCACATCCTGGGCCCGTCTCCCAAGGACATAAACACACACACACATATGCTCTGGCCGGACCAAGCTACCATATCGCCGTTCCTGCCAATATTGCTTTGGGTAAGAACCACCTGTATCTATGTAACTATTATTTTTTAAATATCTATCTAACCTTTGCTTACCACTTGTAAACCCCTTTTATTTTATCTAAGCCCACTTACAGGTCCAGCTTTTCCCATCTCACTGAAAATCCTTTCACAGAACAACAACTGAATCTTCCAACTCACAGACAGGCTCTGCGTTTAGAAGCCTTCAACATCGTACACAGAAAGGAGATGTCAGGCCGCCTCTGCGCAGCCCAGTTTTTGCAAAGTCCGGCTTTTAGTAGCCCCCTGCGCGCGCCCGCGAGCTGGTCAGTGCCAAAGCTCTATGTGGCCCCGAACAGGCATGTAGCTGTAAGCTGCAACCTGTATGACCCCCAGAGCGCTGCTAGAGCCGTCAGCCTCTGCCGGCCATATGCTCAGAGCGCAGACACGGGTTGAGTCAGCCCCTGCTGACGCTGTGAAGCGCGATTGCCTTAACACAGTGGTGTGCTTCGAGCACCCAAAACCCCTTCTCCCCTGCCTGTTCCGCGTTGATTCAGTCCTTGCGCGCGCATGCATGTCAACAGCTGTGTGTAAGTTCCCCCCACCCTGGAACGGGAGCGCTCTCGAGAACGCGCAGACCCTCTGTCCATGGAATGTACTTCACTTTTACAGTTAAGGGATTTAAAAATCATACACACAGTTAAATAAGATGTTACAAATCCCTTTTAATTCACGTTTGAGACGTCTAAATGCTAAATTAATATATTTATAACTAGCAAAATACCCGCGCTTCGCAGCGACGAAGTACTGCCTTAAAATTTTTATTAAGAAGAAAATTAAACCTTTTTAAACTGAGGGAAAATATACCAATAATTATTTGTTAAGGATCTCTTTGTATACCACCATTGTCAGTTCGGCCCTCTGGTAGTAATATGACCAGGCTGTGCGCTGAGCTTACTCTTGAGCATGCAAGTAATCTTGTTTCAAATCTCACAGCTTGGATTGCTGCTGTCATAATCGGTTTGAGTTTCATGGTTTGTTTCAATTACAACAGTATTTGCAGCACTTGTGTTGAAGTGACATTCGGCATCTGTCAAGCGTTGTAAGCATACAACCAGTTTCATCGATAACTTCACATCCAGCTTTTCAGAGTTTAAACATTCATAAACATCAAAGTGTCCACTACTGAAATCGTCACCTGTGAATCTAAGATGTTTAAGAGGCATTGGCGGTTGTCGAAAGGTGTAAAATATTTGGCCATTTCGGTACACTTGAAAGCGACAACCGAACAATTCAGCGGCAGCCATCAACTCACATGCAGAACCATAGGTGAAGATCTTAAGCATTTCACTCTCTATAGTGCTCCTGTGTAGTATAATTATCTCCTGTACCGTCATCAGTCCACACCTTGAACCTGTCCCAGTCATTCAATACCTAAGACACAATGTTCCTCCGGATATCAAGAGTGAGCCTGATATGGCCGTGCAATATGTAACAAAGAAAATGGAAAAGGCAGGTGCCATCTCCGGGCATGGAAACCACTTGGTAAGTGACAGTTCTTTGATCGATGGTGATCACCTCGATAGACATGGCTTGCGCCACCCACCATCTACTCAAAGCACTGTGATGTTCCAACAATGATGGATAGATTAAAAGCCAGAAGTCTGTATGACCATCAACATCAAGTGATTCCGTGAGAACCCTAACTACAAAGAGGACTATTTCATTTATGTTAGGTAGAATGCCAAGAGGGGACTGGGTGGTCCCGTGGCCTGGAACCTCTGCAGATTTTTTTTTTTTTTCTCCAGCTGTCTGGAGTTTTTTTTTCTGTTTTTTCTGTCCACCCTGGCCATCGGACCTTACTCCTTTTCTATGTTAACTAATGCTTTCTTATTTTAATTTCTTATTATTTCTTTTATTTTTCTTTTCTTCAGTATGTAAAGCACTTTGAGCTACTTTTTGTATGAAAATGTGCTATATAAATAAATGTTGTTGTTGTTGTAATGGGGGTACGGTTGGAACGATAAAGGAAATGGGTACCTGAACAATGTAAAGTAAGTCTAAAATACCTACACAATAACTATAATCGTAATAAATGAACAATAAAACAGCGGAGAAGCCGTGGATTAAATAAAAAGGCTGCAGTTATCAGCAGGGAGACGTGAATCCCATGGCGAAGCAAAGAAGGGAATGTAGAGACCGGAGCGACGGACGGCCTTATATAGGCAGGCAGCCAACAACGTGGGAGGCGTTGGGATGGGGGACCCAACGCCGCCTCACACGGTGACCGAGCTGCAGGCTATGGACGTATATATGTACGTAAGTAGGATTCAGTTAGCGTTGGGAACCCGTGTACAAAATTTCTTGAAGATGGGCCCATAAGTAACAAAGACCGTTGAAAAGTTCAATATGACGGCCGACAGTGGCATCATATCACTGAAATAAGTACCAAATTTCAGCCTTCTACCTACACGGGAAGTTGGAGAATTAGTGACGTTGGAAAGTTCAATATGGCAGCTGACAATGGCGTCACACCACCGAAATGAGTACGTACATTGGTTTCGGTTAACGCAGGGAAGCCACCTACCAAATTTCGTTAAGATGGGGCCATGAATAAGAAAGTTCAAGATGGCGGACGCTGTTGATTGTTATGACCGTTATGCGTAGAATTTCGAAATGAAACCTGCTTAACTTTTGTAAGTAAGCTGTAAGGAATGACCCTGCCAAATTTCAGCCTTCTACCTTCACAGGAAGTAGGAGAATTAGTGATGTTTGGAAAATTCAATATGGCGGCCGACAGTGGCGTCATACCACCGAAATAAGTACGTACATTGGTTTTGGTTAGCGCAGGGAAGCCGCCTACCAAATTTCGTGAAGATGGGGCCATAAATATGAAAGTTCAACATGACGGACGTTGTTGACCGTTATCGACTGTTATGACCGTTATGTGTAGAATTTCGAAATGAAACCTGCTTAACTTTTGTAAGTAAGCTGTAAGGAATGAGCCTGCCAAATTTCAGTGTTCTACCTACACGGGAAGTTGGAGAATTAGTGACGTTGTAAAGTTCAATATGGCGGCTGACAGTGGCGTCATACCACTGAAATAAGTATGTACATTGGTTTCGGTTAGCGCAGGGGAACCGCCTACCAAATTTCGTGAAGATGGGGCCATGAATAAGAAAGTTCAACATGGCGGACATTGTGAAAATTAGAGTGACGTTGGAAAGTTCAATATGGCGGCCGAAAGTGGCGTCATACCACCGAAATAAGTACATACGTCAGTTTCGGTTAGCGCAGGAAATCTGCCTACCAAATTTCGTGAAGATGGGGCCATAAATAAGAAAGTTCAACATGGCGGACGTTGTCGACCATTATGACCGTTATGTGTAGAATTTCGAAATGAAACCTGCATAACTTTTGTAAGTAAGCTGTAAGGAATGAGCCTGCCAAATTTCAGCCTTCTACATAGATGGGAAGTTGGAAAATTAGTGACATTGGAAAGTTCAATATGATGGCTGACAGTGGCATCATACCACCGAAATAAGTATGTACATTGGTTTCGGTTAGCGCAGGGAACCCACCTACCAAATTTCGTGAAGATGGGGCCATGAATAAGAAAGTTCAACATGGCGGACATTGTTGACCGTTACGCGTAGAATTTCGAAATGAAACCTGCTTAACTTTTGTAAGTAAGCTGTAAGGAATGACCCTGCCAAATTTTAGCCTTCTACCTACACGGGAAGTTGGAGAATTAGTGATGTTTGGAAAATTCAATATGGCGGCCGACAGTGGCGTCATACCACCGAAATAAATACGTACATCGGTTTTGGTTAGCGCAGGGAAGCCACCTACCAAATTTCGTGAAGATGGGGTCAGCCTTCTACCTACACGGGAAGTTGGAAAATTAGTGACGTTGGACAGTTCAATATGGCGGCCGACAGTGGCGTCATACCATCGAAATAAGTACATACATCGGTTTCGGTTAGTGCAGGGAAGCCGCCTACCAAATTCCGTGAAGATGGTGCCATAAATAAGAAAGTTCAACATGGCGGACGTTGTTGAACGTTATCGACCGTTATGACCGTTACGTGTAGAATTTCGAAATGAAACCTGCTTAACTTTTGTAAGTAAGCTGTAAGGAATAAGCCTGCCAAATTTCAGCCTTCTACCTACACGGGAAGTTGGAGAATTAGTGATGAGTCAGTCAGTCAGTCAGTCAGTCAGTCAGTCAGTGAGTCAGTGAGTGAGTGAGTGAGGGCTTTGCCGTTTATTAGTATAGATTTGTATAAAAATCGATCTAAAACAATCCCTGTTCTATCCAATAACACCCATTTTAAACCTCCCATAATGAAGAAATGCGTTTAGTTTTTCTAAAAGTTTGATTGCCTTAATCAGACCGGATATCTGGGGCTAGAAAAAGCGAATTAAAATACTCTTTGGCAAAACCGCTTTTTCCAAAGCACAGTGCCCCAGCACCTCTGGCCGCCTCAAGCTAAGGTGGGTGTGGGGAATTAGTGTCGATTCACACTTCAGCTGTTAGTCCGGCTCAGGCCGGTTTATGACCTCTAACCTCATGGCCGAGCAAACTTTGGGAAATGTGAAAACGGTCTTACAGAGAAGCATGCAGCTGTTTAAAGAAATCTACGTGTTACTATGGATTCTATTAAATAAATTCTGGACTTTTCGATGTAAGGATTTTTAGATGTCAGCCTTGTGACGGACAACGGACATTACACGGGTGTCCAGTTAAAATGATGGGCAAGCATCTATTATTACAGATCACCGTGCACATTTCAAAAAATACCACTTTTTTGGGTATATAAATAAGTGTTCAGACTGGTCCATTACTCAGCAGGCAATTAATACTGAAAGAGGACACCGAATCTCGTCGGAAACATCAAGGATCATGGTATGGCATATTTTTGATTATTATATGCGCCAAACGAGTATGTTTTTAGAAAATGGATGGATGAACCCTTATATTTTATCCTTAATATGAATAATTTCCAAGTTTATTCTCAAGTGCGTGTGTGTGCGCATGAGCACGCTCGTGTGTGCGTATAATATAAGATGCAGCATTTATATCTATCTGCGTGTACGATGATTAATGTACAAATTCATAGGACTGAAGCAAACAATATTAGTTTTTTTCGTACCGAAACAGGCTTTACAATCAAGTAGATTTTGTCTCGCCGTCTGAAAATTCAAATAGAGCCTCTTCTCTGAGAATATTCAGGCATGGTTTAAAAGCGCAGGCCGGTTGTGTATTAGCTCTGGCATAATAAGAGGTCAGTATTCTGAACTACGTACAGAAGGGCCTGTTTGTAAAATGCGTACTCTTTCGAATCGGGCTCACTGTAGCAGGGGAATCTCTGCACGGGGGTCCGCATGTTTTTAAAAGTCTGGGATATCGAAACATTTTTACTTTATAAACTCTCATTTGTTACAACCGGCTGGAGACAGCCTCCAACGATGAACGTGATCCAGGAGCATATATCGAAGCGAATGCTTAATAGACATAGGGCAACTGTGTTTTCATTCATTTGGCTAAATGAAAAGTAATTATTTTAATACAGAATAGTAGCCCCCCAAAGGCCGGGTGATTTTAGACATGTGAGTAATATAATTAAGTTATTTTTAAAAGTAATCCCACACTGCACAAGAGAGACAGATTCCACGTGTGTTTTAGGATTTGCTGTGGTCAGTGATGATTTTTAATTTTTTTCCTTAGCTCATTTCTATAACATAGGAGCCTTTTGACATAGGAAAACTCTGTAAATACACTTGTGCATTTAAACAGAGATTTATAAGAAAGCAGGTTTCTACCTTAGCCTGATTACTCACCTTATCCCAGTTTTGTACGTGCATGTAAAAGCACTCGCTGTTAAACTAGCACAAAATTGATATTTTCTGTCTACTCAAAAAACTTAAATTATTTCTATTAACACAGGTGATAACTAGAAAACATTTCACTATTTTTAATTAAAAAGTTAAAAACAGAATAGCCCAATTATGATTTTTGTTTTGTCATGGGAGGGTCCCCTTTATACTCTTTCTTATGTAGACCTTAACACATATTCTTACCAAAATAGTTCATCACTTCCCAATTCCTGTAACTTCAGGTAATTAGACAGAGCTCCATAACAGGCAAGAGAAAAGTATTATAGGTCAAATACACAGTGCCATAAAACAAAAGCACTGAACGCCACACAACCTGGTATTGCTAGATGTTTCGTTTTTTTCCAGGTAACAAAATACATTTTCATAAGCCACGTAAAATGACCAGTTGCTTTAACATGAAAATAAAGCATCTTTAGAAAATAAAGCATCTAAAAGCATCTTTGTAAAGGTCAAATTTTAAAACATAAGAAAAATCCTTTTTTCCAAAATAGTTCTGCCCATTTTTTCCAACAGTTTTCTTGACTGATCTTTGGAATCATCATAGCCTTTCTGATCACATCCACCCCAAATATAGCATATAACTTAATTTCGGTACTCATTTTAAATGATAATAGCCAGTATAAAGTCCCTAAAGGAACTGGGTAGGAACTGGAGACATCTGATATCTTCTATCGTATCTTTTTTGTGAAAAGAGTTTTCATAACAGGTTTAATCGCGCCCCCTAACGTTTATTTTGAAAATAGCCCACTAATACCAATATGTCCTTTTTTTAATTAATGATATACCACAGATGCATTATTTATTATAACTACTTAACTTTTATCTACTTTTATCTAACTCAATATTTATTTTTCTAGTATCAGAATGTAGTTTAAGTTATTTTGTTTTGGGTTCAATAGATGTATATTTCATATTTTCGATTCTTTTTCTTTTTTTCACATCTTTGCGCCCCCTTTTTGTTACTTTGCGCCCCCTAGGGGGCCATCCGCACAGTTTGAGAACTACGGTTGTAGGGGATTATTTGTAAAACACTCTGTGGCACTTCAAGCTAAATTAGATTTCCTTGGTTATTCAGCCATCCATCGGTGTTCCATTTTTGTTATAAATTGTATTTAGTCTCTATTTACTAAACATTTTATGTTGAATAGAAAACAGTTATCTTGTTCAGGTTTTAATTTGCAACAACAACATTTATTTATATAGCACATTTTCATACAAAAAGTAGCTCAAAGTGCTTTACATAATGAAGAAAAGAAAAATAAAAGACAAAATAAGAAATTAAAATAAGACAACATTAGTTAACATAGAAAAGGAGTAAGGTCCGATGGCCAGGATGGACAGAAAAAACAGAAAAAAAAAACTCCAGACGGCTGGAGAAAAAAAAAAAAAATCTGCAGGAGTTCCAGGCCACGGGACCGCCCAGTCCCCTCTGGGCATTCTACCTAACATAACATATAGGTAACATACTATACTTGATGTTGATGGTCATACAGACTTCTGGCTTTTAATCCATCCATCATTGTTGGAACATCACGGTGCTTTGAGTAGATGAGGATACCGGAAAAGGAATCAGAAGAGAGAGTAGAGGTTAGTACGGATTTTAGAGCCACCATGAATAGTTATTATAATGAGTTGGATATACAGAGTATAAGGATTTTGATTACAGTGAAGTTATGAGAACGCCAATTTAAAATAGCATTTTCATCAGCAGGCCCTTTGGTACTCAGGATGCTTTGTATAATACAGAGTTTTAGAAATTCTGTTAATGCTTGGTAACAGCCTTCCATTTTACATCAGTTATGAGCCCCTGAAAAATAAGAATGGTTATAATATGTTATAGGATCCTGTACACTACAGGGCTGATGATTAGGCTTATGCTGGACACGTTAGGCAAATCAGGATGGAAATTTTTTAGTGAATAGTTACATAATATTATGTGTTAGCAGAAGGATTAAAATTTTACTAAAACTTTGTGGTTTATTCTTTCTTTTAGGTAGTCCAGGTACATAGGACAGCTATCATTGAAAACTGCTCTTCCCCTCTGTTTGTGAAAAAACACCCTTTGTTTTAGTAGCATTCAGGGTGAAAGGGGAATTAAGTTTAAACTCTGATTCCAAGAGTCAACAAGTGTCTGCAATATTCTTGAATAAGAGTCAAAGGACCAGGGTTTGTGCTGGGATCATAGTCAGGGACAGAGTTAAGCTAGGCATTATTATTCAAAAATGTAACATTGACTTGTCCATATCACAAATATAAGATAGTAAAAACTAAAGTTTACAAATACTAAGTCAAAGAGGAGATTAAAAACATATTAAGACCGGATCAACAAGGGATCACCCCAAGCTCACCACACACACATTCATCACTGACCACAGCAAATCCTAAAACACACATGGAATCTGTCTCTCTTGTGCGGTGTAGGGTTACTTTTAAAAATAACTTCATTATATTATACTTACAAAAAGAGTAACCAAGCATGTTATACAGTGTAAAGGACGATAGGCATGGGCTGGCATACAGGGCTTTTACAGGCAGGAGTGTTAAAAGAGACACAAAGCGTTTGTAAAACGAGACTGCTCCATGTCTTGAAAAGTGATAAATCAAAGTGGAGGTTTGTACATGACCTAAGAGCGGTGAACGAGCTAGAAAGCTCCAGACGGCTAGCAGAGATCCTTAACTCCCAAAACATTCCTGAGAGTACCATCAGGCGATCTTGCCGGGCCTCACCCAGTGGGGGATGGGTGCTCGAAACGGACGGGCTCAGTTGTTTGCAAGCGAACTCGCAGAGTCCTCCCCCCAGGTGGGGTACCTAACATCTTCCATCTACAGTCACTTGCCTGCTCGTACGCGCAAAGCGGCTGTTGGATCCTGTCCAGTTTGCGGGCGCTTGCAGAGCCTGTCAGCTTTGAGAATCTTAGTGTGTAGAGAGATTGAGAGAGAGAGCAGGGCCTGCTTGCATGGGCTGCTAAAAGCTGGGGCTGAGAAATGCCACTTGGTCTTTCTCTCTGGGAAACCTGCTTCACTGGGAAACCTGATTCAGTGTTGCTTGAGGATTTTCTGTGAGATGGAAGATTCAGCAGCTGGATGCTTAGATCTTTCTTGGAAAGGATTTTCAGGGAGATGGGGAAGGTGGCTTGACTTAGATAAACGTCGGTTTACGAGTTTAGATTTTAGGTTTTAGATAAAGGTTAGATATATATTTTAATTTCGTGTTAATATTAAAATTATAAAACCGAAGAAAACTTTGCTTTTTATACCGCACTTTCAGAAGGGCTTTCAGAAGGGAGCACACGTCCTCCGGAGAGAGGACTGGGAAGTGTGGGGAAGCCGGACGTCAGGTGCTGCCTCACCGGGGGCTGAGGCAGGTCCTTCAGGCTGACAGGGTACGGATTGGAATGTGCCCGGACTTGTCGAGGGCCGACCTTGGGCATGTCTGGACTTGTCGAGGTAAAGGCTATAACATGCCTGGGCTTGTTTTTCGGGAGAGGGGGGCTGAGAAGTGGATGAAGCAGACATCCATCAAACTGCCCTTGACAGTTTCCTGGGGCAAGCAGGTGGGTGTGGGGAGGGTTCAAGGAGGGCGCAGACATCCATCAAACTGCCCTTGACAGTTTGTTTAACCAATCAGGTACAGGGTAGGGTTCAAGGAGGGGATAGACATCCATCAAACTGTCCTTGACAGTTTGTTTAACCAAGCAGGTGGGTGTTGGCGGGTACAAGGAGGGGACAGACATCCATCAAAATCCCCTTGACAGTTTCCTTAACCCCTTAGGTGCAGGGGGCGGGTTCAAGGAGGGGACAGACATCCATCAAAATGCCCTTGACAGTTTGTTTAACCAATCAGGTGCAGGGGGCTGGTTCAAGGCAGAGGCTGGGTGGGGTCAGGGTGTCATTCACCAATCTGCCGCCAGGAGGCGGGGCCTCCCTTCACATCCACCAATCCGCCACCAGGCGGGGCTTATGGGCGGTACTTCCGCTGTGTGTCATAAATGAGGCGGGGCTTATGATGCGGGACTTCTGGTATGGCGTCATAAAGGGTGGGACCTCCAGTAGACGTCATAAAGGGGCATTAATCATTTTGATTGACAGTTTGACAGAAACCCCCAGGCTTATACTACTCACCTGACACTGACTCAGTTTACTTTTCTGGGGAAAGTGGCTGTCTTGGAACAGAAGCTTGTCGATGTTGCATTCTCCTTTTCTTTTTCCATCGCCTTTTCTAGTAAGATGTGACGACGAAGTTCCTCTGCAAGGTGAGCCATGAACACTCTTCTTTTCTCAGTGGACCCATGCCTGTCTTGCACAGTACATGTGCGTTGATTGCCACCAGGTCAAGCTTGTTATAGCACAAGCAACCGGCCACCTGCTCGCGCTGAATAAGCTCACACCTTCTGGTGTGTAATGTAAATGCAGCACAGAGAAAAAAAGAAAGAGACAAATATATGGGACACTGGGTATAAATTTATTGTACTTGTAAAAGTTAGCTTTTTTCAGTTTCATTCTCTCAATCACGATAACGCTGTATCTCCCCCACCCCACCCAGCCTCTCCTGATCTGCCTAAGTAACAGCGCCAGCATAAATTCACACCTGATCTGACGCTGTTCGTTTTCAAAGAATATTGCATTAGTGCAATGATGTTTTCTGATTGGTACTACTAATAAAAGGCAAAGCCCTCACTGACTGACTCACTGACTGACTGACTGACTGACTGACTGATCACTAATTCTCCAACTTCCCGTGTAGGTAGAAGGCTGAAATTTGGCAGGCTCATTCCTTACAGCTTACTTACAAAGGTTAGGCAGGTTTCATTTGAAATTCTACGCTTAACGGTCATAACTGGAACCTACTTACGTACATATATACGGCCATAGCTTGCAGCTCGGTCGCCGTGTGAGGCAGAATTGCATCCTTCATTGTCATTCCTCCCATGTAATTGAGTGCCTGCCCATATAAGGCCGTCCATCAGCAGCAATCCAATAGACACGCTGCCGCTAAATATTCGCAGGTGAAGGACTGTGCTTATGCAAACGAAGATGAGATGATCAGGGATAGACTAGTGTTTGGCACAAACTCAGCGAAAGTGCGAGAGAAACTTTTAAGTGCCGGGTCTTAGCTAACATTAAATAAAGCCGTGGACATCGCAAGATCGCACGAGATAGCACAAGCACAGCTGAGAACCTTCGATGCATGTACTCCGAGCGGCTCACGTGAACTGACTTTGCAGGACTGGGAAAGGTAAACCCGTGCATACAGTGTGTGATTTCTCAGATAAAGAGGAAGACGAACTGCTTATTGATGCAGTAGGAAAGGAACAACCCTCTGATGCTGAACAAGCCTTTGTAGAGATATCAATAGGAAAGCAAGGTGTAAAGCTTAAGTTTAAATTACGTTCATAGACACGCTGCCGCTAAATATTCACAGGCAAATCCACAACTTAATACCGGGAATACCTGTTAAACATCTTAGATTCACGAGTACCGATTTGGGTAGTGATCACTTCGATGAATGAAACCTGTTATCTTTACAATGGTTGACAATGAAGATGAGATGGTCAGGGATAGACTAGACAAACACGGAATGTAACTTGAACACAACACATCCTCCAAATACGAACCTGATTGAAAGAAATAATGATAATCAAATCCTTGATGACAGCAACACTCATAACAGTCACAAAACAATTACATTGACAATCATGTTACTTTATTTTTAAAATGTTTCCTTTTCTTTTTAATAACTTCTTTAACACACTACTTCTCTGCTGCGAAGCGCGGATATTTTGCTAGTATCACATATACCTATGTCTCTGTTTTGGTTTTTTTTGTCAGTGCAGCTTTGACATCATAGACCATAAGGTGCATACTAATTCAGCACATGGGGTTTCTCGACTGATGAAACTGTCTTTGAGTGTAGCCAAGTTGAGTGTTGTCCAAGGAAATGATCTCTCTCTGTCTGTGCTTTCCTTACACATGACTTTAAACTTTCACTTATGCATGACTTTAAACTTTCCCTTGTTGAGATGCCACCACTGTGCAAGGGCACAACTTTAGGATTATTCATTGGGAATGCCTGTGGCAGAGGTGATTGTCATACAAACAGCTGTTACTGAAGCTGGCTAGTAGACACTATTGTCTAGAAGTCTGATGATAAACCGAGGTTGTTAGTGGCAATGGCTGGTTGTGGGGAAAACAAGCATTCTATATCTCTCTTGGGTTTAAATATAGGAGGCCTCAGTAGTAAGCAAGTGAGAAATGTCTCACCTCTGAGAAATGCATGGCGTTTCAGAAAGCTGTATTCCACTTTTCTCTGAGATGCTGTATCTCACTTCACCTTTATCTTGGAGATGTTGAAGTTCACTGTCATTTCAAGACACTGGATCACGCTGTATCATAGGACTGCTGAAGTCCACTTTTACTTATATTCTTTTGGCTAAAAGACTGGCTAAAGAAGGAAGAAGAAGAAAAAAACATGGCCAGAAAGTAAAATAAAAGAAAATAACAAATTAGAAAGAATAGGGTTTGACAAGGAAGTAGGATTTTTAAGGGACCACAACTGTGTCTTCTGAGTTATTATTATACTTATCTGAAGTCATTGTAATACGAAATTCTGTTATGTAGGTAGTCACATTTGGACGTACTGACTGACGATGGGTTAATAATAAGTTTTCTTAAAAATTGCTAAAAGCAGATTTGGAAAATTTTATTATAGCAGCACATATGGTGATTTGAAATGAAGGGCATTAGTGAAACAGGCAGTTAAAGAAAAACCGTCCTGCACAACACGGATTTTGTGCTCAGTGCAGTGTCCAAGTGTGATAGAAATTTAATCGGGCCAAAGAACCAGGTAGGAAGAAGTTTGTCATTTATCTTTATTTCTTTTCATGAAAAGGAGCTTCCCTACAGCTAACATAAAAGCAGGAGGGATGGTCCTTGAGCAGAAGTTCTTATTTATGCCCAGTCAGCTCACATTACAGATTTGCATATTTCAGTTATAATACAAAAGAATATATCTTATTGGCTACAAAAATAAGGCACCTTGATCACACACTATAATGCTTCACTGATTTGTTAAACCACAAACTCATGCATTGTTCATGTACTGGTTGCCTCACATTCCTTACTCTAATTAGTTAAAGCCTCATACTCTCACCAACAGTCATCCTCCTGTATACATGCAGCTTGTTAGCTAAATGCTCATTCTCCCTTATCTTTTGCAGCACAGCCTACAAAGCCTGTTTCAGGCAGCATGGAGCCTGTCATTTAATCCCAAGTGATTGCCAAAATGTAATAACATACAAAGTTTGTGTTTTCTTTCACATAAGACAAGAGCAGAGTTTTACTGATGGTAAGTAGGCAGTGTGCTGATCTGGAAGATACTATCAAAAGATTACAATGAGGGTGACTGACTAGCTAGACGCTTAAATAAACACCAGATCTCCTTTTTTGATATTGGGTTATTCATAACGCCATGTGCTACAATACTGAAGAGTGGAAAGGTATTTACGTTTCCATTTACTCCAAAAGATATTGGCAAGGTGCTGAACTCTCCTCCACTATTTATGGTGAACATCAGCATTGTCAAAATGGTCAGTAGGAATTGAGTCTGGATTAGTAGAAATCAGTGTGAGTGGCTGGAGTTTTATTATTGCTGAGACTTCTGCCATTAAGATAGACAGCATCTCATGAGTAAGGCAAGAAGTACTATTATCAGAAAGTATACAATTAAGTATCCATCAATAAATGTACTCCCAGGCACCTCCAAGATAAGTCAAGATGGGGAGCATGCACTAGTACAGTGCGTTGCCGCACCCACTAAATGAAGAAACAACTCGGGATCCCGGTTTGCAACCCCCCAGGCAGACGCACGGTCCAGTCCCACCCTCCGGATCAGCCACAGCCAGGTGTTATGTGGGCAACCCCTTGGCCTGGTCCAGCCACTCGGGTCCCCAACAATGAGGATCTTACGAGCTGGATCACCCTCGGGGAAACACGCCACATGACCGTAGTGCCGTAACTGACACTCCCTCACAATGCAGGTAATGTGCCTCATTCGGGACTCCATGAGCAACCGCTCATTCAACACAAAGTCAAACCAACGGTACCCAAGGATTTTCCGGAGAGAAACAGTACCAAAGGAGTCCAGTCTTCGTTACACGTCACTGGATGGCGTTCATGTCTTGCAACCATATAACAAGATAGGAAGCACCAGGACTCTAAAGACTTGGACCTTCGTCCTTTTGCATAGATGTCGGGAGCACCACACACCCCTTTCCAGCGACCTCATGAACCCCCATGCTCTCCCAATCCGTCTACTGACTTCATAGGAAGAGTCAACAGAGACATGAATGTCACTGCCAAGGTACAGTAAGTAAACCTCTCAACAAAGTCAACACTCTCTCCGCAAACAGACACAATGCTGATGTCTGTGCCCTAGAGGTCATTAAAGGCCTGGATCTTGGTTTTCATCCAGGACACTTGCAAGCCCAGATACTCAGACTCCTCACTCAGTCTCTTGAGTGCCACGATCAGAGCCTCCATTGACTCATCCGGTACTTGCAAAAGTTAGCTTTTTTCAGTTTTATTCTCTCAATCATGATCTCGCTCTAACAACTGTCTCTCCTGATCTGACTCTAAGTAACAGCACCAGCATAAATTCACACTCGATCTGACGCTGTTCGTTTTCAAATAATATTGCATTACTGCGATGATGTTTACTTATTGGTACTATTCAGGTCATAAAATGATTTCTTCAAAATATCATATACACCTACATCTGTGTTAGTTTTTTTTTTTTTTTGACATCATACACCATAAGGTGCATACTAATTCTGAGTGAGCAGGAAAACTCAATAAAACAAAATAAAGTGACGGTGAGATACGAAGATGGCAGATTCACCAGCGTTTGTGTGTCAGCTTTTATCCCTCCAGATCAGAGAATGTCCAGTTCCATTGCCTCAAAACACCACTCACATCTAGTTATTCCCAGTTTCAAATAAAAACTAACAGCGTCAGATCCCTAGGGCGGTAGTATGTATCGTGATTGTGAGTGAGAGAATAAAAGTGAAAAAAAGGTAACTTTTACAAGTACAGTACTGTAAATGTACACAGTCTGTTACAGACGCAAACCAAATGTATGTGTGTACTGTATAGTATTAACAATAAGAACTGCTCACTACTGAAAACAGTAAAAATAGGAGACAGCCAGGATCAAACCGGGGACTCTAGATTATAAGTCGGCAAATCTTACCGCTACGCCACGGAAGCTGTTGTATCTGATCTTTATTTGATCTTTGTGTTTATTTGATCTTTGAACTTAAGGCTTCATACATTATATAGTTTATGCCTACATTTTGTAACATTTATTACTAAAATATGAAAAAGTTTCTGTTTTAATAATGTGTTTACACAGATTACTGTAGAAACGGAACACACATGAAATGCATGTGTTCCAAATAACAATCTATTATTTCCACTCTAAAACTCCAGCAGTTCACTCCCAGATAATCAAACAAGGAATGAGCTGGGAGAACTTAGTGAACGTTCTGTGACAATGGGGGGTGGAATAGCAGGCTGCTAGCTGCTTATCTTAATCGGCACATTTACAGGACAAATGACGCTGACTGAGAGGTGCGAACGGATTTAAGGTGGGCTCTGGTAATTCTAGTGTTAACAGAGAATCCTAACTTATTGTCATCCTTGGAGCTTCACAAAAATATTCTTTTCTAGTATTACTCATCTGTGATGAGTGACTCAGACAAAGGGTCTATTTGTGGAGAGGTCTCGTGTGCCTTTGTGGTAAATTTCTCCTTCAAGTGAATGCAGTTATAAGCATGGACTGAAGAAACAAAGCCATCCATTTTGTAAAATGTTGGTTCTGTAAACATTCATAAGATCAGGCTTGTATGCATATCCTAAACACACATCTCCAACAATAACCCATCCTAAAACTAGTTTTTGCGCAAATGGGGCATTGTGTGAACTATTTCTTAAACTTTCTTAAACTATGTCTTAAACTTTACGAACTTGAATGATGTTGCATTCTAATAGGACAAATATCTTAGCTTCTGGATCCAATGGTTGAGGCTGTGAGCTATAACTTAGAGATGAGTGAGGTGTTGTGCTGCTGCAAGAGTTGGTATCTCTGATCTGTTGTTTGGCATATCATTGTATTCAACAAGTGTGATTAACATTATTTTTATTTTTTCATCCATAGATTCAATGTTAAATCTTTAAGCTCGACTCCCCAAAGTCTCAGTCATACCTAAGCATATATGAAGTATATAAGGTGAATTTGAGCCTTTAATATGAAACATTTCAAAGAATTCAGGCTGGGTTTGTGACCTGTTGCTTTGATCATCTAGAATGACATAAGCTCTCATTTATTTTTCAGGACAATCTTAGGGATAAACTTTACCAAGACAAATTCTGAGCAGAACCTCTAGTGCTTAACAAACTTCATAATTATCAATGCATTAAGAAGTAACTAAAAGTTGAGACATTTTGACTTCTATCTCCCCACTATTCTCAGAATAAGTCCAAGGAGCTGGTCCTAGTGCTACCAAATGTCAATGACTTTCACACTTTTTATAGTCCTTTGCAATGTGATCATTGGAAAAGCACTTAAAACTGATACCTTTCTCTTTAAAAAAGTAATTCTTCCAGTGTTTTGGTCCTAAAAACTGTATTTTTTAGAGGATATGTTTTTTATGAATTAGAACATTAGAACACACTAGACGAGAACAGGCCATTCAGCCCAACAAAGCTTGCCAGTCCTATCCACTTATTTCTTCCAAAAAACATCAAGTCCAGTTTTGAAAATCCCTAAAGTCTTACTGTCTACCACACTACTTGGTTGCTTATTCCAAGTGTCTATCGTTCTTTGTGTAAAGAAAAACATCCTAATGTTTGTACAACATTTACCCTTAACAAGTTTCCAACTGTGTCCCCGTGTTCTTGATGAACACATTTTAAAATAACAGTCTTGATCCACTGTACTAATTCCCTTCATAATTTTAAACACTTCAATCATGTCACCTCTTAATCTTCTTTTGCTTAAACTGTATAGGATCAGCTCTTTCAATCTTTCCACATAATTCAACCCCTGTAGCCCTAGAATCAGACTAGTTGCTCTTCTCTGGACCTTTTCTAGCGCTGCTTTGTTCTTTGTGTAGCCTGGAGACCAAAACTGCACACAATACTCAAGATGAGGCCTCACCAGTGCATTATAAAGGTTGAGCATAACCTCCTTGGACTTGCACTCCACACATCATGCTATATAACTTAACATTCTGTTAGCCTTCTTAATGACTTCTGAACACTGTCGGGAAGTCGATAGCTTAGAGTCCACAAATCTGCCCAAGCCTGTATGCTATCCAAGTCCTTCTGTAATGATATAATGGATTCCAAATTATCTGCTAATCCACCTATCTTGGTATCATCTGCAAAGTTAACCAGCTTGTTACTTATATTCCTATCTAAATCATTTATATATATTAAAAATAGCAGCAGCCCTAGAACTGACCCCTGTGGAACACCACTGTTAACATCGGCCAGTTCTGATGAGGTTCCTTGTACCATCACCCTCTGCTTTAATGTCTGAGCCAATTCTGCACCTAAATCTAAAAACATCACCCTGAACTCCCACTTCTTTTAATTTGATACCCAAACTCTCATGTCGCACCTTATGAAATGCTTTCTGAAAGTCGGGATAAATATCATATGCTCCACTTTGATCATATCCTTTTGTTGCCTCCGCATAGAATTCCAGCATGCTAGTAAAACACGACCTCCCTCTTCTGAACCTATGCTGACTGTTTAGAATAACTCTTGTCCTTGCCATGTGTTGCTCAATCTTATCCTTAATAATTCCTTCCATTAATTTTACTGTGAT
Organism: Polypterus bichir lapradei; assembly: GCA_026402145.1. Classification (NCBI taxonomy): domain Eukaryota; kingdom Metazoa; phylum Chordata; class Cladistia; order Polypteriformes; family Polypteridae; genus Polypterus; species Polypterus bichir. The sequence goes on along the minus strand of JANRMT010062806.1, from coordinate 13,769,008 downwards.
GCATGTTAAACTTACTGGCCTATAGTTGCTTGGATCTGCCCTGTCACCCTTTTTATATAAGGGGATGATATTTGCCATTTTCCAGTCCTTCAGAATCTCTCCATTGCGCAGTGACTTCCTAAAAATATGTGTCAAGGGTTTATATATGTACTCACTAGCCTCCTTAAGAACACAAGGATAAATATTATCTGGTCCTGGTGATATGTTTGATCTGAATGTGACACTTCTTGCCAGCCTCTGATGTGTTGTTCAGCTTGTCTACCATTCTTGAAGGAGATGTTGAGACTTCTGTCCTGTGTGCAAAGATGTAACAGTTTAAGTGGGTCTGCTTCTTATTTTGACAAGGCTGAAGAACACAGACGAAACCTGGGGTTGTTCTTGATTTGGGTTTCTTTGCAAATTAAGTTGGAAAAAATTCAAAAAGGAAGAAAGGAAACTTTAACACTAGAATTACCAAAGCTTACGAGAAAACTTGTAATCCCGGCACACCATAAATCTGTTCGCACCTCTCTGTCAGAGTCTTTGCTCTTTTAAATGTGTCGATAAGCCCAAGCAGCAAGGAGCCTACTATCCCATCCTCCCACTGCCGCAGAAATGGCAAAAACCTCTCCCAGCTTAAGCCTTGTTTATCAGGGAGCCAGGTACCTAGAGCTGTATAGGCTAAAAAATATATTGTAACTAGCAAAATACCCGTGCTTCACAGCGGCATAGTACTGCCTTAAAATTTTTATTAAGAAGAAAATTAAACCTTTTTAAACTGAGTGAAAATATACCAATAATTATTTGTTAAGGATCTCTTTGTATACAACATTGTCAGTTCGGCCCTCTGGTTGTAATATGACCAAGCTGTGCGCTGAGCTTACTCTTGAGCATGCAACGTACAGTTGGCCATGTGAAAAGTAATCTTGTTTCAAATCTCACAGCTTGGATTGCTGCTGTCATAATCGGTTTGAGTTTCATGGTTTCTTTCAATTACGACAGTATTTGCAGGACTTGTGTTGAAGTGACATTCGGCATCTGTCAAGCGTAAGCATACAACCGGTTTCATCGATAACTTCACATCCAGCTATTGAGTTTAAACATTCATAAACATCAAAGTGTCCACTACTGAAATTGTCACCTGTGAATCTAAGATGTTTAAGAGGCATTGGCGGTTGTCGAAAGGTGTAAAATATTTGGCCATTTCGGTACACTTGAAAGCGACAACCGAACAATTCAGCGGCAGCCATCAACTCACATGAAGAAGCATAGGTGAAGGGCTTAAGCATTCAACTCTTATAGTGCTCCTGTGTAGTATAATTATCTACTGTACCGTCATCAGTCCACACCTTGAACCTGTCCCAGTCATTCAATACATAAGACACAATGTTCCTCTGGATATCAAGAGTGAGCCTGATATGGCCGTGCAATATGTAACAAAGAGAATGGAAAAGGCAAGTGCCATCTCCGGGCATGGAAACCACTCAGTAAGTGACAGTTCTTTGATCGATGGTGATCACCTCGATAGACATGTTAATGGGGGTACGGGTGGAACGATAAAGGAAATGGGTACCTGAACAATGTAAAGTAAGTCTAAAATACCTACACAATAACTATAATTGTAATAAACGAACAATATAACAGTGGAGAAGCCATGGATTAAATAAAAAGGCTGCATTTATCAGCAGGGAGACGTGAAACCCATGGCAAAGCAAGGAAGGGAATGTAGAGACCGGAGCGATGGACGGCCTTATATAGGCAGGCAGCCAACAACGTGGGAAGCGTTGGGATGGGGGACTCCCATTTGTAGTTCAATAAAAACTGATTACAAACGAAGAAAAAAAACTCAAAAGATTTCAATTTTTGATTTTCAAAAAATTTGCAATCCTTTCTGAAATTATATTTTCACTTTGTCTTTATGTGTTATTGAGTGAAGACTGTTTGGCAAAAATGGCAAATTCATCCATTTAAAATTAAATCTGTAACACAATATCACATGCAGAAAGTGAAAGGGTCTGAATACTTCCTGAAACCTGTATATTTGCATATTATGCCTATAACATCCAGTTCAGATATATGTTTAATGCCTTTTATTGCCTGGTTGTATTTATGTGCTTTTGTTTTGTTAACTCTTCTGTGGCTTTTAAGTAAAACATTTGTTCCAATGTCTGCTCATAGTGGCACTTCTTGTTAGAAACCATTTCATGAATCCAGTGCTGAATTAATTACAGTGTCAGCATTGCTGTAGTTAAATTAAATTTAAATTCTTTGACATCAATAATTTATTTTTAAATAGTTTTCATAACCTAGTCTTAATTAAGAAGTAGGTTGAGTTTGTATTGGAAATTCACATTAACATGTGCCCAACACCAGAAATTCAAATGACCACCTTACAATTTGGTTTGAGCGACATTTCTAAGAGAAACATTAGGTACAACTTAATTTGCATATTAATTTACCATTTCAAATTTAGTTTAAGAAAGGTCACTTCAGCTTTTATATGTTCTATACATTGGATAAACACTCCTGTCAAACAAACAGATCCTCAGTAGTCAGTATAAGCTATTGAAATGGCAGTGCATGCTTGACCATGGCTTACAACTGAATGTGCCACCTTACAAACAGTGGAGTGACGGTCTGAGCAAATCTCTGTCATGTGTCACACACATCACTGATACAAAATATTTAATAAACAAAAACAAGATATATATCTCATTGCTGAAGTGATTAAAAATTTTAAATGCTCTGACTTTCAAAACAGTCCATACAATTCCTAAACACACCAGAATGTTACATCATTTGTACATTTTCTAAGCCAGGGGTCCTGAATCACAGTCCTGGAGGGCCGCAGTTGCTGCAGGTTTTTATTCCAACTACTGTATATACTCACATATAAGTTAGGTCTTGAAATCCAAAAAATCGATCATAAAATCAGTTCCTGACTTATATGCCCGCTGAAAAATGTGACACTTAATTTTTTTTTTTTTTTTTACATCGTCTTGCTTCCTCCAATCTTGCATCAGTATCTCAGATGCATCGAATTTTGTTGCAGCAGCGCATTTACCAATTTCTTTCGTTACTTCAATGACGTTTAATTTAAAACCAGCTTCATATTTTCTTCTAAACGAACGCTCCATCGTTGATAAAGGATGCTGTTACAATAAAGGTGTATAAGGTTGTGAGATACAAAAGACATAAAACAGTGCAAACGTTGCTTCAGAATAGTTCAGAGAGAGAGAAAGGTTAGCAGCTTGCGCTGATATTGCCGCACCCACATAGAAAAAAAGGCAGTGTACTCCGTGGTTACTCTCTTAGATGGACATTAACATATCATAGTCCCTTGTACCAATAGCATGAGTTTTCTGCATTCGACTTATATGACTGACATTATAAAATACCAGAAATTATACTGTAAAATCAAGTCCCGGCTTATCCGTGGGAGAACCTATCTGCGAGTATATACAGTAGTTTCCTAATTAGAAAGCAGTCCATGCTGATAATGAAACTTGGTATTGAACTATTTAGTTTGTTAATGCTTGCATTCATCCAAGAGCAATTTTAATTGCACTGTAGAATTTTCTACTGTGAGAGCATTATCCATGTGTTTTGTAGACCAGAATAGATTCAAACTTAATGGTCCTTCCAATTCCCCACTCATTCATTTATAAACATTTTTTATCACAGATACTTCATGGTAAGCACATTAGCTGGAGTGCTGCTTTTTTATTGGTTATCTGCATCTCATTATTAACTAAACTTAAATACAACTGATAAAATCTAAAATAGGCAATTAAGTGGTAACAGGCAAGATAACTACAATTAAGCCCAAAAAAGTATTGCTTTACTAGTAAATAAAAGGGTTCTAATTAAGAAATTGGTTCAAGTGAAAACCTGCATCCTTAGCAGACCTTCAGGACTGTAATTGAGGACCTCTGATTTACAAAGTAACTAAAATTTGTCTTTGATGAATAAAGGCACTAACAAGGCATAGAGTTAAACATCAATTTTCATTATCAGCAAGAACTGAGTTCTAATTAGGACACTGGCTGGATTGAAAACCTGTAGCCACTGCGGCCCTCCAGGACTGTGATTGAGGACCCCTGCTCTAAGCTCTTAAAAAATAGGAAAATTCTAATTTTACCATATTTTACAAACTAAAAATCAAAGTTGTGTGTCATTTAAACATTGCTAATGGTACTTATGTAATTTCCATAAGTTAGAAGTTTTAAATTTGTTAATATGAGATTTACTTTATATTGTAACTTTATATTATAAACAATTTATCATATTTGACTTATTATTGACTTCATATGTAGAAGTGCAATTGAGGCTACAAAAAATGCACTATTTTTTATAGTTATCCCCACCTAAATATCAAACCCAAGAACTTACAGAAGTGTAGCACCTTCATATCCCCTTCCTGAATAGTGACTGTGTGTAGAGGCTCTTTCGTGCAACATAAGTCAATAATTATTTAGTCATGCGCGGCCGGGACACCCCTTCTACATATGTTCCGGGGGAGCATCCATGGGTTCCTCAGTACCTACCCCGGGACGCTTGGTGGCAGCCTCCCTGGCAGATAGATAGATAGTTAGATAGATAGATACCTAGATAGATAGATAGATAGATAGATACTTTATTAATCCCAAGGGGAAATGATGGTGCCTCAGTTTCCCACAGGGCTCCATGGGAGATGGAGTTCTCCACAGCCCTGTTGGGATCTAGGGTGGCCGCAAGGGGGCGCTGCATGGGTACCTGAGCCAGCCTGGACAACTCTACAGCCCCGCCCAGAAGTGCAATCAGAAACAGGTGATCAAGTACCTGGAGCACTTCTGGGTGGGCTATAAAAAGGGCCAGCAACCACCACTCTGGGCCAGAATCAGGAGGAAGAGGACGAGGTTGCCAGGGAGGAGTGGTGGTTCGAGAAGAGAGTGCTTTTGTGTGTTTAAATGCTTACTGGGACTGTGTTATGCCTGTGGGGTTCACGGGGAAGACGTGCCCAACAGGTTAAGAAAAGTAAAGTCTTTTAGTGTTTTTACACGTGCCTCAGTGTGAGTCTGTGCTGGGTCAGGCGCTGTACAATTCACAAGTGAATCGAGACTGTTATTTGAAAATGAGTTCATCAAGAATACAGGGACACAGTTGGAAACTTGTTACAGGTCAACTTCGCACAAGCATTAGGAATTTTTTCTTTACACAGAGAAATATAGACACATGGAATAAGCTACCAAGCAGTGTGGCAGACAGTAGGACCTTTCAAAACTAGACTTGATTTTATTTTGGAAGAATTAAATGGATAGGAACAGTGAGCTTTGTTAGGCTGAATGGCCTGTTCTCGCCTAGATTGTTATATTATTCTAATGTTATATTTATAGTCTGAAGTGTATGGGGTGAATAGAAAAGATGTTATTGTTCTTGCGGTGCTCCGGTTTCCCCAAATAGCGACATAACCCATACACACACACATGCAGTGTCAGTTGCATTGTACAACAACAACAACAACATTTATTTATATAGCACATATTCATACAAACAGTAGCTCAAAGTGCTTTACATAATAAAGAATAGAAAAATAAACACAATATGAAAACAAAATAAATCAGCATTAATTAACATCGAATAAGAGTAAGGTCCAATGGCCAGGGGGGACAGAAAAAACAAAATAAAAACTCCAGACGGCTGGAGAAAAAAAAATAAAATCTGTAGGGATTCCAGACCATGAGACCGCCCAGTCCCCACTGGGCATTCTACCTAACATAAATGAAACAGTCCTCTTTGGATTTAGGGCTCTCACGGAAAGGCTTGATGATGATGGTCACGTAGAATTCTGCCTTTTAGTCCATCCATCATTGTTGGAGCATCATGAAGCTTTGAGTAGGTGGAGGTGGCGCAGGCCACCACCACAAAGAAACCAGAAAAAGAAACAGAAAAGAGAGTAGGGGTCAGTACGGATTGTAGAGCTACCCTGAATAGTTATTATGAGGAAATTGAACATATAGAGTATCAGGATTAAGTTAAATTAAGTTAAATTGAAGTTATAGAAAGGCCATGTTAAAGTAATATGTTTTCAGCAGTGTTTTAAAGTGCTCTACTGTATTAGCCTGGCGAATTCCTATTGGCAGGCTATTCCAGATTTTAGGTGCATAGCAGCAGAAGGCCGCCTCACCACTTCTTTTAAGTTTTGTTCTTGGAATTCTAAGGAGACACTCATTTGAGGATCTGAGGTTACGATTTGGAATATAACGTGTCAGACACTCCGATATATAAGAAGGGGCGAGATTATTTAAGGCTTTATAAACCATAAGCAGAATTTTAAAGTCAATCCTGAATGACACAGGTAACCAGTGTAGTGACATCAGAACTGGAGAAATGTGTTCGGATTTTCTTTTCCTAGTTAGGATTCTAGCAGCTGCATTCTGCACTAGTTGCAAACGATTTATGTCTTTCTTGGGTAGTCCTGAGAGGAGTGCGTTACAGTAATCTAGTCGACTGAAAACAAACGCGTGAACTAATTTCTCAGCATCTTTCAGTGATATAAGAGGTCTAACTTTACTTATGTTTCTTAAGTGAAAAAATGCTGTCCTAGTGATCTGATTAATATGCGATTTAAAATTCAGATTACAGTCAACAATTACCCCTAAGCTTTTTACCTCCGTCTTGACTTTAATTCTAATGTATCCAGTTTATTTCTAATAGCCTCATTGTATCCATTATTGCCAATCACTAAGATTTCAGTTTTCTCTTTATTTAACTTGAGAAAGTTACTATTCATCCATTCTGAGATACAAGTCAGACATTGTGTTAGTGAGTCAATAGAATCGGGGTCATCAGGTGCTACTGATAAATACAGCTGTGTGTCATCAGCATAGCTGTGGTAGCTCACGTTGTGCCCTGAGATAATCTGACCTAACGGAAGCATGTAGATTGAGAATAACAGCGGACCCAGGATAGAGCCTTGTGGAACACCAAATCGGATATCATGTGTCTTTGAGTTGTAATTACCACAACTAACAAAAAATTTTCTCCCTGTCAGGTAGGATTCAAACCAATTTAAGACACTGCCAGAGAGGCCCACCCATTGACTAAGGCGATTTCTAAGAATATTATGATCAATAGTGTCAAATGCAGCACTCAGATCTAAGAGGATGAGAACAGATATATGGCCTCTGTCTGCATTCACTCGCAAATCATTTACTACTTTAACGAGTGCAGTTTCTGTGCTGTGATTTATTCTAAAACCCGACTGAAATTTATCAAGAATAGCATGTTTATTTAGGTGGTCATTTAACTTGTACCTGATTATAGTATCAGCATAGCTCTATATCAAGACCAGATTACATAGTGTGATACTAGCAAGAAAATGATTCACAGGTCTTAGTTTTGTAGCAGTGAACAATGGAAGGAGATCAGGGTTTTTTTTTCCAAAAACAACCAAAAAAAATTCTGGCTAGGTTGATTCAGTTTTGTGCACATTCGTAGCAAAATTTACAAGCCATTATGAGGCTGAAACAGCCAAACAACCACGGACTACAAGTCTGAGAAACAGAAGGCAAAAACCTTCCTTCAAGCCTGCGGAGCAAGAGTAGTGCATGAAGATTATCAACATATCCTCTAAAAGAGGTGCAATACAGCAGCAGCAGCTTCCCAAGGAAAGGGAGATCGTGTTCAGGAATGTGATTGATAGAAAGAATGCATGCATGAAATACAATACAATTTATTTTTGTATAGCCCAAAATCACACAAGAAGCCGCAATGGGCTTTAACAGGCCCTGCCTCTTGACAGATCCCCCAGCCTTGACTCTCTAAGAAGACAAGAAAAAACTCCCAAAAAACCCCTTGTAGGGAAAAAAAGGAAGAAACTTGGGAAAGGCAGTTCAATGAGAGACCCCTTTCCAGGTAGGTTGGGCGTGCAGTGGGTGTCAAAAAGAAGCGGGTCAATACAATACAATACAATACACAAAACAGAACAAATCCTCAATACAGTATAAAAATAAAAATTTTAGAAGTACAGAGCAGAATTTAACAGTAGATGATATCACATAATATGATTTGGATTTGTTTAGAGTCCTGGAGACCTCATCCATCAAGCTGCCTCCCCCATTTGGCCATTCCACAGCTGAAATAGCGCTAATCCGATGAAAGGACCCCCTCTTTCCCGCGATTCCTGCGATCCTCCATCAGAGATGACTTTACCTTAGGCAGGCAAAAAAAGTGGCAGGTGGGCCATGGCACCAAGTGCCACATTTGAAAGAGTTAATCAGTGAAAACTATGTCAACTGTAACCATTGTATTCTGTTTTTGCAATATTAACGATATCAAAAAAATGTAAGACCCATGGAGTTAAGTGTTCAGTATACTGTATATAGAGTTGTTCTAGTTGTTAATGTGGTACTATGGGAGATTCAGAACATTATCCTGACTGCACTGAAATACTGAACACATACCTAAAGTAGAAACTTTTTCCATGTTATAATAATAATGACGTGAAGTTTGAAGACTTTAGTCCAAATATCAAATATACACGTGTGCTTTTATTTAAGAATATAACCAAATAAAAAAAAAAGCATTTGACTTACATATTGCTGTCAATGAGTTAAAACCCAAGCTCAAATGTCAATCGACAGAGAGTTTATATGTGTTTTTGAAAGGTACAGAGGCAACAACTGCTACCTTAAAACCTAAAGATCCCGGGTTCAAGACTGGGCGCTCTGTGTTTTGAGTAGTGAGCTGCTATTATTATTATTATAACTAGGAGGCTTTGCTCCCTGCTCAATTTGCTCACCAACCCCCCCAGCATGCGCTATGTGCCAGCCACTTTGCGTCTCTGCCGCTCGCGTATGTGGATTTCACTTTCACCAAACAACAAATCTTTTCATTCTCGCGGATATGCCTCTTCATTAGGAAGAAACACTACTTTTCCCTGATGGCAACACGAATTAAATGATCTACTGTACAAGTCTCCGACTTAAACTTTAAATCCAAACAATATATTCGATCTCTTTTCGCTGTTCCGTTATTTCACAGAGTAATAATTTCCATTTGTTTGCGCTAATGAGATCTTTACTATCATTTTTTTTGAGACTTTCTAATTTTAGTATTTTTATTATCTCTAACCTGCTCTGCATTTGTATGTAGAGGGTTATAATAAAAACATACCTTTCATTTGAGTTTGTAACACCCAGTGTAAATTTTGGCTACTTGTAAAAGTTAGCGTTTGTTTTTTTATTGTTCAGTTTTATTCTCTCAGTGATGTTCACGTGGTACAATGAACTTGCTTCTCCCTCCCTGAGTTGATGGCATCTATCTCCATTCAGCAATGACCACAGTAGGCGCTGTGGCTGATACCTGCTCAGAACTATTTGTTTTACTGGCAATCAAAGATATGATGTCCCGTGACCTCTATCAGACTGGACAAAGGCAGGACCATAATAACAGACAGCTTCTACACAGCAGTTTTGCTGGCTGCACTGCAACGCAACTCTGACTGGCACCATAAAGTAAAATGGGACTTCCACCTGCAACTATAGTCAGTTTAGTACATGAGCAATTTGCCATGCTAGTGTTTAGATCTGGCAGTGTCACAGTGATGGTGTACGTGCCCAAAAAGAAGCCACCTTTGATTTCAGTCTGTAACAGCTGGTGTAAAGTTTTGCTACCTGTAAAAGACATCATTGAAGGAATATAAGCAGACACACAAACGCTGGTAAATCATGTCTTCTGGGTATCTTGTTGTCACTTGAATTTTTTGTTATTCAGGTTTATCCTTGAATAAAAGCACACTTGTTTCATTATACCTTTGCGAAAGTGTTTATTTTATATTCCAGTAACCACTTGAATAAGATCAAATCTGTCTCTGCCTCTCTCTTTGGTTATATTCTTGAATAAAAGCGTACATGTTTATTTGATATTTGGACTAGTCTTCACACATTATACACTTCATGACATTATTAGTGCAACATGGCAAAAGTTTCTGCTTTAGGTATGTGTTCAGCTTTTCATGCATTTCCTGTCATCCTATATTTACACAGATTGTTGTAGACATGGAACACACATGAAATATATGCATTCCAAATAACAATATATTATTTACCCTATACAACTCCAGGCACCTCACACCCGGATAAACACACTTGAGCTCTGAGAATTTTGCAACGGACTCAACTCAGTTGGTGTTGGGATAGCAGGCTCCTTGCTGCTTGTGTTGATCAACACATTTGCAAAACAAAGATACTGATGAGCAGAGATGTGAAGTAATTTAAGGTGGCCCGGGAGTTTTTTTGTAGGCTTCTGGGATTTCAGTGTTAAAGAGTGCTTACACAAAGCTGAAATCAGATACAGCCTCTTGTTTACTGCTAAACTGAAAGAGATTGTTAATAGCCAATTTTTCATTCTTAGTTCTTCTTTAAGAGTCAGAAAAAGGGATAAAAAGACTGATCCTTACAGAGGAATTGGATAAACCACTGATTCTGTTAGAATTACCAGATGCTATAAACTCACTTCCGATTGGGAAAACAACAGGCCCTAATGGCTACACTAACAGATTTTATAAAAAAATTAAATTAAGTTAGCTCTCCTTTTATTAGCAACATTTACAGAAGCCAGAGACAATAACATTCTACCTCAAATTTTTCACCAAGCATTAATTACCATCTTTCCTAAGAAAAATATCTATGCACTTAATGTGGATGATAGATTTCATCTAAATGTATTTGCATTTATTCCCAATATAAACACTCATAAAATTATAATGGCTGGAGGTTTTAATTGTGTTTTAAATGAAGACCTGGATAGGTCTTCAATTACAGTGGTGATAACGTCTAATACTGCAAGAAACAACCACACAGTTTGTAATGGATCATCATATATAAGATCCCTGGAGATTATAAAAACCCTAACTCAAGAGCATATTCCTTCTTCTCACCAGTACTTCATAGTTATTAAAGAAATGATTATTTCTTTATTGATAAAAACGTAATGCCTACTATCAGATCTTGCAAGTACAACACAAGTTGTACAAGTACAACAGGGGCATGATCAGAGATAACAACACTATTGTTATCTCTGATCATGCCCCTTTGATCTTGGAGCCTGCATCACTATACAAACTTATTTCGTAGCTGACATCTTAATCCCCTGTCATTAGTGGATGAGAACTTTACAGAATTCACCTCCAAACAAACTGATTAATTTTTAGAGACATATACGTTCTCAGAGGTCTCTGCATGAATACTTTGAGAAATTTTGAAGGCTCTTTTAACAGGGCAGATTATTTCATATCTTTCCCATAAAAATAAATTGGAGTCCAAGGAAGTGTTAGAGTTAATCAGCGAAATTTCCAGAACAGATCAAGAATATACCAGGTCTCCAAATTTGGAACAATACAGGCAGGTTCTGTAATCAGACCTTAAACTCTTGATAAAAAAAGAAATGGAACAACTCATCTTTAAATTGTGACATCTTTACTATGAATATGGAGAGAAGGCTAATAACATCTTAGCTAAACATACCTACAAGCAGAAGTTCACAATGCAATTACAGAAATTACCAACACAGATGGAGATAAAATCATTGACCATAAAAATAAACCCCACAAACGTAAAGGGTACTATAAGTCCTTATAGTCTATTCATTTTAAAAAAGATAAGACACAATCTAATTCAATTTATGATGCATTGAAAATACCAGAGCTAGATGCTCTTGGTGCAGAGGAACTAGGGAAACCTCTGACACTCTCAGAATTACTGGATACTATAAACTCCCTTCAAAGTGGAAAAGCAACAGGCCCTGATGATTACCCAGTGGGATTTCATACAAAATGTTCAAATAAGTTAGCTCCACTATTATTAGCAAAGTTTATAGAAGCTAGAGACAACAATATTTTACCTCAAACATTTTGGTAAACATTAATTTCCGTCTTTCCAAAGAAAAAAAGGTCTTATTACAATTTGCATCATACAGACAAATCTCACTTCTGAATAATGATTTTAAGATGCTCTCCAAATTTCTAGATAGAAAGATTGAGAAACTGCTTCCTTCTGTAATATCACAAGACTAAACCGGATTTATTAAAGGCAGATATTTAGCTTCTAATCTTCAGAATTTGTTTAATATAATATACTCACCCATAAAATCTAACATACTAGAGATCTTATCTTTAGATTTGACATGGTTGATTAGGACAACCTATTCACAAAATTGCACACATTTTGGACTGGCTCAAACATATGTGCATGGATAAAACTACTTTATACCAGTCCAGAATCTTCTGTCCATATTATCAGCATTACCTCAAGCTTCTTCTAACTAGAACATGGTACTTAATAAGGATGCCCTTTATCACCATTGCTTTTAGCAATTACCATGAAGCCATTGACTATTCACTTTAGAAATGCATCAGACATAAAGGGGATTAACAGAAAAGAACTCAAACAGAAAATATCGCTATATGCATATGATATGGTACTGTATATATAAGACCCACAAACATCCTTACCAGTAGTCCTTAAGGCACTATCAGAATTTAAAACATATCCGGAATCAAAATTACTTTGAATAAAAGTGTGCTTTTTCCAGTGAATTCTGTAGCACACACTACTACTTATTTTATCAGATCGGTTTAAGTACATGGGGTAAATATCACAAGCAAATATAAAGATTTTCTTCAACGAAATTTTGGAAAAAATTAAACAAGATGTGAATGGTCTACAATCCATCTCACATTAGAATGGACCATGTAGATGAACATTTTCCCCAAGCTTCTTTTTCTATTTCAGAGCATCCCCATATCCCCAAATCATTCTTTAAGAAATTAGACTCAATTACTTGGAATTAATTTATCTGGAATTCAAGACATCCTGCATTCAAAGGGTGACACTACAATAACCTAAAGCAGAAGGTGGCATGGCACTATCTAACATTCAGTTTTATCACTGGGTGGCAAATATACAAGCTATAAAGAACTGGACATTAGCACATATTGATGAATACACAGAATCCTGGGGCCTCATGTATAAATGGTGAGAATACCAAAAATGTTGTGTACGTTCGTTTCCATGCTCATATTGCGATGTATAAAAACTAAACTTGACTTAAAGCCACATATGTTGTCATGCCAGCTCAATCCCTGCTGTACACAAGTTCTCCGCTCGGTTTTGCAAACTGGCAGCACCCAGCGTCAAAGCAGTGCTTTTGTTCCAGTGTGGTTTCCCTTTCATTTTTAGATCCACATCCCTGATGCAGCTTTATCAAATACACTGAAATTAACTGTATATTGTTTATTAGTTTAAGACATCTGATTATAATTAACCTGTAACAATATAATGGTCCACGGAATGGCCACACTATTCCAAATACTATAGCTGCTTTAGCGTTGTTACTCTCAAGTATTTATCCCACTGTATCTGAGTGTGGAATCACAGCTCTACTGCAGCCGACTGGAAAGAGAATTATCGGTATACAGCATCAAGCACACACTGCCTCAGCCATACGCACAAGTCTATTGAACTGCTCTCATATGACAAACGCTTCAGCGCCTTACCTGTAGGGACATCGCGGTTCAAAAACAGTTTCATCCCAAGAACTATAAACACACTCAATCAGTCCATTAAGTGCTCCTTGTAGAATTGTTTGTACTTGAAAGTACAATTACCTCACTGTATGCTTGCGATACAGTTATAATATTGCACAACCTGAGCCACTTTATAAAGAGGGTATTTACATATGATGATGATATCATTTTCAAGATGAAATGCAGCAAAATATGTTTATTACATTATACAGATAAAATGTTATCATTTAAATAATCAATATTGTTAATAATTAAACATGTGAGGACATGGTGTTGCAGCGCTACCGATGAGCTGGCGCCCCATTCAGGGATTGTTCCTGCCCCGCGCTGTAATCTTCCTGGGACTGGCGTGACACTGGATGGATAGATGGATACAGTAATTAAACATGTACTACAAAGATATTTCAATGTTCCTTAAAAGTTTTGAAGAATCTGCGTTCTAAGCTTACAGATGGCTTGACATCTATTACAGAGCTGATTGTGTGGCGATTGGGTACTTAGAGAAAGAAAAGGAAGGACAGGAATTGGGGGTTAGTACGTTTGAAAGAGACAGTACTACTGAAATAAATTATTTCATCGAAGGCCACGCATGGCGCAGCAAGCATCTTGCGGGAGGCAGGAATAATCTTTGAATGGGGCGCCAGCTCCTCACTATCACTGCGCCGCCGTGGTCCCATGTTTAATAACGTGCTTTAATTCCTATCATCATGAAAATTATATCAAGTGTTCATCTCAGTATTTAAATTATTCAGAGAGCTGTAATATCACGAATGTAATGGATTCTGTGTCCTGTTGGAGGAAGAGAAAGCCCGTTTAAGAATCACATAGTGATTCACACACATAGAAGAACACATAAAATGCAAAGCATTTAACATGCTACATTAGTTACTAGCAAAATACCCGCGCTTCGCAGCGGAGAAGTAGTGTGTTAAAGAAGTAATGAAAAAGAAAATGAAACATTTTGAAAATAACGTAACATGATTGTCAATGTAATTGTTTTGTCACTGTTGTGAGTGATGAGTGTTGCTGTCATATATATATATATATATATATATATATATATATATATATA
>JANRMT010062806.1:13735879-13749390 GCA_026402145.1 Polypterus bichir lapradei | reverse complement strand
CTTTGCTTCAAACTAAGTCAAGCTGCTTTTTATCCATCTCACACACAGATAACAAACTGTGAGATCAAAGACACGGTCTGAGTCAGTCAGCGTGATCGCACCCTGTTTCTGGGCCCCGCGGGGTCAGGCCGCATCTAGCGGCCAGTCTCCCCACCACTTCCCAGCCACTTCTGAAAGTGCTGTATCAAAAAGCAAAGCATTTTCTTCGGTTCTATCTATGATTTTAATATGAACACGCAATTAAAATATCTATCTCATCTTTGCTTTATCACTTACAGGTCCTTCCTTTTCTATCTCACAGAAATTCCTTAACCAACATTGAATCAGGTTTCCCAGTGACAGACTCTGCACTAAAAACATTCTTAGCAATGAAGCAGGTTTCTCAGAAAGAAATCAAGCAGCCCCGCTTTTAGCAGACCCCCTTGCAAGCAGGCCTGTGTGCTCTGTCTCTCTCTCTCTCACAGACTGCAGACACGGGCTGAGACAGTCCCTGCTGCAGTGTGGAGCGCGATCGCCTTCGCATAGTTGTGTGCTTCGAGCACCCATTCCCGCTGGGTGATCCCTGCGAGATCGCCTGCTTGTCAGCAGCTGTCTGTAAACTCCCCTACCCCCATAATTTCAGCGGGCTCGAGACCGCGCAGACCCTCTGTCGATGGATCTTTTAAAGTTAAGGGATTTTTAAAGATTAGCTTGTAAAGCTTGAGATAACTGCTAGTTCAGCCCTTTAAAAATCACACATAGTTAAATAATATGCCGCAGTTCCCTTTTAAATCACGTTTGAGACGTCTAGCCTGGGCTGATTGGTGGCTGATATCAAAAATGTTCACATGTATACAGAGCTTAACCTTAGGGCTTATTGTCCGGGGTCTGTCTAAAAATCAGACAAAAGAGACCTCTCTAAATACACTTGTGCATTTCAACGGATATTTATAAGAAAGCAGGTTTTCTACCTTATCCCAGTTTTGTACGTGCATGTAAAAGCACTTACTGTTACACTAGTGCAAAATTTTGATATTTTCTGTCTACTCAAAAAACTAAAATTATTTCTATTTACACAGGTGATAATTAGAAATCATTTTACTATTTTTAATTAAAAAGTTAAAAACAGAAAAGCCCAATTATGATTTTTGTTTTGTCATAGGAGAGCCCTAGGGTGACACTTTTCCCCTTTATACTCTTACTTATGTAGACCTTAAAACATATTCTTACCAAAATAGTTCATCACTTCCCAATTCCTGTAACTTCAGGTAATTAGACAGAGCTCCATTACAGGCAAGAGAAGATTATAGGTCAAATACACAGTGTCATAAAATAAAATAAAGTGTGAATACCGCGCAGACCTCAGCCCATGACGGATGGATCTTTTAAAGTTAAGGGATGTTTAAAGATTAGCTTGTAAAGCTTGAGATAACTGCTAGTTTAGCCCTTTAAAAATCACACATAGTTAAATAATATGCAGTAGTTCCCTTTTAAATCACGTTTGAGACGTCTAAAAAAAAATCTAGCCTGGGCTGTATAATTTGTAAGTATATTACTTAATATAATTTGTATAACAATTGATCTAAAACAAGACCTTTTTCTATTCAAACTCACCCCACATTTTAAATACAGGTATCTTCAGCTGACCCTAAGGAAACATCTTGTGGAAGCAAGCGGACCGCATGGCTCAGGGAGGGGGTGATGGTTCCAGCATGGGCCGATTTCACACTTCAGCTAAATCAGGTTTCCCAGTGACGGACTCTGCAGTAAAAAGCAATTTTAGCAATGAAGCTGATTTCCCAGAGAGAAAAACCAAGTGGCAGACCCAGTCAGCTTTTAGCCGACCCCCCTGCAAGCAGCCCCTGCTCTCTCTATACACACAGAAAGTAAAGTCAGGCTCTGCAAGCACCCCACTCGGGGCAAGGACTCTGCGAGTTCGCTTGCAAACAACTGAGCCATCCCGTTTCGAGCACCCAACCCCCAGCTGGGTGACCCTCGGAGAGCTCACCGGCTGGTAGTCTCAGGAATTTGTTAGGATTAGGTCACGTACAAACTCCACTTTGATTTATCACCTTTAAAGACATGGAGCAGTCTTGTGCTACAAACGCATTGTGTCTCTTTTTAACACTTCTGCCTGTAAAAGCTCTCTATTCCTTCTGTGGCCTCAGGTTTAATACGGGCTTGCACCCAGGCTAATGAACAAGGTCCTGTACATGTCGAGATTCCGTCCCATACCTGACGTCCCTTAAAATACATAACATTTCTAGGTTACTCATTTTGTAAGTATAATATAATGAAGTTATTTTGAAAAGTAACCCCCCACCGCACAAGAGAGACAGATTCCATGTGTGTTTTAGGATTTGCTGCGGTCAGTGATTTTTAATTTTTTTTGCTTAGCTCATTTCTATCACCTAGGAGCCATCTGACAAAGGAAAACTCTGTAAATACACTTGTGCATTTAAACGGAGATTTATAAGAATGCACAGGAGGCCATAGCGAGGTGTGCTGGTTTAACTAGAGGCAGGGGATGTCAGAAGCCCTTTTTGCACCTCTGAAGTTCATCGAACTAAAATCATGTTTTTAAAATCAGCAGCTTTAGCTCATGCTAGTGACCTCATAAATGGGAGCCAACCGCTCAGCACGCTTGTATAGCTCACAAAATAGCAGAGCTAATTACTCTTTCTTCCTAAACTAATGATCAAATATTCAGGTAATTCTTAATGAAATACTAAAGCGTTAGTGAACAAAAATACATGTTCAGTAGCCAAGTAAAACGACTGGTTGCTTTAACATGAAAATAAAGCATCTTTAGAAAATAAAACATCTAAAAGCATCTTTGTAAAGGTCCGATTTAAAAACATTATAAGAAAGATCCTTGGAGCTAAAATTACTAAGCCCCATGCACTCACCCCGCAGATGGCGCCTCAACCCGCTTCTATTAGCTGATGAGAATTGTACTGAATTTATATCCAAACAAATCAAATTCTTTCTAGAGACAAATACATCCCCCGAGATCTCTGCAGGGATACTCTGGGAAACTCTTAAGGCCTTCTTAAGAGGACAGATTATCTCATATCTTTCCCACAGAAATAAATCCGAGGCCAAGAAAGTAGCAGATATAAAAAGCGAAATTACTAGAATAGATGAAAAATGTGCCAGACTACCAAGCGAGACTCTACATAGGAAAAGGCAGGCTCTACATTCAGAACTAAACCTCTTGACAACTAAAGAAACGGCACAACTAATTTATAAATCCAGACATCATTACTATGAACATGGAGAGAAAGCTAATAAGCTTTTAGCTCAACAAATTCACAAGCAAGAAGTGCGCAATGCAATCTCAGCAATCACCAACGTGAACGGAGTTAAAATCGTCGACCACAAAAATATAATGCACACTTTCAAAGACTAGTATAAATCCTTATATACCATTGAGTTTAAAGAAGACAATACACAATCTAATGCATTTTTGGATACATTACAAATACCACAAATAGACACTTTTAGTGCAGAGGAAGTTGAGAAACCTCTGGCGTTATCAGAATTACTAGATGCTATAAAGTCACTCCAAGGCGGGAAAGCAGCAGGCCCTGATGGCTACCCTGCAGAATTTTACAAGAAATTCTCCGCTCAGCTAGTTCCTCTCCTATTAGCAACATTTACAGAAGCCAGAGATAACCAATCTCTCCCTCAAACCTTTCGCCAAGCACTAATCACCGTTTTTCCAAAAGAAAATAAGTACTTATTACAATGTGCATCATACAGACCAATTTCACTTCTGAATAATGACATTAAAATACTCTCTAAAATCATAGCTAGAAGGATGGTGAAAGTGCTCCCCTCGGTAATATCACAAGACCAAACTGGATTTATTAGGGGCCGACACTTATCTTCAAATCTTCGATGCCTGTTTAATGTAATATACTGACCAACTAAATCAAACACCCCAGAAATATTATTATCATTGGATGCAGAAAAGCATTCGACATGATTGAATGGAAATACCTTTTTACTACATTGGAGAAGTTTGGGTTTGGCCCGAACATTTGTGCATGGATTAAATTACTGTATACTAACCCAGAAGCTTAAGTTTGCATCAACAACATTTGCTCAGACTACTTTAAACTAGAACGTGGCACTAGACAAGGATGCCCCTTGTCACCACTGCTGTTTGCAATTGCCGTTGAACCACTGGCAATACATTGTCGAAATACTGATCAGATAAAGGGGATTAGCAGAGAAGGACTGGAACAGAAAATTTCATTATATGCAGATGATATGGTACTGTATATATCGGACCCAGAAAATTCTGTGCCTGCAGTCTTAACAGCACTCACAGAATTTCAAAAGATCTCTGGTCTCAGAATTAATCTGAATAAAAGTGTACTCTTTCCAGTGAATTCTCAAGCATATAATATTATATTAGATACTCTACCTTTTATCATTGCAGAACAGTTTAAATACCTAGGGGTAAACATCACAAGTAAACATAAAGCTCTTTATCAGCAAAATTTGAGACTTGCATAGATGGTCAACCCTTCTTCTCACACTAGCTGAAAGAATTAACACTGTTAAGATGAATATTCTTCCTAAGTTCCTTTTTTATTTCAAAACATTCCAATATACATTGTGATGATTATTCCTTTCTAAAAGAATACGGCACAATACAAAACAAAGTTTTGGGGACCGTCCCCATATATTGTCTTCCAGACAATTAAAGAAAAAGGTGATTCAGAGTTTTCAAAAACCAAACAATGAACAGTTTTCTTGAATCAAAATGGCGACTTTATACATGAAAGGATTATGGGACAGGAAATGGTTGGCAAGAAGTGACGTTGAAACAGGAACCGGAAATAATGTCATCATGATGGGACGGAAGTGAGGTGAATTGATGGAGCCGGATGTGACGTCATCATGGTGGGCCGGACGTGACGTCGTCGCGGCCATTTTGGAATCCGGATGTGGAGGAATTATTTTTCTTCAAGTTTTCTGTTGAGCAAAAGAGATTCAGGTAAGTACCACGTGACAACCCTCTATCTCGCGATGTTTCACTCACCTTTAGGCTCTTTGACTGCCTCCTAATCGCACATGTGTGACAACATTAATAAATCATTCTTTAAGCAATTAGATTCAACAATAACCTCATTTATTTGGAATTCAAAACATCCACGCATCAAAAGAGAGACCCTACAAAGACAAAAGGCAGAAGGCAGCATGGCTCTACCTAACTTCCAGTTTTATTACTGGGCAGCAAATATACAGACAATAAGAACCTGGACACAAATAGAAAAACATATACAGGCTTGGTCCGCAATAGAAGTAAAATCCTGCAGTACTTTTTTGTATTCCTTGCTCTGTGCTCCAATAAACACATGTTATCGACAATACACTAATAACCCAATTGTGCTCCACTCACTTAGAATCCGGAACCAATGTAGAAAGCATTTTAAGACGGAGAAGCTTCTATCTGTGGCACCTCTGCAAGAGAACCACCTCTTTCAACCTTCGCAAACATATGCAGTTTTTAATATCTGGAAAAAATTTGGAATTAACTTGCTTAGAGATCTTTATATAGACAACGTCTTTGCATCCTATGAACAATTACATTTCAAATTTAACATTCCAACTACACATTTCTTTCACTATCTTCAAATCAGGAACTTTGTTAAACAGAACCTTCCAGATTTTCCTCATCTTGTACCGACATCCATGCTGGAAAAAATATTGCTCCATCTCAAGGACTTAGACACCATCTCTACAATATATAAAATCATTTTACAATCCCTTCCTTTCAAAGATCCAAGAGGTCACTGGGAAAAAGATCTCTCAATTAATATATCAGAAAAGGAGTGGAAAGTAGCAATGCAGAGAATTCACTCGAGCTCCATATGCGCAAAGCATACAATTATACAACTCAAAATTATATATCGAGCACATCTGTCTCAACTAAAACTCTCCAAAATGTTTCCAGGGCATGATCCAACCTGCGAACGCTGCAAACTAGTTCCAGCCTCACTGGGTCACATGCTCTGGGCCTGCACCAAATTAACATCATTGTGGACGAAAATTTTTAATTACCTTTCAGACAGCCTTGGACTCACAATCCCTCCTAACCCATTAATAGCTGTGTTTGGTGTTCTTCCAGATGGGCTTAAAGTGGAGAAGGACAAACAAACTGTGATTGCATTCACTACACTTTTGGCACTCAGACTTATCCTGATAAACTGGAAGAACCCAAACTCTCCTTTTTTAAGTCAGTGGGAAACCGATGTGTTATACTATTTGAAATTGGAAAAAATCAAATACTCAGTTAGAGGAACCGTACAGACTTTTTTCAAAACATGGCAGGATCTAATCAGTAATATTTTAAAATAATCTCATAAAGCACAGAGAATTTATTAATTTAGGTATTGTGAACGCTGGCCCCGGCACAGACAGACGGACAACATTTTTGCACCCACACACCGTTTATTATACAATATATACAAGTCCTTTGCTCACGTGCAACCCCAGTGCCTCCAGCACCGATTTCCCCAAAGTCCAGGGCCCACAGTCTTTGTGCCTTCCTGGCCGCCTCCCGTCCTCTCTCTCCAGCTCAGTCTGCTTCCTCCCGACTTCCACCTCCTGACTGGAGAGAGGCGGCCCCTTTTATGGGGACCCAGATGAGCTCCAGCTGCTTCCCGGCACCTGACGTTGGCCACACCCCTGTGTGGCGGAAGTGCCGGCTGCGCACCTGGAAGCCATCCGTGCATCCCCGGTCGTCTTCCCCCCGGCACTTCCTGGTGTGGCGGAAGTGCCGGGCTCCCGGGATAATTAGGCACTGGGGCGCCGCCTGGCGGTGGCCACGGGTCCCTGCAGGGCTGGGCTTCCAAGCCCTGTACCCGAGGCCCCCTGCATAACCAGGACGGACGCCCCCACTCGGTCTGGAGGAGGCACACGCCCTCCTCCGGTCCTCCAAGGCGTCCCGACCGGGCTCCAGCCCCGGCCGAGGACCAGATGGGATAAACCGGCATCGGGGCTCCGCCTGGCGGTGACCACGGGCCCCTACAGGGTAGGGCTTCCATGCCCTCGACCCGTGGACCCCAACAGAACCAGGACGGACGCCCCCTCGCGGTCTGGAGGAGGCACAAGCCCTCCTCACGTCCTCCTGGGCGTCCCGGCCGGGCTCCAGCCCCGGCCGGGGACCACAGTATGTTTACAGGTCTTAAATTTCATGCCATTTGGCTTGCTCTCTCTCTCTCAGGGGTGGGGATCGATTTGTTCTTAACTCAATTTTTCTTTTTGTAAAAACTTGATTGATTTGTATGGAATTCAATAAAATTAATAAAAAAGGAAAAAAATAAATAAAGTCCTGCTGTACCTCTTTATATGCCCTGTTTTGTGCCCAAGTAAACAAATTATTGTTAATATACCAATAATTCAGTTTTCCACCATTCATTCAGAATAAGGAACCAATGCATGAAGCACTTGAAGGCAAACCAGCTTTTATCTGTTGCACTTCTACATGACAATCACCTTTTTCTACCATCTCAAACCTATGCAGTATTTAGTGCTTTGAAAACATCCAGGATGTAAACACTTAGAGAACTGTATATAGATAATGTCTTTGCATCGTATAAACAATTATGCTTTAAATTTAACTCCCCTTCCACTACTTTCAAATCAGAAACTTTTCTAAAGTAAACCTACCCAACTTTCCACAACTCCTGCCCATTTCTATTCAAAAAGAAATAGTTATCAGTCCTGAAGACACAGATAGCAACTCAGTAATATTTAAAAATATATTAAAGTCTCTTCCTTTCAAAGAACCTAGGGTATAGTAAGGAAAGGATCTTTCACATAATATCTCAGAAAAGGATAGGAAGGCAGCGATGCATGAAATACACTCCAGCTTCATATGTGCAAAGCATTGAAACATTCAACTTAAATTTTATCAATCAAATATAAAATTATTCAAAATGTTTCCAGGGCAAAATTCAACCTGTGAACTTTGCAATATAGCTGCAGCCTCACTAGGTTAAATGTTTTTGGAGTGCACCAAATTAACAAAATTTTGAACTAAATCCTTCAAATGCCCTTCAGACACCCTTGGTGTCACAACTGCTCCTAACCCTTTAACAACTGTATTTGATGCACTCCCAGATAGGCCTAAAGTAAAGGACAAATTGATTGTAATTGCCTATACCACACTACTAGCATGCAGACTTATCTTGCTTAATTGGAAGAATCCTAGCCCACTTGTTATAAGTCAGTGGGTAAGTGATGTCCTATACTATTTGAAACTGGAAAAAATAAAATTCTTGCTTAGAGGATTGTTGTGGGATACAGAATCTGTAAATGTTGGAGTATACTTTCATTATATTTTGTTCAAGACAAAAGAACAGATGAACTTAATAAAGGACACATCAAAGCATATCCTCACTTTTAAATCAGCTGTTCCTGAAAGGAAGACATGCTCGTGCCTAAGGCTATCGATTAGCTTATAACCTGGGCATCTGGGACAACAAGTTGCTAAATTGGTTTACAGCCTGGGAAAAGAAGACATGCCAGTAGTAGATACAGATGGAGCCACGTCAAATAGCCGCGGCCGTGTGAATGGCATGCGAATGGCGTACGGCTGCCCTATGCACGCCGTGATCCCCCCCCTCCCTCTACTGACAGAAGGCGTGTCAAGATTTCACAGTAAACACGCCCATTCATGCCCTATTTATTCATTTACCTGGTTCCACCACTAGATGGCGCTTTGTTCTCAAGAACACGTTAACACACGCCAGCAATTTAGCTGCGCTGAGTTGCAATCACGTGATTTTAACAACCCACCCCCTCCCCCGCCGAACTGACGCTACCAAACTGCACTACAGAGATTAAGATGGCAGCTTAACACTAGAATTACCAGAGCCTATGAAAAAACTCGTAGATCCGTCCCACCTTAAATCGCTTTTTAAAACCGTTCTCACCTATCCGCCAGCGTCTTTTGTTAATCTAAATGTGCTGATAAAGAAAAGTTGCAAGTAGCCGGCTATTCCATCCCCCCATCGACTTAGAAAGTGCACAAACCTCTCCCAGCTCATGCCTTGATTGATTATCTGGGAGTGAAGTGGAGTTTTAGAGTGGAAATAATAGATCATTATTTGGAATACACGTATTTCACGTGTGTTCCGTTTCTACAGTAATCCGTGTAAACACATTTTTAAAACAGAAACGTTTTTGGGGAACTACGTGAGAGTCACGTGTGCTTTGTGCTGACGTGTGCTTTGCAAACGCTAGAGTCTGTTGAGAGTTGTTGGTTTGTTCTGTGGTGTGAGATTTAAATAAAAAAAATACATTTTGCTCTTAAAAACTTGGGTTTTGGTTGCCGCTAAGGAGCCGTGTGGGAATTTTTAAAGCTTTTTTTCCCTTTAGAAGGGTTTTTATTGCTTTTTTTTGCCCGCACAAGAGCAAAAGTAGCTGGGTGTTTGGATGTGCGCTTGGAAAAGTAATTTGTACTTGTACCTGTCTTGTTATCTGTATTTGAATTAGCATCGAGGCGGCAGGGTAGAAAGCAGCAGTAACTGATATCGGCATTTGTAAATAAATAACTGCGTCGTCGTAACAGCGATTCCTTAGTTTAAAGGAAAAGAAAAAAAAAGGCCGCGGCTGACTTCAAAACAGTAAAAGGTAGAAGCTCTGCAGTGCGCAGGTAAACGGCCAGTGTTGATGCCGATCAGGCACAAGGAGCAGTAGGAGCAAATAAGGTAGTAAAGTTTTATTTATTTGTTTATTTTAGATTAAACAGCCCTTAGCGGTCCAGAGGTAGAACAGTTAAGTGGGCGACAGCGTATTGGTTCATTAATACGGGGGAAAACAAACAGTGCGAGTGGAGAGCTTATCAGTAAGAGGAGCGCAAAGTCAGGAGAAGAGGCAGAGAAAAGTAAGTTAACCTCATTGACAAATCGCAGGCAGCTGAGAGGGACAACAGTACAGGAGCTTAAGGAGATAAGGTGTAAAATATCTGTACCAGATCTTAGTGTTACCATTTAAGTTAAGGAGCAGCTGAAAGAAGAAGAAATTTAATTTTAAGAAAAAAAAAAAAGTTAAAGTTAAGGCAGTTTAGTAATCCCAAGTCAAATTTTAATAATGAGGCCAGTGCAATGCAAGTCCTGTTGGATGTTGGACTTTTTAGATGATGGTTTGGAAGAGCCAGTTGTCTATGAGGGCTACATCTGCAAGAGATGCCAGCTGATCCATCACCTCGAGCTCAGGGTCGCTGAACTGGAGGAGGAGTTGGCTGACCTGTGTTGTAATAGAGAATTGGCGGACTTGGCCCAGGTGTCCTTTAGAAAGATAGTGTGCACTCCTGAGGTGGCGAGGGAGGAGATTCCAGACCAGACAGGTAAGAATAGGTGAGTCACGGTCACAAGGCGTAAGGTAAAGGGTGCACACTGTCCGGGGGCATCAACCCCAGAGTTAGAAGTGTCTAACTGTTATCATGTCCTTGCGGAGCTGGACGGTGACTCTGATAATTCTGAGGTGGTAGGCAGGGTTGAGGAGCCCCAACGGGCCACCTCAAAACCAGTTCCCAGAAAGAGAGAGGTAGTGATAGTTGGGGACTCAATCATTAGGGGGATTGAAGCGCAGGTGTGCTCCAGAGAGAGAGAGTCTCGCACGGTGTGTTGCCTTCCGGGAGCACAGGTGGGAGACCTCCCTGGAAGGGTGGATAGGCTCTTGGCCAGAGCGGGGGTGGATCCAGTTGTCATTGTCCACGTTGGAACAAATGACATACATAAGGGTAGTCTGTCAGTTCTGCGATCCAAATTCAAAGAGTTAGGTACCAAGCTGAGGAGCAGAACTGACAAGGTAGTCTTCTCCGAAGTTCTGCCTGTGCCACGCGCCAGTCCAGGTAAGATTGAGGAGATTAGAAGGCTTAACGCGTGGCTCAAATCTTGGTGCAGGGTAGAAGGGTATAGGTTTATGGGGCATTGGGACTCCTTTTGGAACAGATGGGACCTGTTCCGCCGTGACGGGTTACATCTGAACCGGAGGGGCACCAGTGTATTGGGGAGGCGTATGTGTAGGCTAGTCGAGGATTGTTTAAACTAGGGAATGGGGGGGCAGGGAGTTTAGGACAGGCCAGATTTAGATCTATATATGGAAGAACAAACAATGGTGTAGAAAAAAAATGCATAGTAATGTAAATTCTAAGCAAACACGTAAATGTAGAAGGATTAACACTTTAAAATAGCTTGCCTTAATGCTAGAAGTATCAAAAATAAGGTAAGTGAGTTGGAGTTGTATGTAGCAGAGCATAATTATGATATTATAGCAATAACGGAAACCTGGCTAAATAACAAAGATGGAGATGAGTGTAACATAGAGGGATACACATTTTTTAGGAAGGATAGACAGAACAGAAAAGGAGGTGGGGTTGTTGTTTATGCCAAACAGGGTTTAAATGTAAGTCCTCTTCAGTTGGATGATGAGCCCCATCTTAGTGAGGACATGTGGCTTCGCCTGGAAAATATTAGGGAAAGAGGTCTTATTTTAGGAGTATGTTATAGACCACCCAATTCAGACAATAATTTCAACACACATCTTTTTAGTAATATCAAAAAGGCAAGTTTACAGGGGGATATTATAGTCATGGGGGACTTTAATTATCCAAATATTAACTGGGATAACCTTGCAGATGGAGGAGCACAAGAGCAGGAGTTTTTAGAAGTAATCAGCGACTGTTTTTTAACACAGCATGTTAAAGTACCAACACGGGGTGAAGCCTGTCTAGATTTAGTATTCTGTAATAATCAGGATAGAATTGAGGGTGTAGAGGTAATTGAACCACTAGGGTCAAGTGACCATAATGTAATACAGTTCTCAGTATTTTGTAATAGTACGGATGCAAAGACTAAAATTGTTAAGTTGAACTTTGGTAGGGCTAATTTTGAGAAGATGCGACAAAGTCTAAGTAGGATAGACTGGGATAAGCTTTTAAGTGTGGAGACAGTCGAGGAGCAGTGGAACAGGTTTAAAAATGTTTTACATGTAATGCAGGACAGATACATACCTAAATTTGGAATTAATAGGAAACTAAAAAAAACTCCACGATGGATTAATAAAGATTTAAAAAAGAAGTTGCAAAGGAAAAAACTGCTGTATAAGGCATATAAGACTAATGACTGCAAAGTGAATCGTAGAGCGTATGAAAATATAAGAGCAACCATTAAGAAGGATATCAGGGAGGCTAAAAGACAGTTGGAGAGGAATATAGCAGATAAGGCGAAAGAAGACCCCAAGAGATTCTTTCAGTATTTTAGTAGTAAAAGAACAGTCAAGGAGGAGGTCAAGTTCATCAGGAATAGTAAAGGGGAATTAAAAGATACAGACAATGAAATAGCAGATGCCCTAAACTTACATTTTTCAGAGTTGTTTACAAGTGAGCGAGTGGATAACCTCCCAGAGGTAAACGCAACTACTAAGGAGGTAATGAGGGATTTGGAAATTGAAGAGGGAGAAGTGCTCCTCAGATTAAATAAGCTGAAATCAAACAGATCACCAGGCCCAGATAATATTTATCATCGTGTTCTTAAGGAGGCTAGTGAGTACATATATAAACCCTTGACACATATTTTTAGGAAGTCACTGAGCACTGGAGAGATTCCGAAGGACTGGAAAATGGCAAATTTCATTCCATTATATAAAAAGGGTGACAGGGCAGATCCAAGCAACTATAGGCCAGTAAGCTTAACATGCATCACAGGAAAATTAATGGAAGGAATTATTAAGGATAAGATTGAGCAACACATGGCAAGGACAGGAGTTATTCTGACCAGTCAGCATGGGTTCAGAAGAGGGAGGTCGTGCTTTACTAACATGTTGGAATTCTATGAGGTTGCAACAAAAGCATACGATCAAAGTGGAGCATATGATGTTATTTATCTGGACTTTCAGAAAGCATTTGATAAGGTGCCACATGAGAGGTTGGGCATCAAGTTAAAAGAAGTGGGAGTTCAGGGT
This sequence comes from Polypterus bichir lapradei, assembly GCA_026402145.1. NCBI lineage: Eukaryota > Metazoa > Chordata > Cladistia > Polypteriformes > Polypteridae > Polypterus > Polypterus bichir. The sequence goes on along the minus strand of JANRMT010062806.1, from coordinate 13,736,421 downwards.
GATGTTTTTAGATGGGTACAGAATTGGCTCAGACAGAGGAAGCAGAGGGTGATGGTGAGAGGAACCTCATCAGAACTGGCCGATGTTAAGAGTGGTGTTCCACAGTTGTCAGTGCTAGGGCCGCTGCTATTTTTAATATATATAAATGATTTAGATAGGAATACAAGTAACAAGCTGGTTAAGTTTGCAGATGATACCAAGATAGGTGGATTAGCAGATAATTTGGAATCTGTTATATCATTACAGAAGGACTTGGATAGCATACAGGCTTGGGCAGATTTGTGGCAGATGAAATTTAATGTCAGTAAATGTAAAGTATTACACATAGGAAGTAAAAATATTGGGTTTGAATACACAATGGGCGGTCGGAAAATCGAGAGTACACCTTATGAGAATGATTTAGGAGTCATAGTGGATTCTAAGCTATCAACTTCCCGACAGTGTTCAGAAGCCATTAAGAAGCCTAATAGAATGTTAGGATATATAGCACGATGTGTGGAGTACAAGTCCAAGGAGGTTATGCTCAACCTTTATAATGCACT
>JANRMT010062806.1:13721501-13735779 GCA_026402145.1 Polypterus bichir lapradei | reverse complement strand
TGTTTGGGGTAGTTTACAGATTATTTCCCAGTTTAGTTTTTTATTGGGCGTTTTGAAAATCACTGGCAGCACCAGCAGTGGTCAGATATAACTTTAGATAACTTAATGGTCTGTTTTTGTTTAATCAAAAAGACACTTTGCAGCAAAATATAATTTATCAGTATATTAAATGGAACTAGGTAAAAACACCGTAATGTAAAATACTGTACATAGCCTGCATTTGTATTCCGTACCTACAATGATCGGTATAGATAAATTACAGACGTACCGTGTCTTTAAGGATTGTTAACCCAGATAGCACACACACGTCGCGGAGACGTCTATGCGACGTCATCTTTTTCATCTGGCAGATGTCTCGCAGAGGGCGTTTGTCTTTAAGGATTATTAAGGATGTCTTAAAAAATATTTTACTAACTAGTTTTCTCGACATTTCCACTTTATTCTTGACATTTACGTTGAGATTAAAGTCGACATTTCCACTTTATTCTAATAGTTTATTTTGTCAGTAGAATGTCGCAAACTAAACTTCATCTTAAAATGAATGAATGGGTATCGCACAGGTTTAACTTAAATATTGTGTAAATATTGGGCTCGTGATGTGGTGGTCGGAGACACGAACGCAGAATTCAATGGATGTTCTTCTGAGCGGGCTTTCTTTATTGCATGCGTACTGTCTCTATCTGACGTACTAAACCTCCAGTTCCTATCCTTGCTTTTTCTTTCTGCACATAACCAATCACCACACGATAAACGTCTTTGTGAAATTAAAACAAGTTATAAACTTAGACCTCGGAGTTTTCAGAACTTTAAATTATTAAAGCATGTGGGGGCACGGTGCTTGCTGGGATGGAGTTTTTAGAAATTAAAAAAAAATCTTCATTATACATGTTTAATTATGCCATCAATCCAGGGTTGCGCCCATCCCAGCAAGCATCTTGTGTGAGGCAGGAGTAAATCCTGAATGAGGTGCCAACACATCGCAGGGTGAATACGTGGAACACATAAAGTAGCAGGGTCAATAATATGTAACAAAACCCCACAACCTACATGTCTTTGAAAGGAAACTGAAGCACGCCGAGTAGACCCACCAGAAAAAAACATGCAAACTCAAGGCAGGGAACACCCGGGACCCCCTTGCTGCGAATCAGCAGCGCAACCACCACGCCACCGTGCCCCCACATGCTTTAATACATTTTAAGTTCTGAAAACTCTGAGGTCTAAGTTTATAACTTGTTTTAATTTCACAAAGACATTTATCGTGTGGTGATTGGTTATGTGCAGAAAGAAAAAGCAAGGATAGGAACTGGAGGTTTAGTACGTCAGATAGAGACAGCGCGCATGCAATAAAGAAAGCCCGCTCAGAAGAACATCCATTGAATTCTGCGTTCGTGTCTCCGTCCACCACATCACAAAGCCAACATTTACACGATATTCCGTGTTAAACCAGTGCGATACCCATTCATATATCCAGTTTTTTGGAGCCTCGTCACACCTGTCATAAAGTTCACTACACTGAACATACACCTGGGGACCCCGTAATGCAAGGGAGCAGCACTACAGCCACGCCACCGTGCCCCCCGCCACCCGTGTTTAATACATGCTTTAATGCATTTCATCGTGAAGAAGATATCATGCACTGTATGTTAGTATTCTGAATGTTCATAGAGCAGGAATATCATGAAGTCAATGTGCGGCGATCGCTGTCTGCTGTCTGTGTGCGAGAGGAAGTCCGTTTAAGAAGCGCATAGAGATTAAAAACTGGATCGGGGAACACTTAATATAAAGCATTTAATGTGCTACATTAATTTATGACGGGGGGTTGAGAAAATCTAGTAAATTAAACATTCATTTTAAGATGAAGTTTAGTTTGCAACATTCTACTGACAAAATAAACTACTAGAATAAAGTGGAAATGTCGACTTTAATCTCGACATAAATGGCGAGAATAAAGTGCAAATGTCGAGAATAAAGTGGAAATGTCGAGAATAAAGTGAACATGTCGACTTTTTGATTTTTTTTTCTTCACTGTGTCCGTATTTTTTTTTTCACCGTGGCCCTAATACGCTTCCGTATCATCATGGGTTGTGTATTGAGTGATTTAACAAATCTGTTTTATTAATCGGTTTGTTGTTGTTTTTTTTACCACGTTATCTATTTATGAAACTACAGTATATTGACAATACAAGAACTGCCTATACAGTATATTAAAGATACGGTATAGGGCTTCCTGGACACTGCAGTTAACTGAAGCAGTCAATGCTCCATCTGGCGGGATTATACAGCATTGCAACCATCGTTTTAGAAAGCGCATGGGGGCGTTTATGGGGCGGGGCATCGTTAACTGCGTCATCGCGGGGGATCACATTCCGTGCACGGATCGTGCATGGTCCTGTCGTGGACCTGTCATGCTCCAGGCGGCTGTTTGACGTGGCTCCCACTGTAGATACTTTATTAATTCCAAGGGGAAATTCACATCTAAATTTTTATTGTTTGGGGAAAATAGAAGTACTCAAGTTTAAAGAATCTGAGTGAATTCATTCTTCATATTGACAGCCAGCCAATCAAAACATCTAACAATCACATCTTGAAAACAAATCATTTTTCTGAACAACTACGAGTGCTAGATCACAAGCTGCCGGCAACATTCATCCTTGTCATCTTTTAACTTTTTGTAAGCTCTTTCTAAAGACTATATACATCCAGACTTTGCTATCCACATTTTCTTTTATGCTTTTCTCTACTGGTATTATTATTATTACTCATGTAATAAATACCACACTGCTCTTAGCTCTCTATGCTTTGTTTTATTGTCTAGAGTGACTAAAGTAATAAGGTAGATTTCTTTGAGCACCTGGTGCAACCGTAGGTTTGCCATTACCTTTGTGCTGCAATTTTTATCAAGGGTGCAGGTGAGAGCTACACCCCATAGTAGGGAAGAGTACTTAAAGAAAGGCATTCTTGGCTGATAAATGGCATATAGTCAAGGATGATGAGCCTCTGCATGTTTGAATATTTTATAGGAGACCAAAAGTAATGTTTAGGTCTGATATATATTTAAAACATCATATGTTGTTCGTGCCAATAATAAGTAAGTCTCTTGAAGTGCTGAGAGAGTGACAGGCTGTGTTATTCCTAAGGCACTTGTGTGGTTTAAAGTGCTAGAGATTAACCAGCTGTGCTTGTGTGTCACTTATAGGGCACTGTTGAGTTTCTGTGTGTATGCGTATATCTATTTATGTGTGTGTTCATCTTAAGGTGCAACAGTAGACCAACCTGGTAAGTACCCGATGAGTACACATACCCCTAGGTTAAAGGGTAAGTAGAGGGAAATATCACGATAATACAAGGATATATTCAAAACATCCATGGCAAGATCTAATTAAAAACATTTAAGAATAAGCATTTTTACTGGGAAAAAGGACATTCTCCCTTATTTGTTATTTTTATAGATTTGCTCTTCCTGATGGCTCTCCTCCCTTTCACTCGGGTGGGGATTTAATTCTTTTTTGTTAAGTTTGACTTGGTTGCATGTAATGTTATCTTCTTTGTTGTATAAGTTACAATTGATCATATGGAATGTTAATTTTTTCAAATAAAATTATTAAATAAATAATAAAAAAAATCTCATTTAACCAATCTTGTTCACTTTGATTCCCCTAAATAACATCAAGTCACAAAGCAAAGGTCCCTAAAATCTTGTTGGCTACCACAATACTGTAACCAGAATTGAAAAATAGTTATTTAATAGTTTTATTTATGAGCATAATTATATTTAGCATACATGCATTCAGCTGAATCAACGTACGTTCTTTCACACAGGCATTTTAAGTGATTGGATGCACTATTGACAGATAGTGAAAAGAATGTGCTATTTTGGGGACTTGTAAGGGCCCAGTTGCTATAGAGCATATTAAAATAGCTCACTAAATGTGCTAAAACTGTGGGAGTTTAAGGATATATTTAATATTGGTCACAAATAGCACATTGTGATCTACCAAAATGGAACTGCAGTCATTAGCGATCCTCACTGATGAACTGAATGATGATTGCACTGTTCAAATGGCTCCTCTTTGGCTGTATTTCAATGTATAACTGATTATACTATAATGTATATTGGGAGTGAAAGCTCCATTTTAAAGCATATATATCCTTTATTTTGTACATATTTTTCGTCTAAATATTTCCGCCATGATTACTGAAGTGGTATATATACAGGTTCAAACTATGACCTGCATTTCTAAAAATAACACATTTCCAGGGAGCATGCATCCCCAGTTGGACACAAATACTTGGATATATATTCCATATGTCTATGGTTCTTTGTGTAATAAAAAATATTTGTGCAAAATTTACCCTTAATAATTTTCCAACTGTGTCCCCAAATTCTTGTTAAAGATTTTTAAGTAACAGCAGGGACGCGCTGTACTAATTACTAATTACTTTCATAAATTTTAAACAATACTATCATGTCATCTTTAAATCTCCATTGCCTTAAATTGAAAAGGTCCCACTTCTTCAACATTTCTCTTCAGCTCATACCATGCAGTCCTGGAGATAGAATAGTTGCTCTCCTTTCATAGTGCTGCTATGTCATTTTTGTAATATTAAGCCTCAAACTGAATACAGTACTCCAGATGAGGCCTCAATAGTGATTTACATAGTTTAACAACAAACAAAGCATATTGTGCTGGTTTTAGATTACCAGCAATGGTCATTGAAGGAAATATGAATATGTTCATGCTCTCAACAGCATTCCCTTTAATATGCAGATGGGACTGTGGTATGTTGTTGGCTTCCTAAGATGCTATTAATGAGCTATTTGGTGTTGCTAATATCAAGAATGAGACTGCTGTCATGGCATCAGGTTGTCAGGAGGTAAATTTCTTTTCTTTAAGTTGTCTTGTCATCATTGGTAATCATTTACATTAAAGTGGTGCTGTCAGCAAATTTTATGATGTAGTTAGAGCTTTCTCTGGCAACACAGTCATAGGTGAACAAGGAGTAGAGAAAGGTACTTAGCACACCACTCTTTGGCATGGCTGTGTTGAGCACCATTGTGAACCAGTCCATACATGCTGAATTTTGTTGGTTTAAGAACTCCAAAATCCAATTGTAGAGAGTGGCAGTATGTGCTAAATTGAGGAGTCTGTGTGGTAGAACAATGTTAGTAGCTATTGAGGTAAGTTGCTTCAAAGTAAATGTTATTTTAATTTTCAGTCTTGTTTCAGTTCTTTTGTGTAGTTAAACTTCAGCAAATGTTTTGCAGGAATCCATCAGAAGTTATGTTTTATGTGAATAGGGATAATTGAGTCATGCAAGTACATGCTTTCCAGGCTGGTTCAACAGAAGAAGAGCAATTAGTTTAAGTGGTTGTTTAGAAGAGTTAGATTTGAAACACCTGAGAACCTCCCCCATAAATTCACCACTCCTTAACTGGACTGTTTTTGCTGATGTCCAGGGTTTGAGATTTGGTGCAGGACTGCAGATATTCCACCGAAATGTAGTAATTCCTGCAAGTACTAATTTTATATGTGCAAATCTCCTGCACATTTTTTAAGAACAATTTATCTTGCTTGTTGCAAAAATATTCTGTCTTTTTAAATTACTATTTTTAAACTGTGCTATTAAGTTTGCATGCATAGGATGTTACCTTTCTGTTGCAGTTGCTCTTGACTAACTTGCACCTGCAGAGTTTGGCAATCAGCTGTTCAGTGGATCAAAGACCTGGCTGTGCACAATGCCCCAAATTTAAACTGCACTTTAGAAGGAACCTGATTAAACATTGTTAAACAAGAAAGTATATTCTTGCAGTCAAATAATACAAAATTTAGGAAATTGATTTTGATTTTTGAATGAATTTATACTACGTGTTGCACCTTTTTATACTTTATGATGAATTGTCCTCTGCCAATTTATGGATGTATTTTGACATTTATTTCTTTAATATGTGTATGGTGGACTGACTGCTTTCAAAACTGAGCTTGAAGAGTCGGTGACACACAAACAAAAAAATAAACAATGCTGAAGAATAACTAAACAAAATGGATGTAGCTATGCTAAGGCTGACATCTCTCTAACTCTAATAAGAAAGAGAATTCAGCAGAAAAATTAGAACTTTGAAAGATGCCTTTCCCAATGATACCACAATTCTGTTTTACATATTTTATGATCTTTAAGAAATGTCCCTTGATTTTGTAATAGTTTATGACAATCTTAAAGAAAATATACTTTATTCACTAAAAAACTAAAAATAGTCAAAATCATTCTCAAAACCACTTAATCCAGTTCAGAGGATCAGAAAGCAAACATTTATCCTGCTAGTACTGGGCATAATGTGGGAAAAGAGCATGGACAGAGCACGAGACAACTGCAGGGTCCACTTACACACCTACCCACACTCACACTGGGAACTTTTAACCAAACCTACAAGTATTTGACAATGTGGGAGGAAACCTGAAGAAATCCAGAGAGAAATCATGCAATCTCCACTCAGACAATGAGGTGTTGGACTTGAACTTAGTAAACTGGATCTGTAAAGTGGCAGGGCTAATCAGTTTGTGCTACTGTGCCACTTAAGCTAATAAGATGGTAACTATTTTTTAACTAAATATCTCAAATTTCTTAAATTAACTGCACTCACACATACAGGCTTATTTGACTGCTCACCTGTTTTAACGCTTCAGATAAATACACTCTAATAGTACACCATATGTAAAATAATAACATTTTTCTCCGCATTATTTTATTTTACGTTTTCTAGATATTTGGTATTGTTCCAATCATACAATTTTTCCTCAGTAAGTCTGGCCTTTTGGCTAAACATAGTTGGGAAGCTCTACACACAAAATGAAATAATTATTTATCTACAGATTAAAAAGAAGAAACAATTTATCTGAATGACTAGCTAATAACTATCTACTGAAAAATATATAAACTACTGTAAACCTACGAAAAAAGAAATAACATTAAAAATGCAAATATTAATGTTGAAGTACTTTTTAAGCTATGGGTTTTGACACACAAACATAATACACTTTCAGCCCCACTCCAAACCTCCCCAAAGGGGTCTGCAACCCACCTTGTGTTATATTTAAGAAGGTTCCTCCATTTCAAAAATTAACTTCAAGCCCTGATGTCAAAGATGTTGCCCTTCATTACCAGGAATCAACCAAATCTTTTGTGTTACATAAAAGAAGGCAGTACGTCATAATCAGAATGTTGGCTGGTGAAATTTGGTTTCCCTAATGATTTAATGATGACTTTAATACACTGAAAAAGAACAGTCTACATCTAAACAATGAAATCTTGCAGACAGAATAAACACAATGAAGGTATTCTGCATGGTCTACTCTTTTATTTTAAATTTTATCATTAAGTTCAGAACATTTAAAAAAACAAAAAGAAAAACAAACAAATGAACAAATACAGAACCATGCAACAGAACTGATGCATTGTAATTATTATTTCTTTAACTCTTCTATCCCAAACCTGTAAAAAATATAATGCATCAAAGCTGTGAATATTGACTAAATCTTCATGAAGAAAATTTTAATTTGCTGTGCAGTGGTTTGTCCCACAATCGCCTCCAGTTCTTCAGTTCTAGCATTACTCAGTTGCTGTATACTTGGAAACTGTTGCAGCAATGCTAGAGCTTTCACTTTGCCAACTCCTGGAATTTTCTGGACTAAGCCAAGGATAACAGGTTCCAACACACTGCAACAGCTCTTGCAGAGAAAAGAATTGCGATAATGTTCGTTGCTTTCTTCAAGAACCTTTAAAAATATATATATATAAAAAAAAATTACTACTTCATGGTATTTGCAAGCTTTCAACATATTTATCTTGTTAGTCTTTATACTGCCAAACTGAAAGACATGCAGATTAAACTGAATGACAGCTCAAATATGAGAGTATATGCCCCTTGAAGCAAATTTGAAGCAAACCATTTCCACAATGTTTAGGTATTTGCTGCAGTGAATTCACTTTTCAGTGAACGGCTTCAACTAATTCCATATAAAGTTGGTTCTTTCAAATCCTTAAACTACACTCCAAGCTCTTTCATCCATTGGATTTTCCATAGATGGCCATGCAGGTCTATTGAGAGCAATCCCACTATTTTTGAAAATCCACAGTATGAGTTCCAGACCATATTTGCCAATTTTTAAAACATTAGAAAAATTTTGATGAGAACCGACTATCCAGGCCAACAAAGCTTGCTAATCCAATCCAACTAATTTCTCCAAAATAACTTCAAGCTGAGATTTGAAGGTCCCTAAAGTCCTACTTTTCACTATACTACATGGGGTTTCATTTCATGTGTCTATGGTCCTCTTTGTGAAGAGAAATGCACCAACATGTGTGTGAAATTTACCCTTGACAAATTTTCAACTGTGCCTCAGTGTTCTTGTTGAAATCATTTTAAAGTAATTGCATGGCTCCACTGTACTATTTTCTTTCATAATTTTAAAAACTTAAATCATGTCACCTTTTAATCTCTGCTTGCTTAACGTGAAATAATTCTATTCCATCAACTTTTTCTCATAACTCATACCCTGTAGCCTTGGAATCAAATTAGTTGTGCTTCTCTGGATCTCTTCTCATGTTTTTTTAAGCCTGCAAGCAAAAACTGAATGCAGTACTCCAAGCAAGACCTAACAAGTGCATTATAAAGCTTAAGTGTAACCTCCTTTGACTTGTACTCTATACCAAAAAACAGAAAAAACCCCCTCAGTAACGCATTGGACAACAGCACACCATGACATATCAATGATCAAGAACTTAAGAAGTTCCAGTTTTAGTAACAAATTACAATTAACAGTTCTGAATTCACAATAATGAGGAATGCTATTTTAAAAATTTGACTTTATTAGATTTTTTTGCAATTTTAACCAATCAGGAAAGAATGTAAATTTAGCAGAATATATTTAGATCTATATAACATCCTGATGCAGTGGGCTGGTGACCTGCCCGGGGTTTGTTTCCTGCCTTGCGCCCTGTGTTGGCTGGGATTGGCTTCAGCAGACCCCCGTGACCTTGTAGTTAGGATATAGCGGGTTGGAAAATGGATGGATGGATAACATCCTGAGCATTTGAATAGTTCCAGTATTTTTTAATTGGTTAAATTTATCATGCATCTATTTATTTATTGTTTACACTCTTCTACCCCAGGTTCACCTTGAAAACATTTGTAAATTACAGAAAGAAAACATTTTTAGCTGCAAGTTTGTGAATGCTGAAGGGCTTAAAATTTTTTCCTGATATCGTGACAGCATATTGGTATCATCAGGATAGTGGAAAATATTATGACATGAATTACAGTTCATACTACTCACCTCTAGGATTTTTCAAATTTCCTCTCATCGAGAAAATAGTGCAATTATTATAATTTTAGCTATATTGTAAGTACACTTTTAAAAATACTGACCAGTGAATTCTACTAAACTGACATGAAAATTCAGTTAAACAGACAGACACTGGTGTCATTTGGATTACTTTATAATTATCATTTCATTTTATCTATAAAACATCACTTGATTACTGTTTATCTAACAGCTACAGTTAAAGTAAAATGACTGAGTGAATTAAGATTAAATTGAAATGAAATTAATTTAAAGTTTTCTTGAAAGCAGTTTTTTTCTGGATAATGTATTTGAACTTGCTGACGCTTCTGAACTTAGATTTAAATGGTAGACCAACAGTTGAGGATTTATAATGGAAAGGTAGAGTTTACTTTCAATATTGTTTGTGCGTATGCACCGAACAGCAGTTTGGAGTACCCACCCTTTTTGGAGTCCCTGGAGGGGGTGCTAGAGGGCATACCTTCTGGGGACTTCCTCGTACTGCTGGGAGACTTCAATGCTCACATAGGCAATGACAGTGAGACATGGAAGGGCGTGATTGGGAGGAATGGCCCCCCTGATCTGAACCCGAGCGGTATTTTGTTATTGGACTTCTGTGCTCGTCACGGATTGTCCATAACGAACACCATGTTCAAGCATAGGGGTGTTCATATGTGCACTTGGCACCAGGACACCCTATGCCTCAGTTCAATGATCGACTCTGTGGTCGTGTCGTCGGACCTGCGGCCACATGTCTTGGACACTCGGGTGAAGAGAGGGGCGGAGCTGTCAACTGCTCACCACCTGGTGGTGAGTAGGCTTCGGTGGTGGGGGAGGATGCCGGTCAGGCCTGGTAGGCCACCTCCGGCAGAGCTTCAACCACGTCCCGAGGGAGGTGGGGGACATTGAGTCCGAATGGGCCATGTTCCGTGCCTCAATTGTTGAGGCAGCTGACTGCAGCTGTGGCCATAAGGTGATCGGCGCCTGTCGTGGCGGCAATCCCCAAACCCGTTGGTGGACACTGGCGGTGAGGGATGCCTTCAAAGCTGAAGGAGTCCCACAGGACCCTTTTGTCCTGTGGGACTCTGGAGGCAGCTGATAGGATCCGGCAGGCCAAGCGGAATGCGGCTTCGACGGTTGCTGAGGCAAAAACTCAGGCGTGGGAGGAGTTTGGGGAGGCCATGGAGAACGACTTCCGGATGGCTTCGAGGAGATTCTGGTCCACCATCCGGCGTCTCAGGAGGGGGAAGCAGTGCAGTGTCAACACTGTATATGGTGGGGATGGTGCGCTGTTGACCTTGACTCGGGACATTGTGGGTTGGTGGGGGGAGTACTTCGAAGACCTCCTCAATTCCACTAACATGCCTTCCAATGAGGAAGCAGAGCCTGGGGACTCAGAGGTGGGCTCCCCCATCTCTGGGACTAAGGTCACCGAGCTATAATAAGAATGTGCTGTGCATTAACCAACAGTATAACATTTAATCCTTTTATAAGCTAAGAAAAAATTCTTAAATTGTAACTGCCACATAGCCGTTGAAGTGTTGTAAATCTGATGGTGCAGAAGAATAGGGAAGTGAGCATTGTCTAAAACCACTGAGTTACATACACCCTAAAAACTGTTAACTGGACTTATGTACGTGCAAGCTAACAGAAGTGTATTTCCTAAAACTGTGAAAATGCTGACAACTCTTTATCTGTAAAAAACATGTACAAATTTAGGATGTGAACAGGGGCTCTAGCAATCCATGTAATGACCTCAAGATGAACTGCTACATTTCCTCTTTTTCTTTCTTGTCAACGAAGTTGAGTATTAAAGGAAGTCTCTGTAGGCTGCTGGCTAGGCTGACTGTCTGTAGGGAACGTGACAGTTCCTATGGCCTCTCTGCTTACCAAGAATAAAGAAATAGTTTTTTTTACTTTTTTATTGGTGTCTGCCTGCTGTTATTATCGACTTTCATCCACAGTTTTGGTGGCCCGTACGGGGACAGAGATGGCCAAGCGACTCCTTGAGCGGGATCGTCCAGAGGACCAGCAAAAGGACCGATTCTGGCTGGATCGGGATGACCAGCTCCGGAAAAAGTTAGGACTGGCCTGCCTTGGGCGACTCCTGTATGGGGAGTCCTTGACCTCCTCTGATTCTTCCTGAAAGTTGAGTCAACTGGGAACTTCCAGGCAGGAGGATAAATTCTTGGTGAGTAGACCGAGGGAGTCCGACCGGGAAAAAGAAACCAGGCAGTGAGTGGACTGGAATGTATAGATAACCTGTCGAAAATAAAACAGTGTGAAAAGATTATGAATGTTAAGGATGTGAGTTAAGTACACTCCCTAGGAAATGGAGAAGAAGTCTCTTTGAGGCTTAAAAGCAAAATAAAGGAGGGGAGTGGGAAGAATAGATAAATAACTGAACATTTTGTGATCGGCAAAAAGCACTGTTGCTGGAGGGTGAGACTCTTTGTTCTAATGGTCTGGTTATATCCTGAACTCAATGGGTCACGTAGGGAATCGATCACCTAGACAGCAGTAACCAGCGGCCTTCGGGTGAGACTGTCAGTCCGCTAATCAGGTTGATTGTCCTGGTGGACCGGGGGACAGGAGGGACCGGGAGTTAAGCGACAATTGAGGCTGGTTTAGCAAAAAGAGTGCGGAAAACTCACTGACCATAGGGAAAGCTAATATTAAACCGGTTAAAACTCCTTCGAGAAAACAAAAGCATGAATCCACGTACTCATCTGTGACTGAATAAAGAATAAGTTATTGAACTATTCCTGTCTTCCTCGGGTGTTACTTCCACAGTTTATTTGGCACCCGAACAGTTCCCCTCCTGTTGGAGAACCCAAGTGAAGGTGCGAATTGCAGACAGGAATAAGATCAGTGACTGGTGAGCACAACTGCTTTACCATCCAGGAGAGGTACTAGGGATGTAACGATAAGAGCGCCTCTTGGAATGAGACGGGGTCTTCAGTAGTCTCGTAATTAGAAGGGATGTTTAGTAAAAAGGGAAAGTGCCTCCTGGTCAGGGATTTGCTAAAGAAAGAAATTGAAAAAACAGGGTGTGAATAAAGGAGCCTCTGTTCAGAGGATTGTTTTCGGAAAACGTACCAAGGAAAAAATAATATTAAAAAAGGCAACTTTCTAAGACGCTACATAGAACAGAAAACAGGGTTAGATTTAAAAAATAATGTAAACGGTGGAATAAACAGAGCGGGGGCAGGTGGCCAGTAGAAGATATGATATGAGTGAAATACAGGAAGTTAGGAAGATTGTATATAGAAATGCACGAGGGTGCTGTAGTCGAGGGCCATATAAAATGGAAATGTTTGATAGATGGGGCTTGATAATTAAAGATAGAGCCCTGAAAGTGATGCAGAAGTGCAATGAGGGACTGCAAAACCAGATTAAACTTATAGCAGAAAAAGAAAAGTTGTTCTTGATAATGCAAGAACCATCCCAAAAGTCTGGACAAAAGAAGGAAGAATAAGTAAATAAAAATAATAAATAGAAAACAAGGAAGAACAGATTATACCTTGATTTAGCGACAGCATGCGTTTCCCCTCTCTTTAAGGACAATAGTTCATCACCACCCCTTGAGGCAGCTGGAGGAATTAATGAGGGAGAGGAAGAAGATGGTCCAGATGATTTCTAAAATGAACAGTTTCAGCCAGAGAGAGATGAAAAAGAGGGAGAGGGTAGATATCACCACCGGCCTCAGTTACATTCGGTGCAAGCAAGTACTGCGGCACAAAAACACAGCCTGGGGAAAGGGATGCCTCATAAGCTCTGATTTAGACCATTCAGGGTCAAACATGAATATGAAAGGATGGAATTTCAAGCACCATTAATACAAGTGCCCATTCTGCAATATAATGTACAACATCTGGACTCTGATTAAAACCGTCCCACCTTGATGGTAAAAAAAAAAAACTGGGACCTGCAAGAATTAAAAGAGGTGGTGCAGGAATTGCTGAACCAGTTCACAAAAGCGGAGAAACAATTAGATGACATGTATAAGCCAAATGCTGCAGAATGGATTCAGGTCCTTAGAAGGAAGCTAGGTCCAAGCTGAATTGATGTAAGAGGGCAATGGACAGAGACTCTGGGACGACAGGGGGTTGATAGTGGCCAGTTCAGTGTTCAGTGGACAGTTAAAAGCACAAATAAATGCAAAATATATCAGCCCTCTAATGCCCAGTGAACTTGTTTGGACAGACTTGATGGTCCGACTGTGCCTTTGGATTTCAGTTACGAAAAAGGGAGTGAAGGTTGCATCAGAACAGCACAATGCCCTTGCACTGACCACCACCATTACATGCTCGTATGCTGCCTTGATTGTTCATGTTTTTCTCAAAACAGCAAAAACCTCTGCTGTCCTGGGTTCCTCTTGGATTACAGTATTCAAATTTGTTTTAGTGTATTGCATGATTTTTGGATTACATTATGGTGAAGTCTGGCTCTTGGACTTTTTAGCTGCTGCTGTCAGAAAAGGAGACTATTTGCATAACGAACTGTTACATCTCAGCAGAATTGGCTGGAGCAGTATCTCTCTTTTGTCACCACAACTGCTTTTCTTCTGAAGTGGTTCTATCCCAAAGATCCCCATTGCTAAATCCGCTCACTTTCAGTGACATAGTGTGAGACAATGGCTATTAGCATGTTAGGAAGGGGAGGATAGGGAGTATGTGGGACCTAATATTTGGTCCATCCCAGATAGATCTGTTAAGAAAATTGCAGTAAGACGAGTTGTACCTGTAACCCGATTGCTCTGTCATTCATCTTCCTCCTCTCCACCTACACCCATGCTGTTTACCCTTCAAATCTTTTAGTTAGATTCGCTCCACTCATCTCTCTAGGTACAAGGGAAATAATTTTGTCGGAATAGCTCATGCTGAACCCTTGTTCATTTTCCCAAAGTCATCCTTCCGTTTACCTTGTGCACAATATAT
>JANRMT010062806.1:13637744-13648369 GCA_026402145.1 Polypterus bichir lapradei | reverse complement strand
AACCTTTTTAAACTGAGGGAAAATATGCCAATAATTATTTGTTAAGGATCTCTTTGTATACCACGTTGTCAGTTCGGCCCTCCGGTTGTAACATGACCAAGCTGTGCGTTGAGCTTACTCTTGAGCATGCAACTTACAGTTGGCCATGTGAACAGTAATCTTGTCTCAAATCTCACAGCTTGGATTGCTGCTGTCATAATCAGTTTGAGGTTCATGGTTTGTTTCAATTACGACAGTATTTGCAGGACTTGTGTTGAAGTGACATTCGGCATCTGTCAAGCGTTGTAAGCTTACAACCGGTTTCATCGATAACTTCACATCCGGCTTTTGAGAGTTTAAACATTCATAAACATCAAAGTGTCCACTACTGATATCGTCACCTGTGAATGTAAGATGTTTAAGAGGCATTGGCGGTTGTCGAAAGGTGTAAAATATTTGGCCATTTCGGTAGACTTGAAAGCACCAACCGAACAATTCAGCGGCAGCCATCATCTCACATGCAGAACCATAGGTGAAGGGCTTAAGCATTTCACTCTTCTAGTGCTCCTGTGTAGTCTAATTATCTCCTGTACCGTCATCAGTCCACACCTTGAACCTGTCCCAGTCATTCAATACATAAGACACAATGTTCTTCTGGATATCAAGAGTGAGCCTGATATGGCCGTGCAATATGTAACACAGAGAATGGAAAAGGCAGGTGCCATCTCCGTGCATGGAAACCACTCGGTAAGTGACAGTTCTTTGATCGATGGTGATTACCTCGATAGACATGGTAATGGGGGTTGGAATGATGAAGGAAATGGGTACCTGAGTAATGTAAAGTAAGTGTAAAATACCTATACAATAACTAAAATTGTAATAAACAAACAATAAAACAGCGGAGAAGCCGTGGATTAAACAAAAAGGCTGTAGTTATCAGCAGGGAGACGTGAATCCCATGGCGAAGCAAGGAAGGGAATGTAGAGACTGGAGCGACGGACAGCCTTATATAGGCAGGCAGCCAACAACGTGGGAGGCGTTGGGATGGGGGACCCAACGCCGCCTCACATGGTGACCAAGCTGCAGGCTATGGACGTATATATGTACGTAAGTAGGATTCAGTTAGCGTTGGGAACCCGTGTACCAAATTTCTTGAAGATGGGCCCATAAGTAACAAAGACTGTTGAAAAGTTCAATATGGCGGCCGACAGTGGCATCATACCACCGAAATAAGTACGTACATTGGTTTCGGATAGTGCAGGGAAGCCGCCTACCAAATTTCGAGAAGATGGGGCCATAAATAGGAAAGTTCAACATGGCGGACATTGTTGACCGTTATGACCGTTATGCGTAGAATTTCGAAATGAAACCTGCTTAACTTTTGTAAGTAAGCTGTAAGGAATGGGCCTGCCAAATTTCAGCCTTCTACCTACATGGAAATTTGAGAATTAGTGACGTTGGAAAGTTCAATATGGCGGCTGACAGTGGCGTCATACCACCGAAATAAGTATGTACATTGGTTTCGGTTAGCGCAGGGAAGCTGCCTACCAAATTCCGTGAAGATGGGGTCATGAATAAGAAAGTTCAATATGGCGGACGTTGTTGATCGTTATGACCGTTATGCGTAGAATTTCGAAATGAAACCTGCTTAACTTTTGTAAGTAAGCTGTAAGGAATGGGCCTACCAAATTTCAGCCTTCTACCTACACGGGAAGTTGGAGAATTAGTGACGTTTGGAAAATTTAATATGGCGGCCGACAGTGGCGTCATACCATCGAAATAAGTACGTACATCGGTTTCGGTTAGCGCAGGGAAGTCACCTACCAAATTTCGTGAAGATGGGGTCAGCCTTCTACCTACACGGGAAGTTTGAAAATTGGTGACGTTGGAAAGTTCAATATGGCGGCCGACAGTGGCATCATACCATCGAAATAAGTACATACATCGGTTTTGGTTAGCGCAGGGAAGCCGCCTACCAAATTTCGTGAAGATGGGGCCATAAATAAGAAAGTTCAACATGGCGGACGTTGTCGACCGTTATGACCGTTATGTGTAGAATTTCGAAATGCAGCACCATCCACTCCCGCATTGTGCATGGAAACCGCTCTCGCAACACTACCACACCCCCTTCCTGAAGACTTGAGTCCACTGGTATTTATTTAAAACACCAATCAGTCATAGACCTCACTTTACCACAGGTAGTTAGCCTTTTCTGAGTATTTTCTTCCCTACATGCTAGAGGGCAGTGCTCTTATGTCGCTGCTCCCATTTATCTGCAGGGCACGCTAGGAATCATAGTCCTATGGGAGAGCCCTACTGCATGCTATGGGTGCTGCCAAGGGAAGCTACAGGGAACTGGCTGCCTGAACCAAAATGACCTCCTTCAGACATTGCTGAAACACTGGAAGTACTTCCAGCATCTAGCTTAAAAAGAAGCCCTCTGCCTCACCTCAGGGAGTCAGTCTGGGGGCAGAGGACAACACTTGCGGGGAAGAAGAAGAGCAGGGAGGAAGATGAGAAGGAGGAAGAATTCACCTTCCCTATGTATATTGTGCTGTGGGAAACATTTAAAAAGGACCTGTGAAGGTATATGAAGGAAATGAAACTATTGTATTTAAACCTCTGACAGTGTTTGTGTCAGTTGTGTTCAGGGTTTTGGAGGGCGGGGGGGTTCTATCGTGCATTAAACCCATGTAAACTTAAAAGCCAACCACAAGCATGGTGATTTATTTTGGCTTACTCTCAGCTATAAAAATTGTACCTCTCTTGCATTTTGTGAATACTTTGTTTTTGTTTCTTCTTTTTATTATTATTGTTATTATTATTGTCCTTTCTTCAATACGGAAGCATCAAACTTTGAAGCATTAATTAGTTTATTAAATTACAATGCCATTTAAAGAAAGTTGAAAGATTAATGATTTTTTTAAGGGGAAAGTAAAAAAAAAGAGCAATTCATTTGCAGAAACAATCTGACTTGTAAATAACTCATTTGACAGCTTCTTATCAATGTTTATTACTTCACCTTCATCCATTCCATAAGCAGGAGCACTTACCACGGCAAAATTAAAAACAAGTTGCTGTCATGCATGAGCATCCAAGGGACAACTCAAAGATTCATCCAAGGTTTATAATACCCCACTGGGTTACGAGAGGCACTTTTGCTAACAGGCGTGTCTCTTTTTTCTTCCTCAGCAGTGAGAAGACACCTCCTGAGGGCAACTGACCACACCCTTTCTGGCAGAAACGCAATAAAAGAGAGGCTGTTTGCTTGAACCTTAAAATTTTGAGAAGATGGAGCTCCATGATTCTCACCTGTTTACAAGAGCGATTGCAAATGCACCAGCCATTGATTATTTGCCAAAAAATTAAATGGGGCAATGTAGCTGGCACACCTATACTTTCTACGAGCACTGAGTGTTCCTTCCACTTGTCTACAGGTGGATCTGTGTAGAATGCAGCTGAGCTCACCAAAATAGATGAACTGGGCACAGGTATGGGGCATTTTATTTACTTATTTTCTCTGCTGATTTAGTTTACTAATATTTTTTGGTAGAAGATGCCCTCTGATTGTTGTGGACTGCTTTTAATCAGAGCTCCCTTGAATGATCATAAAGCTGATCATTTTGTAAAAGCTGCTTTAACATTTGCAGTGTTTGTACTTCATAACAAGACGTTGCCAATTCTGAAGACTGTTACTTTGAACAGTAACTTGCATGATAAAGTGATATGGGGATAATTCACTGTGGTTCTTTTAAGAAAGTCTTTTTCTAGCGGAGTCCTGCTCATGCGGATACTGTTGAAAACTGTACACATGCGCATAAAGTGCAGGGGGAATTTGATTTTTCATGGGGATCTGCTTTTTTTTTTTTTTTTTTTTTTTAACTCTACCTCTTTTACCATTTAAGCTAAACAGGCATTTGCTTAGGCCAACAAAATTGTTACAAGATAGCAGTGTTATTCTCATTAACAAAACTAAAATGAAATATGTCAATTACGAAAAAAATAATTATTTTGCTAATTAAAATAAAAATGACAAAATGTCTGAAAACTAGAACTAAACCAAAATGAGAAAATAAAAACAAAACTAATTTTTGTAATTTTAATTTTCACTTTTTGCATAATGTACATGGTGAGTGTGAAGATATTACCATATTTATTAAATGGTATTTAAAATCAGCAGTTGTAAATTTAATTGTAACAAGCATTGATTTCATGCATATGTGGAAGTACTCCTCACTGCTGGTGTCTGTATCTGTGGATTTCATTGGTCATTTTATGCATTAATCAGGTTTCCCTTCTAGAACTGAGAGTGAACACCAAAGCCTCATCACCTCCCTTACACTTACACTGTGGATTTAACTGGCCATAATTGACAATCAATCACAGACAGCTCGCTGTCAACAAATGGTTGTCAGCTTTCACTAAACTTCACTTCAATGAAAAGGTATTTAAATTAATACGCACCATATATTACTTTGGAAAATAGAGCTAAATACTCTATTTTGAAAATTAGAACCATAGAGGATTTCTTAAGATCGAATAACCACTGCTATGCTTCAAATTCAGTCAGCATTTAAACTGGAAAAAAATGTTATCTTTATACACCAAAGAAGGTAGGAATTTCAGCTGTTTAATCATGCATTGTACAGATATTACTTGTTTAAAGATGGTAACTTTGTAGTGACAGATTAAGAAAATGCGTAGCATAAAGACAATGTTATCAACTGAGTCAATGTTTCATGTAAATGTTTATTTTAATCAGGTTATTAGTATTGATTAAAGTGATGTGACTTCATCTGGACTTTTTATTTTGCAAGCCCTGGAAGTCAGGCTGGGATTATTAAATATGAACTGAACAGCAAACAAAAACTTGTAACAAAATCTGCTCTTAAGATACTAATTGTTCCTTATTACTGTGGGTAATTATAACATCGACATTTATATCCCTACATGTAATTGTACAAAAATTGTATTATTTGTTCACGGCTTTCTTCTTTTTTTTGTACTGCTCATTTCTCAGAGTAATTCAGACCTTTGACTTTCAAATGTTTCTTAATGTTTGATATTTGTTAAATTAATTTTTGTGCCATGTGTTATTAAGGTCATCTTTGCTTTTATTTCTATTGTATTCCTTTGACTATTTGTGAAGTGCTTTCAGCAAAAATGCTTTTTTACACTTGCGGAACAGTGCCTGTATGGACAGTTTTGCTGTGACAAAACTAAAAAAAGGTTAATTGCTGAAAACATAAAACTAAATAAAAACAAAAGCAAAAAAATGGAAACTAAAACTAGAAAATGGCAAAAAAAAAATCTAAAACTAAAAAAAACCTTAAAAGTAGACAAACATATATAATAATCCAAACATGAACAGCAATAATAATAATAATGATAATCACAATAATAATCTTCAAACTGGTATAGCCTATAAGGCACAGGAATGGAAAAATAAAATTAAATGATCAAAACAACAGGACTGAAACTCTTGGAATCCTTGGTAAAAGCTTATTAAATTCAAACTATAATCATCTTTCAAATAGGCTTACAATAAAACTTGTGCTAAAAGTTTTTAGATGTAGTAGACCCCTGCGAAGTTGTGGTTCAGAGTTGGCGGCCTTAGTCATTAGCGGATTTTTCCTTAGAACCTATGTAATAATTGTTAGGGGAAACCGCAAATATCCTCCACAATTGTTATGGCTTTTTTTGTGGCAATACTCTACTGTAGAGAGAATACGAAGCAAATGTAGAGGAAAATGTGGCTTGGGATGGTGAAAGTAGCCAATAGAATTTGAAACTGCAACTCCCAGCAGTCCCTGCAGTGGCTCTGATTGGTCTCATCAAGGTACGCCCCGGAATATTCAGAATGAAGATGCAAGATCTGATCCATCATACGCTGGAAAGTTAGAACAGCCCCATGAAGACCAAATGGGAGTCTCGTAAATTCATAAAATCTGTCAGGGGTCGCAAATGCTGTTTTCTCACAACTGCCAGTCTCTAGGGGTACCTGCCAATAACCTTTCACGAGATCTAGCGTGGAGATATAGGTCACCTGACCCAGTTTTTCCAACTGGGGGAAACCCAGTTTCTTCAACGAGGGGCATTGGATTAGCATCAAATTTAGAGACCTTATTCAAGCGCCTGAAATCGAGAGAGACGTGAACCAAACCATCTTGCATTGGGACTAAAACGACCAGACTTCACCAGTCACTTTTACTTTCACGAATTACACCCAATGCCAGCATCTTCTTGACTTCTTCGCGCACAATATTTCATCGCACTCCCGGGATCCGAAACGGCCGCATCTGTACCCGAACGCGAGTACCCGAGTAGTGATTTTATGTTCTGCAAGGTTAGTCACACCTGGCAAGTCTGAAAAAACATCAGTGTTCCGTTCAATCAAAGATACCAATTCTGTCTTTTGTGAGTCAGTCAAATCGTTACCAATGGCAACATTGGTCTTAGAGACAGCAGCCAAGGAAGTGTAACCCCTCTGCGGGTCATACCATTCCTTCAAGAGATTAACGTGTAAAATCTGAAATGGTTTGCGCCGGCCTGGTATTCTAACCTTGTAATTTACCGGTCCCATACGCTCCTCAATAATGGCAGGGCTCTGCCATTTAGCTAGGAATTTGTGCGGGTCAGACAGAATCAGTACCAAAACACAACCACTAGGTTTGAATTCACTGAGCTTACAGTGCCTATCGTAAAGACGTTTTTGAGTTTCCTGCTCACGTCGCTGATGCTCCACAGCAATAGAAGAAAGCTTAGAAATTCCATCTTGCAATGAAATTACCTGATCTGCAAAGCTCAGTCCATGAGCTGTTGTCTCATTTCCTATCCATTCCTCTCATACAATATCCAGTATTTCTCGCAGGATCCTGCCAAATAACAACTCGAACAGACTCAAGCCAGTGGACGCCTGCGGCGATTCCCGCACCGCGAACATAACAAAAGGCAGGACAGAGTCCCAAGATGTGGGGTCATCATGAGCAACTCGCCTGATCATCTGTTTTAAAATCTTGTTAAATCGCTCAGTCAAACCATTCGTCTGTGGATAGTAAACAGCGGTACTCAATTTCTTAATAGCAAAGCTGTCACACAATTGTTTCATGACACGAGAAGTAAAAGGTGTATCCTGATCAGTTAAAATTTCTCTAGGGATGTCAATACGAGTAAAAATCTCACACAGAGCTTTGGCTACAGTGGAGGAGTTGGCCTTTTTCAAAGCAGCCACCTCTGGATATTGTGTTGCATAGGCAACCAATACCAGCATATATTGATACCCATTTTTAGTCTTAGGCAAAGGGTCTACAATATCTAATCCCACCCGCTGAAAGGGGACTTCCAAAATAGGCATAGGACAAAGGGGAGCCCGAGGGGGTTTATAAGCGGAGATGATCTGGCAGTCAGGACATGAAGTACGGAACCGTTCAACATCTTTTCCCATATTAAGCCAATAAAATCGTTTTGATAACTGATCTCTGGTCTTATCAGCCCCCAGGAGACCTCCCAAGATGTGAGAGTGGGCCAGCTGCAAAAGAATTTCCCTATGTACTTCAGGTACAACTAGTTGTTCAATAAATTCCCCCATTAAATGATCTGAAATCACTCTGAAAAGGCAACTCTGAAAAGGTTTTCAAGCCCCCAGATTCTTGCTCTTGGTAATAGGAATCATTAGCACAGCAAGCTTGTTTAAATGCATATTCTAAAGAGCTATCAGCATGCTGCAAGCACCCAAAATCTGACTGCTCGCTAGTGCTTGGTTTGTGTTCGGAGGCATTTGGAAACTAAGAAGATGTAGATGGGCCTGCCTGCCGCTCTGGAAAAATGGGTGGGGATTGGATTGTCTCCCTCAGTCTCGCTGGAGAGATCGGGTTCAATATCTAATTGGGGCTCTAGATCTTCCCCGACTGCCACCAGTTCTTCTTATTCTTCTCCCCACCCCCCCCCCCACCACTAAGCTTAACAGGGGACTTGACAACTGGTGCCCGACATTCGGTAATTAGTCTAGGAAAAAGGGCATTCCTTCTGCCTATCAGTAATGGCCATGGGCAGGAGTCCGAAACGGCAGACCAAACCTTAAAGTGATGACCCTTATAAGTCAAAGGAAGAAGCAATGTCTGATAGTCTTTAACATTTCCATGTATACAAAGTATCTTTACAATCTCAGTGTTACTAAGGCATCCATCAAGACAGTCCCGTCTGACAACACAAAGGTCACTGCCCAAGTCCAATAATGCTGAGACCTCGCGGCCCCCCAACTTTACCAAGATCAATAAGTAATCTTTTTTTTTCTGATGAATATGGAATACGGGAGCAACAAATCTCGGCCAATCCAATTTCCATCGATTGAGCTGAAGACAGGCGACATTCCGTCGCCAAGTGACCGGGTTGATCCCACCGGAAACATCTTCGTTCAGCACCACTGCCGAAATATATCCGCAGCGACGTCCACGGCCTCCTCGTGTCTCTCCAGATACGGGCACCACATCAATAACTGGATTCTTCTGGAGGCCTTTCTGACAAGATCTGATTGTCAGGTCCTGATGCCCGTTGATGTTCTATCCTCCGGTCAAAGCGATGAGTATTCCCTGGGCGATCTCTCGTAGGTTGTAAAACAGCATACAAGGCACCAAATCCACTGCTTTTTCTTCAAGTGGTCTGAGAACCTTCTAAGCATTTGGCCACAGTCGTTAATGATTCAACATTATGACGAAGAAATTCACCTCGGAGAACTGCAGGTCTCCCAGCCAGTACTATATTCATGACAACTTTTGCCACAATTTGTTCCATCTCGTCTCCCTCAAACCAGCAATGTATTTTATGAATCAAATCTTGTATCTGCGTGCGGCTGGGACCGTCCATGTTTAGTCTTCAGTCATTAAGTGCAAAACCCTTAGCCAAAAAGGTCGTAGTCTTATGTAAAACAACCTGCTGCTTCAGGAAATCATAATTGCCGAGCCTATCGTGAGGCACATTCCGTAAGGATAGAAAGGCATCCCCAGACAAAAAAGGGGTGATGATAACAGCCCAGTTTCGTTTGTCCCATCCCAACAAAGTCGCCACTTGCTCGAAAGCTAAAAGAAATATCTCCGGGTCACCGGAAGGACCCATCTTCGACAGCACATTCTTAGAATTTTCAGGAAAAGGAGGAGCCGGATCACCTTCCGGATCATGAAGAAGCGGGACATTCTGAGTGATTTGAAATAACTCCTTGGCATCCATCTGTGCAATCACTTCTGGTACCACTTGTCACGCTTGGGTCACAGGTTTGCACAGAAACACAAGAGGTTGTAGAGACAGGAACTTTATTGAAACACTGCAAATGAACATTTGCCTCTTTTTCAAAAGTTTAAATGTGCTCTATGACAAGACAGAGATGACAGTTCTGCCAGGAGCAGAGAATGTCAGAGAGAGAGAGAGAGAGACAAGCAAACAATTAATTCCAAAAACTGACAGGTGCTGTACAGGCTTTTAAGTATTTGGAGTACCACACGAGAAGCTTATCACGTGACAGAGCTGCAAGTAAGGTAAGGAGCAACGTGAAGGTGGTCCGTCAATGTTTTTCAGAGGTTTTCCCAGGAACGTCTGTATTCTCTGAGGGTGCGATCAACCCCCCAGCTCACAAGACATGTTTGTTTGAAGTATATGAATAAAGTTCCTGTCTCTACAATCTCCTGTGTTTCTGTGCAATTCTATGACCCAAGCGTGACAGTATGATATGGCTGATGTTAAGAACAAAAAGAGTATATTTCATTCTATTTTGAGAGAGAAACATTGAATAAAGAGGGACAAATATTTTAAAATATAATTCTGATACTGAATTATTATATATTCACAATATCAGGTATTTTGAGCTTTGAATATGAACTAAAAAAGATAAATTAATAAATATACAATAAATACAAAAACACATTAGCATGTTTAGTTTTTCATCACTTGGCAGACTCTCTTCGCCTACCTACCTGTAGTTCAGTTGCCAACTCAGGAATTTTACTAATTTTGTATTGCTTTGTTGTTACACAGCATTTTTTAAAGCAAAAGTGATTGGTCAGTAATGATATGCTGATCTTGTATGATGATCTAGTCAGTCTCTCGTTCAGTGTCGTTTTATTTTCAAAAATTGTGAATGCCCCTAGACTTTCTCATATACTTAGATATATGGGTGGATATTTGAGGAGTAAACCGTAAGACAATGATTATATTTTTATATTATGTACATTAAAGAACTATCACCAACAAATCAAATTAGTAATACAGTGTAACCTCGGTTCACGACCATAATTCTTTCCAAAACTCTGGTTGTAAACTGAGTTGGTCGTAAACCGAAGCAATTTCCCCATAGGATTGTATGTAAATACAATTAATCCGTTCCAGACCGTACGAACTGTATGTAAATATATTTTTTTAAAAGATTTTTAAGCACAAATATAGTTAATTATATGATAGAATGCACATCTAATAGTAAACTAAATGTAAAAACATTGAACAACACTGAGAAAACCTTGAACAACAGAGAAGACAAACATTGCAAGAGTTTGCGATATAGCCTTATGACCCGATCACTGTAAACACTTTTTAATGAGTTTTAAGCACAGGGGAAAAAAAAGGAACATTAGAACAAATCCGAAATTTATTTAAAAACCAAC
>JANRMT010062806.1:13617719-13637734 GCA_026402145.1 Polypterus bichir lapradei | reverse complement strand
AAAAAAAGGAACATTAGAACAAATCCGAAATTTATTTAAAAACCAACCACAAGCAACCAAGAAAGTAACATTGCAGGAGTTCACGCTAATAGCCTTACAACCCGATCGCTGTAATAAAATGAGTTTTAAGCACAGGGGAAAAAAGGGAACATTAGAACAAATCCAAAATTTATTTAAAAACTAATCCACAAGCAACCAAGAAAGTAACATTTGTAATAAGTGGAGACCAGAGGCATGAAAAGGTTTGGGGCAGCCACCCGTTTAATTCGGTTTCCTGGCTGCAAACGTCTTTGAGGCATTGTATACAGGTTAATACAACAGAGTCCAAAACAGAACTGCCTGCCAGAGCAAAGGCAGTGTGCTTTATAGCAGAGAGGGCGGAAGTGATGTCGTCCTCTGGGCCGGAACTGGAAGTGACCTCATCCTGGGGGCCGGAACCGGAAGTGACCTCATCCTGGGGGCCGGAACCGGAAGTGATGTGTCCTTCCTGGAAATGGCGGCTCCTGGTGAGACTTCCCGGGTAAGACCTGCAGAGAACTCAGAAAGAGCGGGCAGATGTATAAGCAGTACGTTCTAAGCCCTTCAGCTGCCTCCCATGCACACGTGTGTGACAAGACTCCCCCCTCAGCCCAGACCCGTCGGGTCGGGCGACCTGCACCGAGAGGTCGTGGGCCCGGGAGAGGGCATCGGCGTTGGCATGAAGAGACCCCTGACGATGAATGAGCGTATACTTGTACTGCTGCAGGTCAAGAAACCACCTCGTGACCCGTGGATTCGACTCCCTGTGAAGGGCCATCCACTTCAGGGGTGCATGATCCGTCACCAGAGTGAACACGCGACCCAAGAGGTAGTACCGCAGCTGAGTCACCGCCCATTTGATCGCCAGAGCCTCTTTCTCCACCGCCGCGTACCTGGTCTCCCTGTCCAACAGTTTCTGGCTCAGGTACATAACGGGGTGTTCAACACCGTCGACGCTTTGGCTCAACACGGCTCCTAAGCCTGTGTCCGAAGCGTCCGTCTGGAGGATAAAAGGAAGAGAGAAGTTAGGGGAAATTAAGATAGGTGCTGAAGTCAGAGCCCTTTTTAAGTCACTGAATGCAGCCCCCGCTTTATCAGACCATACCACCGTATTAGGAGCTCTTTTCTTTGTCAAATCGGTCAAGGGCGCCGCTCTCTCGGAGAAGCGAGGCACAAACCGGCGGTAGTACCCGGCCAAACCGAGAAAGGATTGGACTTGCCGCTTGGTTTGTGGACGGGGCCAGGCCATTATGGCTTGCAACTTGGAACACTGTGGCCTCACAGTACCCCGGCCCACTAGGTAGCCCAAATATTTGGCTTCTCTCAACCCGAAGAAACATTTCTTAGGGTTGATTCGGAGCCCGGCCTCCCCCAATGTCCGTAATACTGCAGAGACCTGCTGCACATGTTCCTTCCAGGTGCCGGAATAGATGACGACGTCATCCAGATAGGCAGCACAGAACGAGTTATGGGGCCGGAGCACTTTGTCCACCAGACGCTGAAAAGTCGCAGGCGCCCCGTGTAACCCGAATGGAAGGACATGATACTGCCAGTGTCCGCTAGGAGTGCTAAACGCGGTTTTTTCCTTCGCGGACTCCGTTAAAGGAACCTGCCAGTACCCCTTTGTCATGTCAAGTGTAGTCAAGAATTTGGCTGGGCCCAGTCTCTCGAGGAGGTCATCCACGCGAGGCATGGGATAAGCATCAAATCGGGAAACTTGGTTGAGCCGACGGAAGTCATTGCAAAACCTCCAACTGCCGTCAGGCTTAGCAATCAAGACGATGGGACTACTACTTTCCTCGATTACTCCTAGTGCCAGCATTCGCTTGATTTCCAGTTCCACTTCTACTTTCTTTGCCTCCGGGAGTCTTTAGGGTCGCTCACGGACGATCACCCCCGGGTCAGTCAATATGTCGTGCGCAATCAGAGAGGTCCGACCTGGTTGTTCACTAACCACCTCTGGGACAGAGCGGATAGCTGCTTCGAGCTCCTGTTTCTGTCTGGGAGATAGCTGCTCGCCGAAATTAAGGGAACTTACTTCAGCGAAGAGAGAGCAGGGCTGTCCGGAGGAGGGATCGGGATCCCTCTCCTTCCACGGTTTCAGCAGGTTCACATGATACACTCGCTCAGCTGGTCGGCGATTGGGCTGTTTCACCAAATAGTCAACCAATCCCTTCCTCTCCTTAATTTCGTAGGGGCCTAGCCAATGTGCGAGCAGTTTGGAGTGAGAAGTGGGTACCAACACCATGACGCGATCCCCCGGTTGGAACTCCCGGAGAGTCGTGCCACGGTCATAAAGGCGGGCCTGTGCCGATTGCGCCTCCTCTATATGACTTTTTAGAATCGGTCTTATTGCATCAAATCTATCGCGCAATTGGGCGATATATTCCAAAATATTAATGGAGGGCTGTGCCTCCCCTTCCCAGCCCTCTTTTAGAATATCTAATAAACCCCGGGGTTGTCTTCCGTACAATAATTCAAATGGAGAGAACCCCGTAGAGGCTTGAGGAACTTCCCGGTAGGCAAAGAGAACAAGGGGGAGGAGTTGGTCCCAATTCCTCCCATCCTTGCTGACTACCTTACGTAGCATTTGCTTGAGAGTTTGGTTAAATCTCTCCACTAGCCCATCGGTTTGAGGATGATACACCGAGGTTTTTAAATGCTTTATTTTCAGTAACTTGGCAGTCTCCTTGAACATTTCCGAGGTAAAAGGCGTTCCTTGGTCCGTCAGGACTTCTCTAGGAATGCCCACGCGCGAAAAGACTCCTACTAGTTCCCGTGCAATATTTTTTGTGGTAGCCGATCGCAACGGAATGGCTTCAGGGAATCGGGTTGCATAATCCACAAGGACGAGTATATATTTATATCTTTGGGCTGAGGGCTCTAGGGGTCCTACTAAATCAACCCCAATCCTGTCAAAGGGAATGTCAATAAGGGGAAGGGGGACCAGAGGAGCACGGTCCCTCCTAGGAATTTGCCGCAGTTGACACTCCGGACAGGAAATGCAAAAGCGGCGAACCTCCTCATTAATCCCCGGCCAGAAAAAACGGAGCTTAATTCGCTCTAAAGTCTTATCGGAGCCGAGATGGCCTCCAAGAAGGTGGGAGTGGGCTAACTCGCAAACCTGCCGCCGGTAGGTCCGCGGGATTAGCAACAACTTCCGGACCTTCCCCTCATGTTCAGCGACCCGATACAACAACTCATTATCAATGACAAAGTGAGGTCCTTGTGGCATGGGCAGATGCGTGCGTTGGCCGTTAACGAGAACCACTGCATTCTTTATGTGTTTCAGAGAGTCGTCATTCCACTGTTCTCTCTTGAAAGAAGCCGGTGTTGCTCTAAACTGAACAAACAAGTCAGAGAGAGGGTCCGGTCTGACCTCAAGGGGCGGAGATTCCTCCCTCGCTGCCGGGGCGCCAGTGGATGACGTAGTAGCCCGCGACGGTCCGGGAATGTTTTCGCCGTTCTCTTGGCCTACCGCCCCACTCCCTGTCGGCTGATTACACGGTGTGGAAGCAGCTGGAGATGAATCTTTGTCATCTATAACGAGGCCATAAGCTTTTTGGGGAATGCTTTCTAATCTACCGCTATTACTATTAGACCAGTCTCGCCCTAGGATTACGGGAAACGGAGGATCCGGATGTACCGCTACGGTAAGCTGCCGAAGGGTTCCTCCGAGACACACATAACACCGGGCGGTTTTGTACGTGCGGATATCTCCGTGTATACATTTTAGACTGGTCTTATTTTTAATCCATTGTTGCGGTAGAACAAAACGGCGAGCAACGACAGACACGTTACTTCCGGAGTCGAATAGAGCTGTTATTTTATGTCCATTGATGAGAAGCTCCCCCGTATGTTTATCCGCCAGGGGATTGCTAAGGGCACACAAACAACCCTGCCATTGCCCCCTACGGTCCGCCTTGTTCCCTGACAGGTCGTAAGCCAGACGGCCCGGCGATTTCGGAACAGGCTCCGGATTGCGTGGAAGGGACTTTTTTAGTAGGTCATAGCTCCCGGGTAGTCCACAAAGCGACTGTTCCGCCCTCCCAGGTTTCACAGCCGGCCTCTGGGTTTGCAAGAGTTGTACCAACTCGTCCATAGAATGAAATTTGCCCCAGACCGGCTGGGCGAAATCCTGGGGTAGCCGCTGTAGCAGCAAAAAACAGGCCACTTGCTGCACTATTTGTAAGGGGTTCAAGTCAAATGGCCGTAGCCACTCCCCCACCTGTTGCCAGAGAGCCATAGTCTGCTCTGACAACCCTTTACTTGGGTTAAACTCCCAGTCTAGTATTTTCTTCACCTGCTGGCCTGGGGACAACCCATCGTTAACAGGGACCTTGGTCCCGATGGGCGGCTCGGCTTTCCTGCGCAGGAGAGCATACTGAGCCACTCGTGTGTGTTCCCCAGAAGCCAGCCCACGCCTGTGGGTCCCCTCTACCTTCTCCACGAGATGGGTTGTTAGCCCCAGGCTATGCTCGTGGAGCAGAGCCTGCACCGCATCCTTCCTGACCATCCGGCGCACTCCCTGCCCCGAAACTCGGCCCCGGTACTCACCCACCAGGTTCCGTGGAAGTTCGTGTCCCGGGTGCTTCGGGGACACCATCCTGCTGACTACGCCACTGTAATAAGTGGAGACCAGAGGCATGAAAAGGTTTGGGGCAGCCACCCGTTTAATTCGGTTTCCTGGCTGCAAACGTCTTTGAGGCATTGTATACAGGTTAACACTAGAATTACCAGAGCCTACGAAAAAACTCGTAGATCCGTCCCACCTTAAATCGCTTCTTAAAACCGCTCTCACCTCTCCACCAGCCTCCTTTGTCCTGTAAATGTGCCGATAAAAACAAACTGCAAGCTGCCGGCTATTCCATCCCCCCACCGACTCAAAACGTGCACGAACTTCTCCGAGCTCATGCCTCGATTATCTGGGAGTAAAGTGGAGTTTTAGAGTGGAAATAAATGATTGTTATTTGGAACACACCCATTTAATGCGTGTTCCGTTTCTACAGTAATCTGTGTAAACACAATGTTAAAACAGAAACTTTTTCATATTTTAGTAATAAATGTCACAAAATGTAGACATAAACTATACAATGTGTGAAGCCTGACAGCCAAAGAGCAAATACACTTTCATAAAAGGTTCAACACTTTTACAACAGCTTCCGTGGCGTACTGGTAAGATTTTGTCACTTAGAACACAGCAGACTTGCTGTACCTCAAGAGCTCCGAGTTCGAATCTCCGCTAGGGAGAAACTTTATTTTTAACCTTCGCCGTTCTGCCTGCCTGAACTCCCTGTCTATCTATATAGTAATAACAGTAATTTTATTATTATATAGGAGCTTCCCTGTCTGCCTATCATATAGTGCCTTTCCTTCCTACCTATCTATATATCTATCCCCTTAGCTGTTTTTTATATATCTATTATACAATGCCTTCCCTGTTTATTTATATATCTAGTGCCTTCTCTGCCTGTCTGTCTGATTGCATATAGCGCTGAACTTACTGCTCTGTACTATTCTGTCCTCTGCATGTCCTGGAGTACAAAAGAAACAGCACCATACAGCAACATGTGCGAACTGGCAAGATCGGGGAAAAAACACGCGGTCACTGATTACAAACCGCAAGATGAATGAAAGAGACAATATATGTAAAAACATCATCGCACTAATGCAATATTATTTGAAAACAAACAGCGTCAGATTGGGTTTGAAAATGCGCCCGATCTGACGCTGTTCGTTTTCAAATAATATTGCATGTACTGTGCGTTGAAAGTGCTGCACTGAATAAGCAGACTCCTTCTGTAACAGCGTCAGCGTGTATTCAAACCCGATCTGACGCTCTTCTTTTTCAAATAATATTGCATGTATTGAACTATTTTAGAATAAAAACATACATTTGATTTAAGTCAGTCTGTAAGAGCCAGTGTAAATGCATGATAATTATAAAGGTTAGCTTTTTTTTTTTAATTCAGTTCCATTCTCTCAGTCGCGTCCACGATCCCCCCCCCCCATCTGACACTGCTTTTTTTCACATAAAGACGCGTTGTAACTCAAATGTGATTTATTTGAAGACGCGCTATAGCTCGAATGTGATTTATTTGGAGATGCGCTATACTCGAATGTTATTTTATTTATTTGGAGACGCGCTATACTCGAATGTTATTTGTATAGGGAAGAAAGTACAATGTCAGGTGCTCATTCAGTGTAATAGGAACCATAGCACAGAGAGGTGTGTACACTGCAACAAGTACACATGTCGTGAATGTTGGAAGGGTGTGAGGGAATTGTTAATATTTGAATGGGATGATTTTATATAGCACGGATCGGAAATCAGCAGTTCTTAGAATTGCACCACGCAAGCTGTCGTATCAACCGCCTACTGTAACTTGCTTTATTTTTTCTTCACGTATAGTCTAGAATAAAAGTGCACTTGTTTTGTTATTCTTGTACACCAACATATGTTCCTGTGTTTGAGCCCACACGGGCATGCTCAAAAAAATAGACGTGTAATGCCACGAAAAGTGCACGCAGGCACTTCAGTTCACAAGCATTGGTACGAGAATGCAGTCACAAATACGCTGCAGAGCTATAGCGCATCTTTATGTGAAAACAGCATTCTCAATTTGGGGGGGGTGTAGGGAAGGATCCTGAACACGACAGAGAGAAAGAAAAATGAATAAAAAAAAATAACCTTTACAAGTATCATAAATTACACCGCCTGTTACACACTGAAATCAAATGTATGTTTTTATTATAAAATAGTAAGAATAACAGCAGTTTACGTCTCAAAACTGATTCGCGCAGGATCGAACTCACGACCTTCTGAATACTAGTCAATGGCTGATACCATTATGCTACCGTGGCAGTTGAGATACATATGTGTCAATGTGGCATGCTAAGGTGGTTTTTTTCTGCAGTTATATTTTTGAATAAAAGCATACTTGTTCTGTTATATTTGTACCTTTTGTAAATGTGTTTGATATTTGGACTTCAGGCTTCATACATTATATAGTTTATGCTTACATTTTGTCATTTACTACTACAATATGAAAAACGTTTCTGTTTTAAAAATGTGTTTACACGGATTACTGTAGAAACAGAACACACGTGAAATGCGTGTATTCCAAATAATGATCTATTATTTCCACTCTAAAACTCCACTTCACTCCCAGAGAATCAAGGCATGAGCTGGGAGAAGTTTGTGCACTTTCTAAGTCGTTGGGGGGATGGAATAGCCGGCTGCTTGCAGCTTTTCTTTTATCAGCACATTTAGATTAACAAAAGACGCTGGCGGAGAGGTGAGAACGGTTTTAAGAAGCGATTTAAGGTGGGACGGACCTACGAGTTTTTTCGTAGGCTCTGGTAATTCTAGTGTTAATACAACAGAGTCCAAGACAGAACTGCCTGCCAGAGCAAAGGCAGTGTGCTTTATAGCAGAGAGGGCGGAAGTGATGTCGTCCTCTGGGCCGGAACTGGAAGTGACCTCATCCTGGGGGCCGGAACCGGAAGTGACCTCATCCTGGGGGCCGGAACCGGAAGTGATGTGTCCTTCCTGGAAATGGCGGCTCCTGGTGAGACTTCCCGGGTAAGACCTGCAGAGAACTCAGAAAGAGCGTCAGCGTACCCCGCCCCCCCCTGGGCAGATGTATAAGCAGTACGTTCTAAGCCCTTCAGCTGCCTCCCATGCACACGTGTGTGACACATTGCAGGAGTTCACGCTAATAGCCTTACAACCCGATCGCTGTAAACACATTTTTTTAAAATGAGTTTTAAGCACAGGGGAAAAAAAGGAACATTAGAACAAATCCTAAATTTATTTAAAAACCAACCACAAGCAACCAAGAAAGTAACATTGCAGGAGTTCATGCTAATAGCCTTACAACCCGATCGCTGTAAACACTTTTTCTGAAATGAGTTTTAAGCACAGGGGAAAAAAAGGAACATTAGAATAAATCTGTAATTTAATAAACCACCACGTAAAGTAACATTGCAACAAATCATGCTACAAACCACTCCCTGTAAACGCTTTTTTTAAAATGAGTTTTCAGCACAGGGAAAAAAAAAAGCGAACATTTGAAAAAAGAGAAAAGTAACATTGCAACAATTCACGCTACGAACTGAAAAATTAACTTTTGAAAAATCCGTAATACAAAAACCATAAACCACCAAGAAAACTAACCTTGCATGAGTCGAGTTCTGGCATAAAGTGAGGAGGAACTTGATGGAGAGGAGGTTACAGTTTTGAGGGAGAGTCCGACTCCACGACGGAGGGATGTTTTCCTTCAGGTGTTTTCTCTGTTGTGATTTCTTGGGTTTTTGGTGTTTTCAGCTGTTTAGCTGGTGGATCAGTGTGATCAGTTTTTCACTAATTCTTTCTCATTCTAATTCTAATGGCTTTAAATTCCTCACTTTCGGCACTCATAGGAGGATAGTTTTGCAGCAAATCGCCATGAATCTTCCTGGCTTTCTTGCATAACATCGTCTCGCTTACGCTATCCCCTGCAAGTTGCTTCTCGTTCAGCCACACTAGCAACAGTTTTTCCACTTCTTCCAGCACTTGAAGCCTCTGCCTGGTTAACGCTGTAACTCCTTTTGCAACATCAGCAGCTTTAATAGATTCTTTCTGCTTTAGAATAGTCGAAATCGTAGATTTTGAGTTCTTGTACTCGGCGGCAAGATCAGTAACATGAACACCACGCTCAAACTTTTCAATAATTTCTTTCTTTAAAAAAGAAAATTTTTTTTCGATTTCAATTTTCTTCAAAACTTTCTTCTCACCACTCTTCACTTGCTTAGAAGCCATGGTTAACTGCAAAAGCACAAGAAATACTGTAGAGCACAAAGAGATCACAGGTAAAGCACGCACGTCAGACTGAGAACAATGAACAGGGAGCGGCTCAACACGTGCTTAAATACAGTAATCGGCGCATATGAACCGGAAGGGAAATGGAATAGAGCACAAAGAGTTCACAGCGAAAGCACGCATGCATGTCTGACCGAGAACAATGCAACACGTGCGGAAATCATCGGCGCGCACAAACCGAAAGGGAAACTGGCTTGTTTGTATACCGAGTGTGTGGTCGTGAACCGAAGCAAAAGTTTGGTGAACTTTTTGGTGGTAAACCGAGTTGTACGTGTACTGAGACATTCGTGAACCGAAGTTCCACTGTATATTGAACAATTATTATAAAAATAATGTTGAATAAATCTGACTCTGCAGCCTCATGAATAATAATAATAAAAAAAAAAAATCGAATGTGTGTTCAGGTAAAGTACCCCTTTTGATTGATGGATTTGGTCCAAAAGTTAAAACAAATCTACAATTTTGGTGTAACAACCACAAGGCAAATTTCATCCATCTATCTCATTGTGTTTTTTAGTTACTGTGTTTATACACACACACACAGACATAATTCCAAGAAACTGTATTTTCACACTCACGGAGGTCCAAAACATCAAGATTCATCAAAATCTTGAGGTCTCATTTTTTCATGATTACTATACTTTCTCTATAATTTGTATATGAGAAAGTAAAAACGATTACTCCTGACAAAGCGGCAGGTGAATTACTGTCAACAAAAAGCAGCTACCTGAGAAATAAACTGAAACGTTACTAACTCGCGATTTTTCTGTCCATATGGTAAATGTTTTGTTAACCAGCACATTCCAAATTTAAGCATTTGAATTACATTTTAATGTACAACCAGTGCAAAGAAAGGCATCACGTATATTGCTTTCTATTTCACATGCTTTATGTGTCCGTATTCAGCTCGCTGTTTCACCGCAAATGCTGTGTGAATGGCCACCCTCCATCATCAGCTGCCATTCACTGGATGAATACATGCAGGTGGCTCATGGGGCATGACTTTCTGTTTTAGAGTTAAAAGTTACAAGGGTTAACTTGGTTGGTCTCGTCCATTACGGGAGATGGACGTCTGAAGCGAAACTCCGTTAGCAGCAGAGTTAATTTTTCTC
Source organism: Polypterus bichir lapradei (assembly GCA_026402145.1). Classification (NCBI taxonomy): domain Eukaryota; kingdom Metazoa; phylum Chordata; class Cladistia; order Polypteriformes; family Polypteridae; genus Polypterus; species Polypterus bichir. The sequence continues at coordinate 13,627,741 of JANRMT010062806.1, read as the reverse complement.
TTATTTTTTAATCTCCCAAGGTATCCTGTATTTACCCAACCCGAGTAGGTTCCATTATAGTATATGCAAACATATATAAATATGAGCGGTAAGAAAGAGTCTCAGAAAGTAGCAGAAAAGAAATCCAAAGCTACAACCAAGCCTAGACAGGCATCAAGCCTTACAGAGACTGGAACAGACAGGCAAAAGCACAGATTTCCTGGGACCCCGGGCCACAGCATTGTCTCCAGTTGAGAGCAAAAGTGGGAGCGAATGTGCTGTGAATGTGTGATTCATGTCATGATAGGTCATCGATTTCAGAAGATCTATTGAAACTGGAAATGGCCTTGCCCTCCGCGTTTTCATCTACTCCTCGCGAGCCGGGAGCATCGGCTGCAATAGGGCTTGCTACTTCACCCGTAGAGCACGAAGGCCAAAATGATCTGTCCGAACTGAAGGTAATGATCGCTGAAATGGCCACGGCCACTGCTCAAGTCATAAAGGAGCTCAAGAAAGAAATAAATGATATGCTCAAGACAAACGAGAGGCTGCAACAGGCTATTAAAGACCTGGAGAAAAGTTTAAATAATCGCTTTGAGTCAGCCTTTAAAGGTATGCTAGAAAAAATTGAGGAACAAATTCAGGAAAATGCATATAAGTTTGAGAATAAACTGAGAGCACTTGGAGCACAGTTGGAAGATGTTAAGCAAATATTCATGACTCGAATTGAAACAGCCGAACATCTGGAATCTACCACTGACGGAAAAGCAATGCCTGCAATTTCTGAACGCAAAAAACTCGTAGACAGACTTGCTGCACTGGAAGATGGATGGAGAAGGAATAATATTAGAATCGAAGGTCTCCCAGAGAATTGTGAAAGTCCAAACCCAGTGAAATTTGTAGCTGAACAATTCTCTAAAATAAATGGAGAGGACTGTAAATCAAACACCGAGATAGCAGCTGCTTACCGCATATGGGGATCAAATGCCTCTAAACCTAGGAGTCTTATCGTGCATTTCGAATAATTACAATTTAAATTACATGTAATGTTACTACTCAGACAGAAACAAAAGATTATATTTAGAAATAACCATATTCATATTTTTCCGGATTTCTCACCCTTGGGTGCTAAATGTGCCACTTCGTAACACATTAAACAGCACTTACAGAAAGCTGAGATCAGATACAGTGGATATTCAAGGCAAGCATCAAATCTTTACCACTACAGAGGAAGCAGAAAAAGAGTTAAGAAAACTAATCCTGACACTTTTAAATTACAACCGTGAGTTGCACCCTCATGGCAAAGAAAATTTTACCGTCTGTTTGATCCACTTGCAATGATACTGTAATTATACATCCTTTTCCCATCTCGGCCGCTTTTTTTTATGCTTTAATTACAATTACTGTATATTATTAATATATAATAATTATATATAATATATTGAGTGCATCTGTCTTGTTTAAAATTGTCCAAAGATCCAAGATCCAACCTGCAAATGCTGCCGTCAAGTTCCAGCCTCACTGGGCCACATGTTTTGGGAGTGCACCAAATTAACATCATTCTGGACCAAAATCTTTAAATGTCTTTCAAACAGCCTTGGTGTCACAATCCCTCCTAATCCACTAATAGCTGTTTGGTGTACTTTCAGATTGGCTTAGAGTGGAGAAGGACAAACTGTAATTGCCTTTACTACACTATTGGCAGATAGACTTATCTTACTCAACTGGAAGAATCCTAACTCTCCTATTCTAAGTCAGTGGGTAACTGATATTATATACTATGTGAAATTGGAAAAAATCTAATTCTCACTTAGAGAATCTGTACAAAACGTTTTCAAAACCTGGCAGGATCTAATCAACAACATTTTAGAATAAGCATTTAAATTGAGGAAGCAGGTTCTCTCCCCTCTTTTACTCCATTTATCTTTATTCATTTATTAATTTATCTATTTACTTATTTATATTATTTTAAAGTTTTAATCTGCTGATTCTGCACTTATGTTATGTATTGATAAAATGGGTGAGGCAGAGCATAGGAGTCAGGTGGAGAACATTGTTTCTTGGTGCAAAAAAAGAATTATTTACATCTTAACATCAGCAAACCTAAGGAACTGGTTATTGACTTTTGCCACACCAGAGTGCCTCTATTTTCGTTCACTATTCAAGAAGCGGATGTATATAGAAAAAGATGATCCGCTGTGGCAATTCAGAGTTGTGGAATAAATTCACATATTCAGAGCATCCTTCACAGCTGCTTCAGAGTATAGAGAAAGTTTTAATCAACCTTTTTCAGGATGGCCTGAATTGGCTCCAGAGAAGTGTTCTGTTTCAGTCACTGGATGAAGGTGGGCAAGAAATTATAGATGTGGTTGGGAAAGTTGCTGCATTCCGGCAACATACTATGCATATTGTTGTATTCTTCTGACCACCAGCCTTAGATGTATTTTTCACAATGTTTTTTGATCACATTGAAAATATGTGATTTGGAAAAACTTTGGTGCTGTATCAGGTGAATAAATTTGATATGGTGGGCAAACCAGAATTTTATAAAGTCCTGTTTAGGGCCTGGCAGATGATGACAATTAAAGGGGATTAGGACAGTTTCTCATTGTTCCAAGTTTTGGAAGAGTCCATTGCCAATAATATAAAGATTAATAGTACAATGGGACTGTCGTAAACTTTTATTAATCACCTTAAAAGTAGCAGATGTACTAAACTTATTGACTTCTGTTGGAAGAATTCAAAAACAATTGCAAAACAGATTGGAGTGTGTTCAGTGTGAATGGCGAAGACTTTTCTGATGCAACTAAAGGATTCACTGTCAGCTGAGAGCTTGACACTCCCAAGAGACAAGTTTAGGGTACAGGCTCATCCACTGACAGATCTTGAGTTTCCTACACTTCTGGTGTCTGCTGTGGGAGACTGCACAACGGCTGAACAGTGCAAATTACTTTCAGTGGAAAGGCTCATGGAAATGCCTTTGCAAATGGCTACAGGGTAACAAATGTACTGGATGTGCATAAAAGTATGACACAGATATTCCCTGAAGACACTATCAGACACTCAATGTAGGAAAAATAATTCTCAGTGTCACCCTGGAGATCACTGTGCAAGCCACCATTGACCAGTAGGGTCAGTTAATTACAGTGGAGAATTTTACATGGGATCTTGGCTGTCAACTCCTTCTTGTCAATTATTACTCAGACAATTCTTTTTGCGTGGGGAAAGAGACAGTTTTTCACCGTTTTATGTTTTGTAGAAGGTTTGAGCCTTTGTTTAAATTAATAGAGAAGCTCTAGGGGTTTGGGAATGGTGCAAACGAGGGTGAGCTTCCATTTAAATGTAAAATGCTAAAAAGAAGATGAAACAATGTAAATTTGGCTCTTTTTTTCTTTTTAACGGGACAAGGTACATTTGCCACATGGAAAACTAGAAAATGTAACATTGAAGTGGGTAGCCTGCTGGATTCAATTCTATTTTTCAAATACTGTGCATTAGTCAAATATTAACAGATTTATTTTGAAAAGCTTAAAAGTATATAGTGTGCGAGTTATATTATGTGATTGTATTAATGAAAAACTAGCTTGTTTTTAGGAGGGGTGGTGGGTTCAATTATGTTAACTACACTATCTAGCATGAAAATATACAGCATTTATAATAAGCTGTTTAGGATTTTGTATAGTTGAATGTTTTTCAATAAAGTTTGTTTTGAAAAAAAAAAATCAATCTATCCGCACACATATGGTCATTGGCGGCGGCTTAAAGGCTAAAATAATTGCAATTTCTCACCAGAACACAAGAGGGCGATGTTGATGAACACTTGCTCTCTTCCTCCTTCTGCAGACAGAAAGATTGATGGCTTTACCACCCTTGATATCATTTCTGGTGCCCACCTGCCTGGATCCACTTCGTCCTGCTTTAAATCCTTATCAAAGGAAGCTATCTTGAATAGTCTATTTTGAGACTCGTATTCAACATTTTTCTTTTCAATTAACATGTTTATTACCCTTGCTTTTATTTGAATTATATGGGGTTCATCTACAGATGCCCCAACTCTTCACAGTTGTCTGTGTTCTTTATTTACACTATCCATCAACTCATCCCCATCTTTATTATTTAGCCAAGTTTCTGGTATTACTATGATACCATAATTATTCTCAGCTACATGCAACACCAAATCACTTGTTTTATTTTGATACTCTCAATCCTCCCTCCTTGCCTCTGTGACATATCACTTTCAAGATGACAGACTGTGAGCGTGTTGCCAAAGAAGTGGAATCCTTAGAGATGCTGATTCAACAGCATCTCAGGAATCAGAAAGCTGGTCTCTTACAGACTTCTTTGATGTCCGGGGGCAATTCTGCTACCTCTGCTCTGTGTTGTGCTGCTCGCACCCAGGCCAAGTCAGCTTTACACTAGCTCTTGCACCAGATGATGACAACGGAACCTGAAGCAGGGGCCCAAGCACAGGTTATCTCCACTCCCTCAATCTAGCTTTTGCTCATGCAGACAGTGGTGACATTACAGGAGACTCGATTGTGTGCTATCTGAACCATAAAACACTTGTGTCGTGTTTCCCAGGCACACAAGTAAAAGATGGAGTAAGAAGAGCCCCAACAGTCCTTGAGAAGCACAAGTGCAGGACTACTGAGATAACTGTAATCCATGCTGGCATCAACGACATTCAGAATTGACAATTGGAACTCCTGAAGGCAGACTTCACATTCCTTATTCAGCCCATGAAGGACAGGACCTTGGCTGCGACAATCGTTGTATCAGGTCCTCTTCCAGCAGTCTGCATATCATCAACACAGTCAACTCATGTCCCTAAACAGATAGATGAGATACTTCTGCCAATAGGCAGAACAACTGGGGCCTCTTCTTGGAGACACCACTTTTCTACAGATGAGATGGCCTGCATCCAAACAAATTTGGCACCTGGATCCTGTCCAACAATATCTCAAAGGAAACCCACCTTTCTTGACTATGTAATATTAGTCCTAATGTTTACTGTAATGCTGTGTTAGGATGAGATAATTCTGTAGAGAGCTCACCTGTAGATGCGCACTGTAGTAGAACTATAAACAACAATTAATAGTCTAACTAAAAAACCCTGACAAAGTGGTATAAATGCAATTAATTTAATTGCAAGTTCACCTATAAATGTGCATTGGATTAGAACTATAATAACAGATTATAAATTAGATAAAAAATCTGCACAAAGAGGCATAAACACAAATAACTTAATTATCATTTCTGGCTGCTGTAACCCTCCCATTCAGCTCTGCTTTTCTGAGACCTTAAATGTGGCTTTACTAAATATTAGAGTGTTAAGCAGCAAGACTTTTTACATGAATGATTTATCAGTGATAGGCTCAGCTCTAAAGGTGCAGCATTGTTAATTTAAGCAGTACCTCCAAATTATAGTTTTGATCATTTGCTTCACTAAGGCAAATAAAGTGGTGGTTTAGCAAGTATTTACTCAAGCTTATTAAACTATATTTGTGCATCTTCGAAGTATCTTGCTGTGGTTATTCAAGGAGTGTCACAGTCTCTTGTATTGACCGTTTATGGAAATCCAAAATATAATGTGTCATTCATCAAGGAATTCTCAGACTTAGTACCTATAATAATAACGAACTATGACAGGTTCTAAATTGTTGGCAATTTCAGTTTTTATGTGGACGACCAATGCGACCTGAAAGCAAGAGAAATGACAAACCTACTGCACTCTTGATTTTAGTCAGCATGTCAGCCAGCCCACAGCCCACACATAAGAGAGAATACACAATGTATTTAATAATTTCAAAAATAATAAAGGTTGACTTGAGGCAGGTTGTGGATATTGGTACATTGGACCAATATTGCATATTATTTTATGTAGAAATATTGATAACTACAACTAATGAGAAGTGTATTTTTAAACATTATTTTGATGAATCTGCAGCTTTAGTGTTTGCTATATCTGAATCGTAACACGTGATATCATCTACTCTTGCATTTTGCTCTGTACTTTGTGAGGGACGGCTGGCATTTCAGTCTAGACAAGCCATCCCTCAACTGGAAAAAACAGCCTTTACAGGACACTACATCCCCCGGAACGCTAGATGGCAGCTCCCCTGGATAGAAATGGCTCCTCGGATTCCCGCAGGACAGCATGGGACATGGAGTCCGTCTCTTCAGCCCTGTTGGGTGCAGTGGGTGCTGCCAGGGGGAGCTCACCAAGAACCCGGGGACTTTTATGATTACACCACCCTGGAAGTACTTCGGGGTCACGAGGATGGAAGCCTGCAGTACTTCCGGGGCACTGGATGAAGGAAGATGTGGAGTTGACCCGGAGAAGAAATACTTCCGGGTCAAAGACTTTAAAAGGACTGTGGAAAACCCCAGCAGAATGAGCCGGAGTTGGGTGGGAGTGTGACGGAGCTACTGGGAGTTGGAGGATTGTATTTGTGTTTATTATTATTATTTATTGTAATTGATTAAGAATTGTGAAGAGTTTGGTGCTTTGGGCACATTATTGAAGAAATAATTATTAAAAATCTTCTTTGTGCTTTTACAAGTGTGTCTGGGTCGTCTGTCTGACGGGTTCAATGGGGCAACAGTGCCTCTAGTGTCCACAACTTGTAATATTACTATTATACTGTATTGAGTATTACTTGTGTTCTGTTTTGTGTATTGTACTGTATTGGTTTTACCCCTTTCTTTTTGACACACACTGCACACCCAACCTACCTGGAAAGGGGTCTCTCTTTGAATTGCCTTTCCCGAAATTTCTTTCATTTTTTTCAAACAATATTTTTTTGGGTGTTTTTTCTTGTCTTCTTGGAGAGTCAAGGCTGGGGAGCTGTCAAAAGACAGGGCCTGTTAATGCCCATTGCTGCACTCCTTGGGTTAGTTTGGGCTATACAAAAATAAATTGTATTGTACTGTCATTGTATGATATTTTAAACAATCAGTCCGGTTGTAGAGCTTACCTTAACAATATTAATAGTGTAACCAATAAGGAAGAAAATTTGTATGCTAAGGTGAGAGCTGCAGCTGACATAGAGGCTCTTGAAAAGACGTAAGAAATTCTCCTTCACTATCATATCTTGGAAGACCCAAATTGTGCCTGATTTAAATGGAATATGCTGGAGAGCTGAGCATAAATGGAGAAAAAGTAAACTGATAGTCCACTATGAAATATTAAAGGCAAAAATAACTTAATATAACAATGCAGTCCACCTTGAGAAACAGTCTTATTTCTCTAAAATTATAAATGATAACGCTTGTAATCCCAACATTTTATTTTCAACTATTGACCATCTTATAAACCTATTTCACTCAATGGAATGCCTCCTAAAAACTAATAGAGAAATTTGTGAGGCTTTTGCAATATTTTTTAAACACAAAATAAATTATATTAGAGATAATATAGCACCTTCACCTAAAGTTAATCCTGTTGAACCCCAGCATGCCCTTTTAAGGAAATACATTTTTTTAGATAGATAAATAAATCTACTTCAACTATGTAAAATAATTTCTCTGCTGAAACGCTTTCAAAGGTGCTCATTATTAGGGTACTTGACATGTAGTAGAGAACTCATCATTACATACGGGGTCTTCCTTGACTGTCTAAAGACTGCAGTTGTTAAACCCCGGTCAAGAAAAATAATCTCAACCCCTCCTTGACAACTAGACCTATTTCTATCCTACCTTTCTTAAGTAAAATTCTAGAAAAGGCAGTCTTGAAGCAGTTAAATTATTACATGATTAAACATTCTGTTCTTGACAAGTCTAAGTCTGGTTATAGAATAAATCATAGTACAGAAAATGCACTGATTAAAGTAGTAAATGACTGCGGGTTAAAGCGGACAGAAGCCATATATCTGTTTTTGTCCTCTTACACTTGAGTGCAGCTACTGACACCGTAGACCACATTATTGTTATAAGTCACCTTAGACAATGCGGGAGCTTTTCCGGCAGAAGTCTTAAATTGGTTACAGTCTCATTTAACAGGTAGAAAATTCATTGTTAGTTGTGTTGATTGTACTTCAGCGATCCATGATATATACTAATAAACGGCAAAGCCCTCACTGACTCACTCACTCACTCACTCACTGACTGACTGACTCATCACTAATTCTCCAACTTCCCGTGTAGGTAGAAGGCTGAAATTTGGCAGGCTTATTCCTTACAGCTTCCTTACAAAAGTTGGGCAGGTTTCATTTAGAAATTCTACGCGTAATGGTCATAACTGGAAGCTGTTTTTCTCCATTTACTGTAATGGAGATGAGCTTGAAACCCGTGGGGGCGGAGTTTCGTGTGACATCATCACGCCTCCCACGTAATCACGCAGTACGTAGAAAACCAGAAAGAGGCCCAAAAAGCGCTGAAGAAAACATGCATTATATAATTGAGAAGGCAGTGAAACAATAAGAAGCGAGCGAGTGACATATACAACCATATTCATGAGTTCTGCTACTTCGGAAACAAAGCACGATGTAAACCTAAACTTTAAATTAAGTTCATAGACAGGCTGCCGCTGGCGTTTGTAATTTAGTGCCTGCCCATATAAGGCCGTCCGTCAGCGGCAATCCAATAGCAAACTGCCACGGGTAAATATTCACGGGTGAAGGATTGTGCTTATGCAGAGGAAGATGAGATGGTCAGGGTGGTGTTTGGCACAAACTCAGCGAAACTACGACAGAAAGTTTTAAGTGCCGGGACTTCGGTAACATTAAATACAGCAATGGACATAGCACGACATGGCAGCAGCACAGCTGGGAAACTTCGATGCATGTACACCGAGCGGCTCACGTGAACTGACGCAGTGCACAGACAAAAACAGTTCCGAAGAGCGCTGAACAAAAACCGAATTACACAATTGAAAAGGCAGCAAAAAAATATGAAGCGTGTGATACATACAAGCATATTCATAAATGCAGCTACTGCGGAAACAAAGCACACGGTGGAAAAAGCCAATGTCCCGCTAAAGGAAGACAGTGTAAAAAAAAAAAAAAACCCGTGCATGCAGTGTGTCAGGTCTCAGATAAAGAAGAAGACGAGCTGTTTATTGATGCAGTAAGAAACGAATCGATGAATGAAACCTGTCTTCTTTACAACGATTGACAAACACGGAATGTAACTTGAACACAACACATCCTACAAATACGAACCTGATTGAAAGAAATAATGATAATCAAATCCTTGATGACAGCAACACTCAGTAAAACTCACAAAACAATTACTGTATATTGACCGTCATGTTATGTTATTTTTAAAATGTTCCCTTTTCTTTTTCATAGCTTCTTTAACACACTACGTCTCCGCTGCGATACGCAGGTATATATATATGTATATATATACCCCGATCTACATACTCGAATAATGGATACTTTATTCACCATCAATGATTGTTTTGGTAAAGCCATACTCAGTGTATTCATTAGATGAACGGTAAAAAAGTAAGAGCGAGGGGAGGATGACTTATTGAGACACGCAGGCAAAACCACAATAGCACGCGGGCTCGATGTACGAAAAAATATATCTTTTCAAGTTCTATTTAGTCCAAATGTGTCAAACTCAAGGCCCGCAGGCCACATCTGGCCCGGCGTGTAATTATATCCGGCCCGCGAGATCAATTTATATACTGTATTATGGTTATTAATGGCCCGGGTATATGAAGCGCTGGTAACACAATAAACTACAGATCCCATAATGCAGCGCTTCAGCTGCCTTGCCGAACACTTACCGCGTTAATCAAGTCTAGCTTATGATGGTGCAAGTTATTGTGAAGCTAGCCCACACGATGCCAAAGAGAAAAGTTGATTCTGAAAATAGAGCCTTTAAAAACCGATGGGAGGCTGAGTATATGTTTACTGACATTGCCGGTAAACCCGTGTGTCTCATTTGTGGAGCTAATGTGGCTGTAATTACAGAATTTAATCTTTACAACGACTGACAAACACAGAATGTAACTTGAACACAACACATCGTACAAATACGACCCTGATTGAAACAAATAATGATAATCGAATCCTTGATCACAGCAACACTCA
>JANRMT010062806.1:13570128-13612719 GCA_026402145.1 Polypterus bichir lapradei | reverse complement strand
TAACAATCATGTTACGTTATTTTTAAAATATTTCCTTTTCTTTTTCATAACTTCTTTAACACAGTACTTCTCCGCTGCGAAGCGCGGGTATTCTGCTAGTATTGTATATGGTGTACCACAAGAATCTATTCTAGGTCCGCTGTGTTTTACAGTTAACATACTTTCATTAGGCCAGATTATTTCAAAACAAAAGGTGAGCTACCACAACAATGCAGATGACATACAGCTTTATTTATCAACAGCACCTGATGACCCTGATGCTCTTGGCACTCTGATCCAATGTCTTAGCAGTATTTCTGAATGGATAAGTAGTAATTTTCTCATACTAAATAATGAAAAAACAGAAATCTTATTGATTTGCAAAAATGAAATAGCGAGTGTATTAGAAATAAACTTGACCCTTCAAGTTTAAAAATCAAGACAGAGGTAAGGAATTTAGGGGTAATCATTGACTCTGACCTAAACTTTAAATCACATTTTAACCAGATTACTAGGAATATATTTCTTCACTTAAGGAATATAGCAAAAGTGTGACCACTTATAACATTACAACATGCTTAAAAAAATGTTGCTTTTAGTTGACTAGATTACTGTAATACACTCCTAACAGGGTTACCAAAGAAAGACATTAATTGGTTGTAATTAGTGCAGAATGCAGCAGCCGCCAGAATCTTAACTAAGAAAATCTGAGCACATCTCACCTGTTTTAGCGTTGTTACACTGGTTACCTGTATCATTTAGAATTGACTTTAAAAACTGATAATAGTTTATAAAGCCTTAAATAATCTTGCCCCTTCCCATAAACAAGAATGCCAGTCTCCCTACACTCCAAGTTATAACCTTAGAACTTCTAATGGTGATTTGCTTATAATTCTAAGAGCTAAACTTAAAAGAAGTGGTGAGGCAACCTTCTGCTGTTATAAACTTAAAATCTGGAATACTTTACCAATAGAAATTCAACAGGCTAGTACTGTGGTACACTTTAAAAAATGTCAATGTCAATTTATTTATACAGCACATTGAAAACATCAGTAATGTTGTAGCCAAAGTGCTTTACATTAACACATACAATGAACATAAATAAAATAAAAAGAAATAAAGTACAATAAAATAATTTACAGCCAGCGGTGAGTTAAAGAAAAGAAAGAAGATGACTAAGAGTAGGGCAACCATCCATATCAGAGAAGGTCACTGAAAGCTAGAGAATGGAAATGCGTCTTCAATCTTGTTTTAAATAGTACAACTGAAGGTGACTCCTTAATGTAATGAGGAAAAGAGATCCACACACAAGGTGCTGCAGCTGCAAAAGCCCTGTCCCCATTAGTTTTACACTTAGTGTGGGGGACCAAAAGAGTTAATTGACCGTTAATCTAAGCTGTCTGGATGGCTGCTATAAAACACACAATTCAGATAAATAAGTGGGTGCATACGTGTATGATGATTTAAAAACTAGCAACAAAATTTTAAAGTCAATTCTGAAACTAACAGGAAACCAGTGTAAAGAGCTAATATTGGAGAAACAGAATCAAACTTTCTTGCCCCTACCACAAAACAGGCAGCAGCATTCTGAACCAACTGCAACCTGCATATCAGGGATTTGCGGATCCCAGAATACAATGAGCTACAATAATCAAGCAGAGAAAAAGATAAAAGCATGAGTAGCTTTCTCAAGATCCCTAGGAGATAAAAAAAAGGTTTGACCTTTGCTAAAAGAGGAAGCTGGAAAATGCAACTCTTTACTATAGAGTTAATTGGTTTCTCAAAAGAGAGGATACTGTCAAAAATGGTGCCAAGATTACAGAGTTGAGGTTTGCAGACGTCAGTGAGAGAGCCAAGAAGTTCAAAACCAATTTGAGCTTTGGCAGGAGGACCAACTATCAGCAGTTCCATTTTCTGTTGATTGATTCAAGAAAATTGTCAGCCATCCAGGATTTTAGTACAAAAAGACAATTATGCAGCTGATTAATTGCAGAGTTACAAACGGGAATATAAACCTCTGTGTCATGAGCAAAGCAGTGAAAAAATATTACATTTCCTGAAAATAGCTCTTATGGGATGAAGATAAAAAGAAAATAAAATAGGACCCAAAATGGATCCCTAAGGAGCACCACATTTAACAGGAGCAGTACATGAGAAACAGGAATTAAAAGTCACTGAAAAGTTTCTACCAGTAAGATATGACTTGAACCACTTAAGAGCCGCCCCTTTAAGCCCCACCAGACGTTCAAGCTGCAACAGCAAGATTTCCTGGTCAACAGCATCAAAAGCTGCAGAAAGGTCTAGGAGGACAAGGACTGCAGCCCCACCTGAGTCAGTAATTAATTAAATACTTTCAGGAGGGCTGTCTCAAAATCCATGAAAACGCTGAAAGCCAGATTGGTAGATTTAAAATAAATTTTTGGAATTAAGACGATCAACCAATTGATTATAAATAATTCTAATATTTTATCCAGAATTGGAAATTTTGATATCAAGCAAAAATAAGCTAACACTGCAGGATCTAAATCTGCCTTTTTTAGACAAGGTCACACTACCGCGTGTTTAGCACTAGAATCCCTGCAGCCTATGAAATAACTTGCAATCCCAGATCACCTTAAATTCCTTTGCACCTCTCTCCATTAGTGTCTTTTGATTTGCAAATGTGTCAATCAGCACAAGCAGCCTGTACTCCCATCCCCCAACCGCTGCAGTTCAACTTGGGCAAAAAGTATTCCCAGCTCTGTTTTTTTTGGGAGTGAGGATCCTGGAGTTGTATAGGGTAAATAATATAACTTTATTTGGAACACATACATGTGTGTTCCGTGTCTACAATGATCTATGTTCATGTAGGATGACAGGAAATGCAAGAAATGTTGAACACATACCTAAAACAAAAACATTTTTGATGTTATAGTACTAACAACAAAATTTTGACATGAAGTGTATAATGTGTGAAGACTGAAGTCCGAATATCAAATAAACATTTTCAAAAAAAGTACACGTATAACAAAACAAGTGCGCTTTTACTCAAGAATATAACCGAAGAAAAAGAAATTGGGTTAGGGTATGATGCTGACATGGCCGCTTAGGTGGTGCAGCAGTAAGAACTGCTGACTCATAATTAAGAGGTTGCCAGTTCAATTCTGGGAGCTTCCTAGAATTACCGTTTTGAGTAGTGAGCTGCTTTTATTGTTACTATAATAGAATAAAAACATACATTTGATTTGAGTCTGTAACAGCTGCTGTAAATTTATGGTACTTGTAAAGGTTAGCGTTAATTTTTTTTTTTATTATTCAGTTTTTTTTTCTCAGTAATGTTCATGGTTCCTGGATCTGGCACTGCTGTTTTTAAATAAAGATGTGCTATAACAGAGGTGAACTCAGATGAGTATGTGGGTTCTATATTGGAGAAAAAGAACAGATGCCCTCCCCGCAAGAAATGTCCAGTCACACTTAAGAACAACACAGCTGCACCAGGTGTAAAAGAAAAAAATGGCACTGTATGGATGCAGCAACAGGTTGGGCGTCAACCTGCCACATGCATGTCCTTCAAAGAAAAAGCAGGGCTTAAAGAGCTCACCAAGGTATCGTGCAAAGTTCAGTTTGTGATTATGTTTCAATGGCCTTTATATGAAAAACATTTATGTTACTTAAATGAACGCCACATCGAATGTTGTTTACCTATATTTATTTACCTATCTTCTTACAGCTTAAAGTCACAAGTAGACTGCAGAGCTTCCTGTAGTTGATCGACAAAGTACATGTGCAATGCCACTCCTTATTTAGGAAAAGGTCAGAATTGTTGTCGAGATGAATTGCTACGCTGAACAGTGCTGGGCAAATAACCATACACCTAAGTAGTTTTCCTGTTCAAAAACATGGGAACCAGTAACTGCTGATGATATCTGGGCCTTTTTAAGGCTTTTTGATATTGCAAGGACTTGTAGTGAAACCTGAGTAGTGATGGTACTGGTCCAAGAACAAAATTTTGGCAACACTGTTCTTTGGAGAAATTATGTCAGAGTGTAGGTTTTCACTAATTATTAAATATCTGCACTGTACCAACAAAGAAAACCTTTGATGAGAATACCCATCCAACACCCAAACTGAAGAAAAGTTGGGAGGTATACCAGGTCATTGTAGCAAAATTTTGGAGCCTTTCCGTACCGTGATGTTAGCATCGATGAAAGTCTCATGGCTTATAAGGGTAGACCATCATGGATACAGTACATCATGTAAAAACGAGCAAGATTTGGCACAAAGTTTACAAGCTTTGTGAATCTAAAATGGGACACATTTGGAAATTGGTTCTGTACACAGGAAAAGGGACAATGTTTGATCCAAAATACAGTTAGCACAGCATTACTATGTCATTGGTGCTGACTTTGACAGATGTTCTGCTGGATCAAGGCTATTGTGTAACCATGAACAATTTTTATACATTGCCAGAGCTACTTGACATCTTGCTGTAAAGACTGACGCATATAGAACAGTACATCTCAACTTTAGCAGAGCTAAATTATAGAGAGGTGCGCTAGTAGCTTGGCAAAAAAGTAAAATGCTTGCGCTGAAAAGGAAAAAAAAGAAAGATGTTTTTCTTCTTAGCACTGTACATAATGTAGCTATAGTCACTGTGCAGGCAAAAGGCAACAAGCAGGCTATGAAGCCTTGTGCTATGGTTAGCTACAATAGCACGATGGGCAGCGTAGATCGTGTAGAAGAATTGACCATCTCTCCCGTTATGCGGAAGCAGCAAAAGAAATATTACACATATTACATATATTTCATTATCTGGTGGAACATTGCATTTGGCATGCATTCATCTTATACAAACAAGAAGCTGGCGAAACTGTTTCTCAGGCAAACTTTACATGTCACTTTGTGGAACAAATCATTACCACACATCCACCGCCCACACTACCGCTAAAGAGACACAGTAGCCCAGCATATCGCAGATTAATCAAGATCATCTTATTGGTAGACATTTTATTGATTATATATGCCACCAACAGGAGAAAAACAAAAACAAAACAAAATCCAACTCATATCTGTGCAGTGTGCTGTTCAAAAACCTATAAATCTGGAAGGAAAATCCAAAAAGAAAGACACTATTATTGTCCAGATTGTGTCTTTCACCATGCTTTAAGATTTACCACACAAAGGACTCATTTAGAGATGATATACTATTTTGGCATCATTAGTGTACTATTATTACTGTTATTATTGTTCATTTCATATTATAATTTTTATTCATCAATACTATCATTATTCGTATCATTATTATACTTTTGAGATTTAATAAAAATGTAATTTTTAGGCAAAAAAAAAGCAACACCTTTTACATTTTTTTGGAATAAAATGCAACGCTAAGGAAGTTAAAAAGAAATTTGATAAAAAATTAAACCAGTAAACAATAAATAATACACAAGAGCAGCAGTATGTATGAGTCCATTTCCCATCACTGAACAAAAATTGTTTAACCTACCTTATTTTCTTATTTTTGTTCAATGTATTTACAGTATGGCCATTGGAAAGAAACTGTTTCTGAATCTGTTGGTCTGTGCTTTCAAAGATCTATAACGCTGACCAGAGGGTAATAGTTCAAATAAGCAGTGACCAGGGGCCTCATGCATAAACGGTGCGCACGCACAAAAATGTTGCGGAAGAACGTTTCCATGTTCAAATCGCGATGTATAAAACCTACACTTGGCATAAAGCCACGCACTTTTCCAAGGTACCTCATACCCTGTCGTACGCAAGTTCTCTGCTCGGTTTTGCAGACTGGCGGCACCCAGCGTCAAAGCAGTGCTACTGTTCCTGTGTGGTTACCATTTATTTCTTAGAACCACATTTCGGATGCAGCTTTATAAATACACTGAAACTAACCGCATATTGAATATTAGTGTAATGAATCTGATTGTAGATTACCTGCAACAATATAATGGCCCAGGGAATAGCCATAGTATTCCAAATAACATAACTGCTTTAGCGTTGTTACTCTCACTGCACCATCTTCTTCTTCTTCTTTCAGCTGCTCCATTTCAGGGTTGCCACAGCGGATCATCTTTTTCCATATTACTCTCACTGCACCACTCTGAGTATTTATATCACTGTATCCGAGTGGGGAATCACAGCAGCAGCTGATCGGAAAGAGAATTATCGGTATACAGCATCAGGCACATGCTGCCAAAGCCACAGCAAAACGTTTCAAAGCCTTTCCTGCACGGACTTCGTGGTTCAGAAACAGTTTCATCCCAAGAACTATAAACACACTCAATCAATTGCTTCTTGTAGAACTGTTTGTACTTATAAGTACAATTACCCCACTGTAAACTTGCACTACAGTTATAATATTGCACAACCTGCGCCATTTTATAAAGCGCGTATTTACATATGATGACGATATCATTTTTAAGATGAAATACAGCAAAATATGTTGACTATATTATACAGATAAAACTTTAACTTCATTTAAATAAATCTGTATTGTTAATAATTAAACAAGTGAGGACACGGTGCCGCAGCACTAGCAAGTTCATGTATTGTTCCTGCCTTGCGCGCTGTATATTTACTGAGGCTGGCGCGACACTGGAAGGATAGACGGATAGAATAATTAAACACGTACTATGAAGATATTTTAATGTTCCTTAAAAGTTTTGAAGAATTGTCGTTGTAAGCTTACAGATGACTTAATGTCTAGTACAGACCTGATTGTGTGGCGATTGGTTATTTGGGGAAAGAAAAGTAAGGACATGAATTGCAGGTTAGTACGTTTGAAAGAGACAGTACTGCTACAATAAATTATTTCATCGAGGGTCGCGCATGGCGCAGCAGCATCTTGTATGAGACATGAACAATCACTGCGCCATCGTGTTCCCATGTTTAATAACATGCTTTCATTCCAATCATCATGATATCACGTATACATCTCAGTATTTTAATTATTCAGAGAGCTGTAATATCACAAATGTAATGGATTATGTGTCCTGTCGGAGAAAGAGAAAGAATGGAAGCACGTAGTGATTCACACACACGGAGCACATTGAAGATCAAATACAAAATAAAGTATTTTAACGTGCTACTTTAGTTACGATGGGATTTGAGAAACTAGTAAATTAAATGAATTTAAGATGAAGTTTATGATGTTCTACTTTAATGACAAAATAAACTACGTGATTAAAGTTTACATTTCGTGCTTTTTTCCCCACTGTGTGCCAATTTTTTTTGTCTGTACCCTAATAAGCTCAGATGGTGGGCTACAACTCGCCTTTTCACGGCGACTTTGATATGTGACTTCTTTTTTATTTTGGCACTGTGTGACTTTGTGAACTTGAGCTTTCAAGTTTCTCCAACACGCTATGTCACTCGATCAACTTCCATTTGTTGATTATACCGCTGTTTAAATCAACAAATAGTAAGTTTTTCCTTTGCCTCCACTTGGTATTCGCTGAAATTCTTATATTTTCCCCCGTGCTTTTGCCATTGCCTTTTCAGAGAATGTTAAGCTTAAGGGCTATTTATAATGATTTGCATATTCAAAGAGGTGTAATTCTGGGAGGAGACGGGGCGGGACAGAAGGCGTGTGCACGAGCGTTACTTTTAATGCTGACCGGGATTTATGGAGCAGAAGAACGTGGAAGTTGGAGTACGCACAGATTCCTGCATCTGGATTTTTCTGTGCGTAAGCACATTTCAGCTTTTGTGCTTACATCATGTTATAGTGCGAATTCTACATACGGCGTTATGCATGAGGCCCCTGGGGGCCTCATGTATAAACGGTGAGTATGCACAGAAATGTTGCGTACTCCTGTTTCCACGCACAAATCGCGATGTATAAAACCTAAACTTGGCGTAAAGCCACACACATTTTCACACTAGCTAAAACCCTGGCGAATGCAAGTTCTCTGCTCAGTTTTGCAAACTGGCGGCACCCAGCGTCAAAGCAGTGCTACTGTTCCAGTGTGGTTTCCATTTCTTTTTAAGACCAACATCACTGATGCGGCTTTATAAACACTGTACACTGAAATTATCTGCATATTGTTTATTAGTTTAATGCATCTGATTGTAATTAATCTGTAACAATATAATGGTCCACAGAATGGTCAAACTATTCTAAATACCATAGCTGCTTTAGCATTGTTAGTCTCACTGCACCTTCTTCTTCTTCTTTCAGCTGCTCCTGTTTGGGGTTGCCACAGCGGGTCATCTTTTTCCATATTACTCTCACTGCACCACTCGGAATATTTATACCACTGTCTCTGAGAGGGGAATGACAGCTGTACAGCAGCTGACTGGAAAGAGAATTATCGGTATACAGCATCAAGCACATGCTGCCTATTGAACTGCTCTCATACGGCAAATGCTTCAGAGCTTTTCCTCGCGGTTCAGAAACAGTTTCATCCCAAGAACTATAAACGCACTCAATCAACCCATCAAGTGCTCCTTGTAGAACACTTTGTACTTACGTACAATTACCTCACTGTAAACTTGCAATACAGTTATAATATTGCACAACCTGAGCCACTTTATAAAGTGTATATTTACATATGATGACAATATCATTTTTAAGATGAAATGCAGCAAAATATGTTTATTATACAAATAAAACTTTAACTTCATTTAAATAATCCATATTGTTAATAATTAAACATGTGAGGACACTGTGCCGCAGTGTTAGCGAGGAGCTGATGCTCCATTTCATCCATGTATTCTTTCTGGGGCTGGCGCAACACTAGAAGAAAAGATGGATAGAACAATTAAACATGTACTACGAAGATATATCAATGCTCCTTAAAAGTTTTAAAGAATCCGAGTTCTAAGCTTACAGATGGCTTAACGTCTAGTACAGAGCTGATTGTGTGGCAATTGGGTATTTGGAGAAAGAAAAGAAAGGACAGGAATTGGGGGTTAGTACATTTGAAAGAGACAGTACTACTGTAATAAATTATTTAATCGAAGGTCGCACACATCGTAGCAAGCATCTTGCATGAGGCATGAACAATCACTGTGCCACTGTGTTCCCATGTTTAATAACATGCTTTAACTCCTATTATCATGAAAATGATATCAAGTATACATCTCAGTATTTTAATTATTCAGAAAGCTGTAGTATCACGAATGTAATGGATTCTGTGTCCTTTTGAAGGAAGAGAAGGCCCGTTTAAGAAGCACGTAGTGATTCACACACATAGAGCACATGGAAAATTAAATACAAAACAAAACATTTAACGTACTACTTTAGTTACGATGGGATTTGAGAAACTAGTAAATTAAACGATTTTAAGATGAAGTTTATAATGTTCTATTTTAATGACAAAATAAACTATGTGATTAAAGTGGAAATTTCGAGATTAAAGTTGACATTTCGTGCTTTTTTCCCCACTGTGTGCCTATTTTTTTATTCTCTGTACCCTAATAATAAGCTTTGATATGACACTCAGACGGTGGACTACGACTCGCCTTTTCATGGAGACTTTAATATCTGTCAACTTCTTTTTAATTTTGGGCACTGTCCGATTTTGTGAACTTGAGCTTTCGAGTTTTCCGACACTCTATGTCACTCGATCAACTTCCTTTTGTTGTTTATACCACTGTTTAAACCAACAAATAGTACGTTTTTCCTTGCCTCCACTTGGTATTCGCTGAAAATCTTCAATTTCCCCTGTGGTTTTGCCATTGCCTTTTCACAGAACGCTGAGCTTAAGGGCTATTTATTTTGATTTCCATATTCAAAGAGGTGTAATTCTGGGAGGAGTGGCAGTAGGCGCGTGCATGTGTGTTACTTTCACACTGACTGGGATTTATAGAGCAGAAGAACGGGGAAATTGGCAAACGCACAGATTTATGCATCTGGATTTGTTTATGTGTACAAACATTTCCGCTTTTGTCCGTACACCATGTTTTAGTGTGAATTCTATGCACGCTGTTATGCATGAGGCCCCAGGGGGTGAAGGATGCTTAATGATATTTGTGGCTCTGGTGAGATAACAAAAATGGGCAATGTCTTCCACAGAAGGCAGACAGTAGCCTGTGAATTTTTGTGCTGAGTTTGCGGATCTATGGAGGTCCTTCTTGTCTTTTGCCATGCATGTGATGCAGTATGCCAGGATGCTGCTTGATGGTTGAATGATAAAAAGCCACCAATAGTTTTTGCTTGAAGTTGTTTTTCCTGAGCACTCTCAGAAAGTATAGTCTCTGTTGTGCTTTTTTGACCATTGCTGTGGTGGTCTCAGACCAAGAAAGGTTCTCTGAGATGTGAGCTCAAAGTAATTTGAAGGTGTGCAGCCTTTCCACATGGTCTCTGCTAATGTAGAGAGGAACCAGTTCTGTGGTGTGCTTTCTGAAGTCCAGAATGAGTTCCTTGGTTTTTGTGGTGTTCCGTGAAGTTACTCACCGTACACCATTCTGTCAGTCTCTGGACCTTGTCCCTGTAAGCAGAGTCATCTACTTCTGATATGGGCCCTATTATAGTAGTGTTGTCTGCAAATTTAATGACAGTATTTGTGGGATGGGTACAGGTGCATTCATATGTACAAAGAGTAAGATAGTGGGGGCTCACCACACAGCCTTGTGTAAATATTGTGCTGAGCACAAGGGAAAAGGAGAGATGAGGGCAGAGTTTAACCCTTTGTGGGCGGTTTGTCAGAAAGTCCTTTATCTAGGTGCAGATGGAGGAGGGAGGCTTAAGTTTGTCAACTTACTTACCAATATATCATTAACTATTCTACGAACAGCAATTAGTCTACAAACAGCAGTCTTACATAGCTCCCTCTTTGATCTACATGGCTCACCACAGTATACAGAGCAGTAGTAATGGCCTCTTCTATGGACCGGTTTGATTTGTAAGTAAACTAATGGTGGTCGAAAGTGGGTGGGAGGCAGGATTTAATGGGCTGTAAAACCAATCTCTCGAAGCACTTCTTTACTACCAGCTTGACAGCAACTGGTCTATAATCATTTAAGCTCTTGATGGCTATTTTATTAGGGACATGGATGATGACTAACAATTTTACGCAGGGTGGAATAGTGGAATAATCGGTTTGAGTTTCATGGTTTGTTTCAATCAAAACAGTATTTGCAGGACTTGTGTTGAAGTGACATTCGGCATCTGTCAAGCGTTGTAAGCATACAACCGGTTTCATCGATAACTTCACATCCAGCTTTTGAGAGTTTAAACATTCATAAACATCAAAGTGTCCACTACTGAAATCGTCACCTGTGAATCTAAGATGTTTAAGAGGCATAGGCGGTTGTCTAAAGGTGTAAAATATTTGGCTATTGCGGTACACTTGAAAGCGACAACCGAACAATTCAGCGGCAGCCATCAACTCACATGCAGAACCATAGGTGAAGGGCTTAAGCATTTCACTCTTATAGTGCTCCTGTGTAGTATAATTATCTCCTGAACCGTCATCAGTCCACACCTTGAACCTGTCCCAGTCATTCAATACATAAGACACCTCCGGATATCAAGAGTGAGCCTGATATGGCCGTGCAATATGTAACAAAGAGAATGGAAAAGGCAGGTGCCATCTCCGGGCATTGAACCACTCAGTAAGTGACAGTTCTTTGATCGATGGTGATCACCTCGATAGACATGTTAATAGGGGTATGGTTGGAACGATAAAGGAAATGGGTACCTGAACAATGTAAAGGAAGTCTAAAATACCTACACAATAACTATAATTGTAATAAACGAACAATAAAACAGCGGAGAAGCCGTGGATTAAATAAAAAGGCTGTAGTTATAAGCAGGGAGACGTGAATCCTGTGGTGAAGCAAAGAAGGGAATGTAGAGACCGGAGCGATGGACGGCCTTATATAGGCAGGCAGCCAACAACGTGGGAGGCGTTGGGATGGGGGACCCAACGCCGCCTTACACGGTGACCGAGCTGCAGGCTATGGACGTATATATTTACGTAAGTAGGATTCTGTTAGCGTTGGGAACCCGCATACCAAATTTCTTGAAGATGGGCCCATAAGTAACAAAGACCATTGGAAAGTTCAATATGGCAGCCGACAGTGGTGTCATACCACCAAAATAAGTACATACATTGGTTTCGGTTAGCGCAGAGAAGCCGCCTACCAAATTTCGTGAAGATGGGGCCATAAATAAGAAAGTTCAACATGGTGGACGTTGTCGACCGTTATGACCGTTACGTGTAGAATTTCGAAATGAAGCCAGCCAAATTTCAGCCTTCTACCTACATGGGAAGTTGGAGAATTAGTGACATTAGAAAGTTCAATATGGCGGCCGACAGTGGCGTCATACCACCGAAATAAGTACGTACATCAGTTTCGGTTAGCGCAGGGAAGCCGCCTATCAAATTTAGTGAAGATGGGGCCATAAATAAGTTCAACATGGCGGACGTTGTCGACCGTTATGTGTAGAATTTCGAAATGAAACCTGCTTAAATTTTGTAAGTAAGCTGTAAGGAATGAGCCTGCCAAATTTCAGCCTTCTACCTACATGGGAAGTTGGAGAATTAGTGATGAGTCAGTGAGTGAATGAGTGAGTGAGTGAGTATAACCAAAGAAAAAAAAAAATTACTTGATTGACATGTTGCTGTCAATGAGTTAAAAACCAAAGCTCAAATATCAATTGACACTAAGTTGATACATATTCTTGAATGGTGCAGAGGTAAGAATTGCTGCCTTATAACCTAAAGGTACTAGGTTTGAGTCTCGGCGCTTCGAGAATTCAAATGCTGCTATTATTACTACTGTCTTCTTCTTTCGGCTGCTCCTGTTAGGGGTTGCCACAGCAGATCATCTTCTTCCATATCTTTCTGTCCTCTGCATCTTGTTCTGTTACACCCATCACCTGCATGTCCTCTCTCACCACATCCATAAACCTTCGCTTAGGCCTTCCTGTTTTCCTCTTCCCTGGCAGCTCTATCTTTAGCATCCTTCTCAAAATATACTCAGCATCTCTCCTCTGCACATATCCAAACCAATGCAATCTCGCCTTTCTGACTTTGTCTCCCAACCGTCCAACTTGAGCTGACCCTCTAATGTACTCATTTCTAATCCCATCCATTCTTGTCACACACAGTGCAAATCTTAGTATCTTTAACTCCAGCTTTCTGGTCAGCACCACCGTCTCCAACCCATATAACATAGCTGGTCTCACTACCGTGCTGTAGACCTTCCCTTTCACTCTTGCTGATACCAGTCTCTCACAAATTACTCCTGATACTCTTTTCCACCCTGCCCGCACTCTCTTTTTCACCTCTCTTCCACAATCCCCATTACTCTGTACTGTTGACCCCAAGTATTTAAACTCATCCACCTTTGTCAACTCTACTCCCTGCATCCTCACCATTCCACTGACCTCCCTCTCATTTACACACATGTATTCTGTCTTGTTCCTACTGACCTTTATTACTCTCCTCTCTAGAGCATATCTTCACCTCTCCAGTGTCTTCTCAACCTGCTCCCTACTATCGCTACAGATCACAATATCATCAGCTAACATAATTATCCATGGGGACTCCCGTCTAATCTCGTTTGTCAACCTGTCCATCACCATTGCAAATAAGAAAGGGCTCAGAGCTGATCCCTGATGTAATCCCACTTCCAACTTGAATGCATCCATCACTCCTACCGCAGACCTCACCACTGTCACACTTCCCTCGTACATATCCTGTACAACTCTTAAGTACTTTTCTGCCACTCCCGACTTCCTCATACAATACTACAGCTCCTCTTGAGGCACCCTGTCATATGCTTTCTCTAGGTCCACAAAGACGCAATGCAACTCCTTCTGGCCTCCTCTATACTTCTCCATCAACATCTTTAGAGCAAACATTGCATCTGTGGTGCCCTTTCCTGGCATGAAACCATACTGCTGCTCACTAATCATCACCTCACTTCTTAACCTAGCTTCCACTACACTTTCCCATAACTTCATGCTATGGCTCATTCATTTTATTCCCCTGTAGTTACTGCAGTCGTGCACATCCCCCTTATTCTTAAATATCGGCACCAGCACACTTCTTCACCGCTCCTCAGGCATCCTCTCACTTTTCAAGATTCCATTAAACAATCTGGGTAAAAATTCCACTGCCATCTCTCCTTGACACCTCCATGCTTCCATAGGTATGTCACCTGGACCAACGGCCTTTCCATTTTTCATCCTCTTCATAGCTGTCCTTACTTCCTCCTTGCTAATCCGTTGCACTTCCTGATTCACTATCTCCATATTATCCAACCTTTTCTCTCTTTCCCATTCTCTTTATTCATAAGCCTCTCAAAGTACTCTTTCCATCTGCTCAACATACTCTCCTCGCTTGTGAGTACGTTTCCATCTTTATACTTTATCACCCTAACCTGCTGCATATCTTTCCCAGCTTTGTCCCTCTGTTTACCCAATCGGTATAGGTCCTATTCTCCCTCCTTAGTGTCCAACCTCTCATACAACTCATCATACGCCTTTTCTTTAGCCTTCGCCACCTCTCTCTTCACCTTGCGCCTTATCTCCCTGTACTCTTGTCTACTTTCTGCATCTCTCTGACTATCCCACTTCTTCTTTGCTATCCTCTTCCTCTGCATACTCTCCTGTATTTCCTCATTCCACCACCAGGTTTCCTTTTCCTCCTTCCTCTTTCCAGATGTCACGCCAAGCATCCTTCTTGCTGTCACCCTTACTACATTTGCTGTAGTTTCCCAGCTGTCTGGTAACTCTTCACTGCCACCCAGTGCTTGTCTCACCTCCTCCCTAAACTCAACCTTGCAGTCTTCCTTTTTCAACGTTGACCATTTGATCCTTGACTCTGCCCTCACTCTCTTCCTCTTCTTGATCTCCAAAGTCATCCTACAGACCACCATCCTATGCTGCTTAACTACACTTTCCCCTGCCACCACTTTACAGTCTTCAATTTCCTTCAGAACAACTCTTCTGCATAGGATGTAATCTACCTGTGTGCATCTTCCTCCACTCTTGTATGTAACCATATATTCCTCCCTCTTAAAATACGTATTCACCACAGCTATGTCCATCCTTTTGGCAAAATCCACTATCCTCTAACCTTCTTCATTCCTCTCCTTGACACCATACCTACCCATCACATCCTCATGTCCACTGTTCCCTTCACCAACATGCCCATTGAAATCCGCTCCAATCACCACTTTCTGTCCCTTGGGTACACTGTTCATCACTTCATCCAACTCACTCCAAAAATCTTCTCTCACCCACTGCACACCCAACTTGCGGTGCAAATGCAGTAACAACATTCATCATCACACCTCCAATTTCCAGCTTCATAATCATTACTCTGCCTGACACTCTTTTCACCTCCAAAACACTCTTGACATACTGTTCCTTCAGAATAACTCCTACTCCATTTCGCCTCCCATCCACACGATAGAACAATTTGAATCCACCTCCAATGCACCTGGCCTTACTCCCCTTCCATTTAGTCTCTTCCATGCAAAATATATCAACCTTCCTTCTCTCCATCATATCTGCTAACTCTCTCCCCTTACCAGTCATACTGCCAACGTTCAAAGTTCCTACCCTCAGTTCCACTCTCTTTACTTTCCTCCTCCCTCCTGCAACCGGACACATCTCCCCACTCTTCTTCTTTGGCCAACAGTAGCCGAACGTCCGACAGCACCAAACACATAAATTTGATTTGAGTCTGTAACACCCAGTGTAAATTTTGGCTACTTATAAAAGTTAGCACTTGTTTTTTTATTATTCAGTTTTATTCTGTCAGTGACATTCACGTGATACAATGAAATTGCTTCTCCCTTTCTTAGTTGATGCCGTTTACCTTCATTCTTTTCACAAGAACAGCAATGACCACAGTTGGTACTGTGAAAGAAAATGTAACTACTTGCAAGCTATTAATGGTTAAAAGCTGTTTTGTTATAACAACAGGTTATTCATACAGGCGTCTGTCATAAGACAGGTTGCAGTAAGCTGACCTAGGACAACTTTATTTAGAATGCATCCATTAGACACAGGAAAGATGACTTTTCCTTCTTTAGGGCCCCATCTGCAACGTACACAAAACAGAAATGGCCGTTTCAGCGCAACATAAAATGAAATGCATAGGTAAACGGTATTATGCTTTTTTCTAAGGGGAAGGGAGAAAATATAAAAAGCCACTGAAAAGGTGAAACTTTGCTCTTCTGCCATGCAACGTGGAATCCATGTACTCATCTGTGACTGAATAAAGACTGATTGACTGAACTATTCCCGTCTTCCTTTAGGGGTTACTTCCACGGTACTGTGGCCGATGCCTGCTCAGAACTATTTGTTGTACTGGCAATCAAAGATATGATGTCCTGTGACCAGTATAAGACTGGACGAAGGCAGAACCATAACAACAGACAGCTTCTTAACTGTGCTTTCGCTGGGTAATAGACTGCTGCGACACAACTCTGCTTGGGACCATAAGTAAAATGGGACTTCCACCTGCAGTTTAAGTCACTTCAGTACGCTGGCCACGTGTATGCGCCCAAAAAGAAGAAGCTTTTGATTTCAGTCTAACAGCTGGTGTAAAGTTTTGCTACCTGTAAAAGATATCGCTGAAGGGGTATAAGCAGACATACGAATGCTGGTGAATCATGTCTGCTTGGTATCTTGTTGTCACTTAAATTTTTTGTTATTCAGTTTAATTCTTGAATAAAAGCACACTTGTTTCTTTACAACATTGCAAAAGTGTTTATTTTATATTCCAGTAACAACTTGAATGAGATCAAATCTTTCTCTGCTTCTCTCACACATACACACAAACATTCATACATGACAACATCACTATTTAAAAACGCTATGCCATTTGAACATGAGTTTTCATTTGAACATGTTTTTTTTTTTTTTTACAATCCGATTTGTTTTTTCTGTCCTCCCAGCTAACTGACTTTATCATTTAACTCATGTTCAGAGACTTATATCATGATATTATATATAAGGACTGTCATTTCCAGGAGTCAGCCTAGTACTATTTACCACTGTCCTATACATGCGTTCAAGCCACACATGAAACTTTCTAATCTCGAACTTCTTGTCTTCATGTTTTACTGACTTGATAACATCAGGTTATTCATTTTTAAACTCTCCATGGTTGACTCATCTTGGTGGGGGCATTGCCACTGTTTTTAAAAGTATGTTCTTGTGTCAGAGCCTTACAAAGGGTCCATTTAGCAGCTTCGAACTGCAACTTTTCGAATTGTGCAGCTCCCCTTCTTTATTGTTTGCTGTGGTTTATAGACCTCCTGTAATTAATGATATCTTCACTTCTGAATTCTCTGATCTTCTGGGTGATATTACCCTCTCCCATGACAAAGTATTTATTGTTGGTGATTTTAACATTCACGTTTGTTGTCAATAGAAATCTTTGGTTAATGACTTTTTATCACTATTGGACTCATTTGATTTTATCCAACTCACTCTCTTGGTCACACCCTTGATCTTGTTCTTACTCGTGATATTTCAGCTTATTGATTTATGCGATATTTCTTTCACTGATCACTTTTCTATAATGATGGATTTGAATATTACTGTTGATCTCCTGACTACAGGTGTCCCCCACACTGCTCTCGCTTTTTAAATTCTTCTATTATATCTGATTTTAAAACCATATTCTCTAGTCTTGATGTGCATGTCCAAAATGATGGTATTGATGATTCTGTCTTAAAATTTAATTCTTCTTGTAAAACGATTTTACACTTAATTGCTCCGCTCAAGATACGCAGTAATAAGGGAAGACCTGCTCCCTGGCTAAATGAAACAACGCGATTGTCCTGCTCTGCCCAGGCACTTATCCATCCTTCCAGGGATATTTCGCTGCTGTGTACCTGAAAAGCTAAATAATCTGCAAGCCTTTCTTTCTGTACAGATCAAACCTTTATCTAAGCCTCTCTAATGACCAAGCCTCTCACTGACATTAATTCTCCTTTTTAGCTATGGAATTGATACGTCTGGACAGTGTGCACCCTGTACCTTTGGCTTACATCCGACTGTAACCTCTCTCTCTGGGCTGGAGTCTCTTCCTGCACTATCTCCCGAAATAACACCTCAGCAAGATCAGCCAGGTCTCTGCTACAATGCAAGCAAGACACATTCTCCTCAAGTTCAGCAAACCAGAGCTTTGAGTGTTGGCAGATGTAGCCCTCACTGGGGCGCAACTTGTCCAAGTCACCCTCCAAAAAAGTCCAACTAAAAGAAGACTTGCATTTCATTGGCATCATTATTAAAATTTGGATTGCTGACCTTCTCAAATCCTTTTCCTTAAAATTTAAATTAATTAAATCAAGTTATTTAAATTAAGAAACTGAAAAAATGAGTTTAAAGAAACTACTGCAGCTACCGAACACCTTCTGGCCTCTTAAGCTTCTGTAAAACTCTCATCTCTTGACTACATGGGTCTTTGTTTGTAGTTACTAAACTTTGTTTTCCTTCTGCTTGCTTCCTTATTTGACAGGTTTTCCAAATGCTAAGTTCCACTTTTGCTTCCTTACTTTCAGGCCTAGCTTGTGGGGTACACTGTGCTGCATATAAATGTATTTTTCACTCTACTACCACCACTGACACTCCTTGGTATGACCACAATGTACTGCACCTAATTATTCTTTTTACACCTAAATTGTTCTCACTAAGGAAGAACACTAGGTTTTCACTATTGGCTGCTATAAAGCAATTTATTTACTGTCCTGCTGCTTCCCATCCATGTAGCACAGGGCTCCGTGCTCCCCATGCATTACAAAATTTAAACACAAGTTCTAAAAAAAACTTAAAAGAAGCATCTTTGTAAAGAAAAGAAAAGAAAAGACAGGCTAATGTGCTGTTTGAAATAAACCTCCCACATATCCAATAATACCAACAACCATTAGTTCCAGTAATACTGAGTACTTTATGGTTTCAAAATGCCCCACCCAGATAAACAGTTTTAGACAAGTTCAATGACAGCTTAATCCTACTATTGTAACATTTAACACAAAAATAAATATATATGTAACATATTTTAAGTTGGTGTGCACATATGCCTTATAATTATTCTTATAACGGATTTCTCATAAGTTTATTGTCATGTGCACAGTAAGGAAACACGTTTCCCTGTACAGTGAAATTCTTTCTTTGCTGTCCACACCAAATGACAAAACCAATGTATAAAGATAAACATAAATAATAAATAGCAGATAGATAATAAGTAACAGAGGCAGCATAAAGTATAAAGTGTAATTGTGCAGGTAGGTGTGTGATGGACAAGTCAAATACAGTTGTGTGAGGTAAACAGAATGAGGTGAACCATGGTTGTATATTCCAGTCAGTTATTTAGGAGTCTAATGGGCTTGGGAAAGAAAGAGTTCTTTAGCATGGAAGTCCTGCATTTCATACTTCTATACCTCCTGCCTGAGGGTAGAAGTGTAAACAGTTCGTGTTGGGGGTGGGTGGGGTCCCGGTCCCGGAGGATCGAGGCAGTTCTACTGCGGACTCTGCAGTTGTAGATGCTCTGCAGAGAGGGCAGTGGGGTCCGGGTGATCTTCTCAGCAGTCTTTACTACTCTCTGCAGGCGTTTACGGTCCATAGCAGTAGTAATGCCGTACTGCATGGTGATGCAGCTGGTCAAGATGCTCTCAACAATGCAGCTGTAATAGTTGCCGAGGACCTTTGTCGACATACCAAACTTCCTCAGCCTCCTCAGAAAGTACAGCCGCTGTTGAGCCCTCTTGACCAGCTGTATGGTGTTAAGTGTCCAAGTGAGGTTGTCACTGATGGAGATGCCCAGGTATTTAATGCTGCTCACCCTCTTCACTTCAAGCCCTCAGTGGCCGGTGAGGTCTCCTCTCCTTCCTCATGTCCACTATTATCTCCTTTGTCTTGTCCACGTTGAGGGTGAGGTTGTTGTCCTCACACCATGACGCCAGACTGTCCACCTCCCTCCTGTAGGAAACCTCATCCCCGCCAGTGATGTGTCCAATCACTGCGGTTTCATCTGTGAACTTTAGGATGATGTTATCTTTGTGGGAGACTACACAGCCGTGGGTGAACAGGGTGTAGAGGACGGGGCTGAGGATGCATCCCTGTGGGGTGCCTGTGTTTGTGATAATGGTGGCTGAAATCCACATTTATCAGCATGGGAATCTCAAAATCAACTGAAATTTGTAATATATGCTGTATTTATACTGTGCATTAAAATTTGTTGGAACCATCTTTTTCTGTAATAACCATAACAAAATGATCTACTAGTGGAGTCTTTTTCATCAACTTCTGTTAAGAGATTAGTTCATGTTCCAGTCCCAAGATATTTCTTTGGTCTGCTGTTTGAAAATCATTCCACAAGCTCTTGATGGTGAAGGCAATACGTTTAACCTGTCAAGTCAAGAACATGCAACTTTCTTGTCTCTGAACTCTTAATTTTTGTAATGTCCCTGTTCTTGGGAATCTCATCTTAATGAAAGCTGACTTTTGCAGAAGTACCTCTTTCTTATTTGACTAAAAAGTTAACCTTCACCTATGTATTTTTGCCTCACTTACAAAAGTTAACTGGTTCAACTTGATTAAAGGCATTCTTACAGAAAAATTAAAAGCAACTTCAATAGTGCACAGGTAGAGGGACAACAGGAAGGCAATTCTCATTAGGCAACAATTTCCTTTTAATGAGTTAAGACAGAACTGTCACATTTGAAGGGTTTGAATGCTTACAGAATGTAAACAGGTATGTTTCCATTTTTGACTTTAATATATTTGTTGACAACTCATGGTGTTTAAAATTATTTTTTAACATTATAAAGAACAACTTACCCACTGTATTAGAAATCCAGATGCTTCAGCCTGATTGGCAATAGGAAATAATGACATTCCCAGCTCCAACACAACAAATTTCTGAACAAATGGGAAATACTGATCACTTAACCTAGTCTTTTCAGTCAGTACAATTCCATATAATTTGGTAGCCTGAACAGGAAAAAATGAGAGTAAATATGAGGAGAGGACATTTTTTGTAATAAAAATGTAACCAAAATATAATTTTGGCAAAAGCAGTAACAGTATGAAAAAATCTTACATAAAGTAAAAGCTAAGATATATGTGTTAGGATCAAGTGGATGCAGAATATTAGAATTTTTATGCTTTTTATAGTTCTTGGTGCACAAATGAAACTTTTGGACTAAACTCACTAAAACAAATATAATAATGATATTAATGTAGCAGCAAATAGAAAACAAATGAGTATACAATAACACACTGATGAATCAGTCAATGACTGAAATTGTCCATTATTTATTCTTAAAACACCATCAGCTGATCAGTTTATAATTGATCAATTTAAGTGGTACAAATATGTCATTTACATAGAACTTGTTAACCTGAAAAAGGCTAATAAATGATCATTGAAGCCGATAACTGAAAAAAAGATTACTTCATGGTTGTATTCCACCCAGGTCTGGATTTTGTACACTGCCCCTCCACATGTACCTTTCTCAAGTAGTCTCTCAATAGGCTCTAAAGATCTCAGAGCAAAAGATTGTCTCTAGCTCCTGAGTAAACATGCACCAAGCAAGACTAAATATCATTACTGTTTTGCATTTATAGTTTTAATTCTAACATTTTTTGTAGCCTTGTATTTAGGGTAAAACCCAGCAAATGTATTTGCATATGCATTTCTAGTTGCTGATGTTAATTAAGCTGAAAGCAGTAACTTGTGTGTCAGAAAAAATTCTCTTAATCAAAATTAGGAGAAAAGATAAACATGTGAGAGCACAAACTCTTTCTGTTAAATTTGTAGTGACTGACTGCAAATAAATACAAAAGATTCTGCCTGTCTGTGAAATCACACACAAATACTGTTTATTCACAAATGCAAGCTGAGAGTAAGAACTGGTTATAATAAACTCATAACCAGGCAAGTATTTAACAATTTAATCCTCATATTTTATTGAGAATGCTGTTACTTTTTAATTGCTTATGGTCACAGAGACACCGGTGCTGCTTGTATAGACTTGTATATAGAGACAAACTATCAATTGTGACTGCAGAGATTTGCTTAAAAACCTCCAGTGAACAGATGTTGCTGAAAATTGTTCAAACAAGTTGCAATAAACTTATATGGAACCATTTAACTTTTACTTTCACATTTGGAACTTTACTCAGAAATGTTTAAAAAAATACAGCTGTTGACTCTGCAATTTATTTTGGTTTATAATATAATGTATTTTGTTTAAACCTATACAAATTTTCTTCATCTCAGTGTATACTCTAACTCACACTATACTTAGGTTAGACTGACCAGTCAGGTTATAACTCGTGTGGCCAGGTGCTTGACAAAAAGGAAAGTTTGGGGCACCAACCAGGTCATCCCGTTTAATGTTCAACAAAAAAATAAAAAAAAACTATCCTAGGGGAAGTTCATACAGTATAGACAAACACTCTTGAAAAAGAAATGGCGTGTTACACATAGTTTTTGATAAAAAGATTCTGGGACAAGTCATCCATCATCTGAGTAGCTTGTCAGTTATCGTTGAGTACACCTTGGGGTACGGAAAACAATGTGGGGAAAAAGGCATTAAGGATGGAATGCTTCTGGACTTCAGAACCAATTTTTTAAACCACTTTGCCTGCTTATAGCGGCCTTATCCCCAGACTTTTCTATTACTCATTTATATATTGCCGCAGTTATTCTTTTATGATAAATACTGCTTTGCATTAAGCCTATATGACTTTTAACCTCAATAACCCAAGATATGCAGACAAAGTAATACAAAATACCCACTGTAGGCATATAACCATTTTTCCCTTTTCTCTGTAAATTTCTTCTTTTTCTACATACTACTTAAAACACAGTAGACAAATGAAGGCTTACCCCTGCTTTTTGTGACAAAGTCTGGAAAGGAGAAACAAGTGCAAATCATCATTAAACATTATTATTGTACCAAATTATGAATATTTCATCGTTGGTATGATATATTTGATATACAGTATCAAATACAGAACTTTTGCCTCCTCAACTTTCTAAAACATTACAAAAGAAATGTTATCCAATCTGATCCAGAGTGAAGGTCCAAAACTCCACAAGATTATAAAGCAAACTAACAATGTACACAATTACAATATTGTGTCACACATGTGCGTTTAGGATACAGCTAAAGGGCCTGGGGAACTGTAATACTACATCAGACTAGGGGGTGGCAGAGTGTGCTGACTGTCTCTCTCAGTTTCTTGCAGACCATTCCCGGGAAATCTCACCAGGCTCCGGCGCCTCTGATGACATCACTTCTGGCTCCAGCACCTCTGATGATGTCACTTCCGGTTCCGGACTAGATGACATCATTTCCTTCCCCAGCCCTTAAAACCGCCATCTTACCTCCAAATAATCAGTTCTGTTTTGGACTCAGTCTTGTGAACCTCTCTTTTCAAATATTTCAAAAACTTTGCAGCTGGGAAATAATATATGGGTGGCTGCCCCAAACCTTCATGATGTCTGGAGACTCATTCTTATTACAATTGACACTTCCTTAACCAACATGACTGTCAGACACAGACGACTGCTTTTTAGAACTCAATGACAATATTCTTCCAAAAAGTCCCTAGTCCTGAAAACATGGCTGATCAATCATTGGGGGAAATCTGGCTTTTTACACAAGCCCAATAAATATATATACATGAGAAAGGCTGTAAGAAACGAAAACTTTTGAATTTGCAGTTATAGTCACAGTGAGGCATTAGAAAAGAAAAAAAATGAATAAATAAACGCACTGCAGTTTTGTATAAAGGAGCCCTGGTAGTGTTTTTTGACACATATCTGTTGAATTAGTTGGCTGAAAGTACTCCAAGCTAGTATATCAGAAAGAGAAGTAAAACACTGACATACTGACATTGTCATAGCTTTGTTCCTTTCAGGTACACTTCTTAGGGTTTTTCCTGTAAAGATTTGAAAATTTTAAGCATTACTGGATTTTGCCTAATAGCTGCCCAAATTTTTATGCCATTTTGTAGGTTTCCTGAGCATATACCATTAACCTCGTTAGTGTTAGATCCAAGCATCAACTGGCCTGTGAAAACAGTCCTAAAAGCATTAGTTCCAAGTGTCACTCGGGCAACAGTATAGATGCGTCTTGGGTAAGGCTCGAGGTTTACTCGGGCAGTACAAGTGCCAACAGCATAAGTGCTGAGTGTTACGTTGGCAATGGTATAGGTGTGTCTTTTGTAAGCGTCAGGCCCGAGAGTTACCCAGGCAATGGTGTAGACACATCTTCCCCTTGCCTCATAACGGCTTCTCGTAAGAAACACCTCTCATCAGCAGTGATGACGAAGTAAATCTGTCTGGCAGTGAAACTGAAATGGTCAGTGAAACCAAAAGTGATTCTGGGAATCTGAAAGTGATACCCTATTATTTATACTTTTACACTTCTGACTTTGTGCTTTTTGTGTTTTGCATGTTTTACAATAGAATGATGAGAGTTAATAAAATTGCTATTTTTCAAGCAAAAAAATGCAATACTTTTTACATGTTTTTTTTTTTGAGAAAAAGTGTAATGCTAAGGTGGCTACAAGGTGCAATTTGCCTTGTCAAAGGCCACATAGAAAACAGGCATTGGTTGTAGAAAAGGGCAATTAATGAACACACCTATCCCAAGCATCCATTATGGCTATGAACTAGTCATATTTCATCCTTTTATCTTAGTTATGGAAGTGTAAGAAACTGGATTGGACTTGGAATGTCTCAAGGAACACATGACAGAGAATGCTGTCTTTGTAAATATTTGCACTCTGAACGCCTGAAATTGCTTCCCCTTTATTTTGGTGGTCTTTTGCTAAAGTCAGCAGTCCAGTATTATCTTATAGGAGGATCAGATTCACCCAGCTTCCCTGGTCATCTCAATAATGCAACAGATAAAGTTTAAAAGCTGATTATGTGTGATGTAGCTGGCAGTGTATCTGGAGGGGCCTGGAACCTGTTTCATAATGTTTGCAGCATTAAGTCTGTCCTTTCTGTTTGGCAGAGATAGACCACAACGGTTTTCAATGTTTTGAAGTGAGGGTGTGTGTTATTGTTACCATAGGTACAGTTTCTCCTTGGAACTGGGAAAAGACAGGGGGTCAAGTTTCAACTGAATCACTGTCATTATAGGACAATCTTACATACTAAGGTCCTCCGCAATGTAATTAGTTTCAGCAGTGTTTTTTGT
Source organism: Polypterus bichir lapradei (assembly GCA_026402145.1). NCBI lineage: Eukaryota > Metazoa > Chordata > Cladistia > Polypteriformes > Polypteridae > Polypterus > Polypterus bichir. The sequence continues at coordinate 13,587,606 of JANRMT010062806.1, read as the reverse complement.
AGTTTTAAGATATTTTTTTATTTTAGTTTTCATTTAGTTTTACGTTTTCACAAAATTTCAGCTTTTCATTCTTTTTTGTTTTTATTTAGATTTAGTTTTCCAGCAATTAACTTTTAGTCTATGTTACATTTTATTCATTTTGTATTACTCACCATTAATGTCCACACAAACACATAATCTTAATTTTAGAATAATCTAGACAAGAACAGGCCATTCTGCCCAACAAAGCTCACCAATCCTATCTACTTAATTCTGCCAAAATAACATCATGATAAGTTTTTAAAAGTCCCTAAAGTTCTACTCTCAACCACACTACTTAGTATCTTATTAGATGTGTCTATGGTTCTCTGTGTCAAAAAAAACTTAATGTTTGTGCGAAATTTATCCTTAACAAATTTCCAACTGTGTCTCCACGAAAATAACAGTCTAGATCCACACTAGTACATCCCTTCATAATTTGAAATACTTTAGTCATGTCACCTCTTAATCTTCTTTTGCTTAAACTATAAAGGCTCAGCTCTTTTAATTTTTCCTTATAATTCATCCTCTGTTGCTTTTGTATTATCAGCATAGCCACTCTTCTCTAAACTTCTTCCAACACTGCTAAGTCCTTTACTGTAGCCTGGGGACCAAAACTATACCCAGTACTCCAGGTGAGGCCTCACCTGTCTCTTATAAAGCTTGAGCATAACCTCCTTGGACCTGTACTCTACACATTGTGCTATGTAACCTAACATTCAATTTGCCAATCCACCTAGCTTGGATTAACCAGCTTGTAGCAGTGCTACTATAACTTAAAACTACATCTCCCAGCAGTCCCTGCAGAGGGTCTGATTGGTCTTCTCTTTGGGGTGCAGGGTCTGTTGGGGTCAAAGGTGGTCAGAGTGGCTCTTAAAAGGAGGGCCGGTGTTCAAAGAGGGAGAGTGTTTTTTTTTGTAACCTGTGTTCCATATGCCTTCTGTTGGATTACCCGTACTTAGTTGTTGTGTCCTGGATTGTTTCGTTGTTGGGGTCTGGATTGTCTTCTGTCTACCTTTGCGCTGAGGACTGATAGTGGATTCATAGCCTTCCAGCAAGAAAAGGAGCGCTCCTGAACCATCCACCCGTCTTTACCATTTTCAGGGTCTACCGGTAGGACTGTTTTTTCATTCCATTTCAATGTACAGATCTCTGGACTTACTATATTCATCATTTCATTACATCCGGTGCTGTTTTCCATGGACTTTGCTGCGGGGGGGGGGCCCCCGCGGTTTGTGTTTGTGTGTTTAATGTAATATCGCCATAGGGGTACAGGGGTGGTATTGTTTTTATTTATTTCATTATATTCTTTAAGTGTTGTTTGATTCCAGTGTGCATTATTTTGTCTCCGTTTATGAGTGTGTACAGGTCAGGCCAAGGCTGGGAGCATCCCTGGGATCTCCTCCAAAATATAAATAAATTACCGTCTTCTTGCTTCCTGTGTCTGAGCCAATTTTCCACACATCCACAATAACATCCTGAACTCCCACTTCATTTTTGCTTGATGCCCAACTTCTCATGTGGCACCTTATCAAATGCTACCTAAAAGTCAAGATAAACAAGTCTGGCAAGTGTAAAAACTCAATTTTCTTTATAGCTGTAAATCTGCAAACCATTCATGTTGCACCTCTCAACTTAATATATAAAATTTTACTGTCTGTAAAAGAAGTCCATATTCTCCAAATAATGTAACAGTTCAAGACTTTTTTTATAATCAAACAATGCACAAATCAAGTAATACGTGTTTCTCTGATGTCATAGGTTACCTTAACCTGCAACAAGTTGAAGCAAATTGTTATTTAAATTTCAAAAACACTTTCTTTTATTTTTGAGATTCCCTTTGTGAGCAGCAATATCTACATCCTCTTTAATAAAACACCTGTGTGTGTCCAGGGGTCAGGGGTGTCCATGTGTGTGTGTCTTCTGGTGAAGTGCGCATGCGCGGGGCCACGCCGCGCATTGCACCGTGCCCCGCGCCCCCCCACGGCAGCATGGACATACACACACTGGAAGCTGGGCACACAGTAAATGGCCTAGCCACGGCCGCGCATGATAAGCAAATAAAGGACATCATTGCTGGGGAGAGTGCTGACTGGGTAGTCGCGGCCAAGCACATAAAATCCGTTGCTGGGGAGACAAGTCATACAGTAATCAGCTGCACGCCAGCACGGATTCAAATACTTGCTGCGGACCTGAACACTACTTGCTGGGGAGACACCACAGGCTACATCAGCTGCTGCATGCTACACATTAAATGACTTGTTGGGGAGACGCCACAGGCACAACTATCAGCTGCACGCCACACATTACATCAGTTGCTGGTGAGACTCTGCTGATTGCCCACTGTTGTAACAGAAAATTAAAGGCATATTACGGACTGTTCCTACTAATGTTTATGCACTACTGTTCTAGTGCACGTTATTGTAACGGGCTTAATGTTGTGGAGGCTGGCCCAGACACAGACAGGTAGACATGTTCATGTCACCCACAAACACGTTTATTTACAATATATATACAAAAGTCAAGTGCACCACAAAGCCCCCAAAGTCCCGGCCACACAATGCCTTACTCTCTTCAGGCCGCCTCCTTGCCTCCTCCAGCAAGCTCAGTCCACTCCACTCCCAACTCTCGCCCCGAATGAAGGGAGGCAGCCCCTTTTATTCACACCCGGATGTGCTCCAGGTGCTTCCCGGCAATCTCCCACCGACACGCCCCCGTGTGGCGGAAGTGCCGGCTGTATCCCCGGAAGCACTCCGGATGTCCCTGCTCCTCTTCCCCCCAGCACTTCCTGGTGTGGCGGAAGTGCTGAGGTCCAGAGCTCCAAAGGCATGGGGGCACCCCTTGGCGGTGACCTGTGACGATGCGGGTTCGACTCCATGCTCCCATTGCTGTTCAGGAGTCCTACCTTGAACCCTACACCATCGATAATGTCACCGAGATGAGCTAGACAGTAGAGGCAATAACAATTGAGCAAGGGGATGGTTCAAAAAGTGCTTTTATTAAAATAGTCAACAAACAGTGTCCAAATAAAGTGCAGTGCTTTTAAAAGTTCAATAAATAATCCAACAAAAGAAAAACGTGGAGGTTAAAAAACACTACAAAAAAAAACAATCCTTTTAAAACGAGGTTAAAATGTTCTCTAGGAAGCAGTGTTTTAAACAATGCCAAGCCCGGTGCTCTTCTACGCTAGCGTCTCACCTGCTTATCCCGGTTGGGCTTTACAGCAGGCGAGACGCTCTCTCAACAGCTGACCTTTGTTCCTGCTTCTGCCACTACTGCTACTGTCAGTCGCCTTTCCGATCCTTGGCTCCGGTCAGCTCCCCCTGACAGTGACTTGGGAATCCCCTAACGGCCAAGGCTCTCACGTTGGGGACACCACGTCCCAAGTTCCAACTCCCGCTACCTTCTGCGGAGAGTACTGCACCTTCCGATCAGTCCCGCCCTTCAAATCAAACTCTGCGGGAGCGACCACAACCACTACTTCTCCCAGGTGTTGGCCAAACACCCAGGCTGCCTTCAGCTGCCTGCAAGCATTCGCTCACTCGCCCGCTTCCTGCTGCACCGACTTGCTCTCTCTCCTCACTGCTTCCTGCTACAACCTCTGTTTACTTCTTTTATTTCGTGATTTGTTCCTTCTCTGATCTCCCTTCTAAATGACTCGCGCTTCTTAATATTGGAAGGGGGCCATAGCAGCTGCAGCACATTAGCCACAGGAACAATCACGGATGTGGGCAGTCCCTCACCTGTGCACTAGGTGAGAAACGTCCACACCGCAGATCGCCCTGTGGCTTGCTATGGCCACCACGCCCCCTCGCTAAGCCGCGAGCGCGGTGATTTATTTAATGTAAAACTGAAACGGCCTGGGAAAAGCTGTGGACCCATAACACCACATGACCACGGGCCCCTACAGGGTGGAGCTTCAAAGCTCTGTATATGTGGCCCCCAAAGGAACCAGGGCGGTCGCCTCCAGATGGTCTGGGGAAGGGGCAAGCCCTCCTCCGGTCCTTCTGGGCGTCCCGGCCGGGTCGCCACCCCAGCCACTTCTGACAATGTCTAGTATACATATATACAGTGGGATGCAAAAGTTTCGGCAACCTTGTTAATAGTCATTATTTTCCTGTATGAATTGTTGGTTGTTAGTATAAAAAATGTCAGTTAAATATATCATATAGGAGACACACACAGTGATATTTGAGAAGTGAAACGAAGTTTATTGGATTTACAGAAAGTGTGCAATAATTGTTCAAACAAAATCAGGCAGGTGCATAAATTTGGGCACCGTTGTCATTTTATTGATTCCAAAACTTTTAGAACTAATTATTGGAACTCAAATTGGCTTGGTAAGCTCAGTGACCCCTGACCTACATACACAGGTGAATCCTATAATGAAAAAGAGTATTTAAGGGGGTCAATTGTAAGTTTCCCTCCTCCTTTAATTTTCTCTGAAGAGTAGCAACATGGGGGTCACAAAACAACTCTCAAATGACCTGAAGACAAAGATTGTTCACCATCATGGTTTAGGGGAAGGATGCAGAAAGCTGTCCCAGAGATTTAAGATGTCTGTTTCCACAGTTAGGAACATATTGAGGAAATGGAAGACCACAGGCTCAGTTCAAGTTAAGGCTCGAAGTGGCAGAGCAAGAAAGATTTCGGATAGACAGAAGCGACGAATGGTGAGAACAGTCAGAGTCAAACCACAGACCAGCACCAAAGAGCTACAACATCATCTTGCAGCAGATGGAGTCACTGTGCATCGTTCAACCATTTGGCGCACTTTACACAAGGAGATGCTGTATGCGAGAGTGATGCAGAGGAAGCCTTTTCTCCGCCCTCAGCAAAAACAGAGCCGCTTGAGGTATGCTCAAGCACATTTGGACAAGCCAGCTTCATTTTGGAATAAGCTGCTGTGGACTGATGAAACTAAAATTTAGTTATTTGGGCATAACAAGGGGCGTTATGCATGGAGGAAAAAGAACACAGCATTCCAAGAAAAACACCTGCTACCTACAGTAAAATATGGTGGTGGTTCCATCATGCTGTGGGGCTGTGTGGCCAGTGCAGGGACTGGGAATCTTATCAATGTTGAGGGACGCATGGATTCCACTCAGTATCAGCAGATTCTGGAGACCAATGTCCAGGAATCAGTGACAAAGCTGAAGCTGCGCCGGGGCTGGATCTTTCAACAAGACAACGACCCGAAACACTGCTCAAAATCCACTAAGGCATTCATGCAGAGGAACAAGTACAACGTTCTGGAATGGCCATCTCAGTCCCCAGACCTGAATATAATTGAAAATCTGTGGTGTGAATTAAAGATAGCTGTCCATGCTCGGTAGCCATCAAACCTGAATGAACTAGAGATGTTTTGTAAAGAGGAATGGTCCAAAATACCTTCAACCACAATCCAGACTCTAATTGGAACCTACAGGAAGCGTTTAGAGGCTGTAATTTCTGCAAAAGGCGGATCTACTAAATATTGATTTCATTTCTTTTTTGTGGTGCCCAAATTTATGCACCTGCCTGATTTTGTTTGAACAATTATTGCACACTTTCTGTAAATCCAATAAACTTAATTTCACTTCTCAAATATCACTGTGTGTGTCTCCTATATGATATATTTAACTGACATTTTTTATCGTAACAACCAACGATTTATACAGGAAAATAATGACTATTAACAAGGTTGCCCAAACTTTTGCATCCCACTGTACATACATACATACTGTAAATATAACCCAGCCACAAGGGATGCGCAAAACAGTGTGTTTCTTTGTGCCGGTCCCAAGCCCGGGTAAATCATCAGGAAGGGCATTCAGTGTAAAATTTTGTTAAATCAATATGTGGACAACAATACAAATTTCCATACTGGATCGGTCGAGCCCCGGGTTAACAACGACCACCACCAATACTGTTAGTCAGGGTGCTGGTGAAAATTGGGCTACTGTTGCCCAAAGAAGAAGAAGGAGAAGAGGAGTGGGGAGACGTGTCCGGAGCCAGGAGGAGAGGAGGAAGGTAAAGATGGTGGAACTGAGGGTAGGAACTTTGAATGTTGGCAGTATGACTGGGAAGGGGAGAGAGTTAGCCGATCTGATGGAGAGAAGGAAGGTTGATATATTGTGCGTGCAAGAGACTAAATGGAAGAGGAGTAAGGCCAGGTGGATCAGAGTTGGATTCAAATTGTTCTATCATGGTGTGGATGGGAAGAGAAATGGAGTAGGGGTTATTCTGAAGGAACAGTATGTTAAGAGTGTTCTGGAGGTGAAAAGAGTGTCAGACAGAGTAATGATTATGAAGCCGGAAATTGGAGGTGTGATGATGAATGTTGTTAGTGCCCCGCAAGTTGGGTGTGCAATGGGTGAGAAGAAGATTTTTGAAGTGAGTTGGATGAAGTGATGAACAGTGTACCCAAGGGACAGAAAGTGGTGATTGGAGCGGATTTTAATGGACATGTTGGTGAAGGGAACAGAGGAGACGAGGGCGTGATGGGTAGGTATGGTGTCAAGGTGAGGAATGAATAAGGTCAGAGGATAGTGGATTTTGCCAAAAGAATGGACATGGCTGTGGTGCATACATATTTTAAGAAGAGGAACATAGGATGACGTACAAAAGTGGAGGAAGATGCACACAGGTAGATTACATCCTATGCAGAGAGTCAATCTGAAGGAGATTGAAGACTGCAAAGTGGTGGCAGGGGAAAGTGTAGTTAAGCAGCATAAGATGGTGGACTGTAGGATGACTTGGAGATCAAGAAGCGGAAGAGAGTGAGGGCAGAGACAACGATCAAATGGTAGAATTTGAAAAAGGAAGATTGCAAGGTTGAGTTTAGGAAGAAGGTGAGACAGGCACTGGGTGGTAGTGAAGAATTACCAGACAGTTGGGAAACTACAGCAGATGTAGTAAGGGTGACAGCAAGATAGGTGCTTGGTGTGACGTCAGGACAGAGGAAAGAGGAAAAGGAAACCTGATGGTGGAATGGGAAAGTAGAGAAGAGTATACAATGGAAGAGGACGGCAAAGAAGAAGTGGGATAGTCAGAGAGATGCAGAAAGTAGACAAGAGTACAAGGAGATAAGGCACAAGGTGAAGAGAGAGGTGGCGAAGGCTAAAGAAAAGGTGTATGATGAGTTGTATGAGAGGTTGGATACTAAGGAGGGAGTAAAGGACCTGTACCGATTGGCTAGACAAAGGGACCAAGCTGGGAAAGATGTACAGCAGGTTAGGGTAATAAAGAATAAAGATGGAAACGTACTCAGAAGCGAGGAGAGTGTGTTGAGCAGATGGAAAGAGTACTTTGAGAGGCTTATGAATGAAGAGAACGAGAGTGAGAAGAGGTTGGATGATACTGTATGGGGATAGTGAATCAGGAAGTGCAACGGATTAGTAAGGAGGAAGTAAGGACAGATATGGAGAGGATGAAAAATGGAAAGGCCGTGGGTCCAGGTGACATACCTATGGAAGCATGGAGATGTTTAGGAGAGATGGCAAAGAAGTTTTTAACCAGATTGTTTAATGGAATCTTGGAAAGTGAGAGGATGCCTGAGGAGTGGAGAAGAAGTGTACTAGTGCCGATATTTAAGAATAAGGGGGATGTGCAGGACTGTAGTAACGACAGGGGGATAAAATTAATGAGCCACAGCATGAAGTTATGGGAAAGAGTAGTGGAAGCTAGGTTAAGAAGTGAGGTGATGATTACTGAGCAGCAGTATGGTTTCATGCCAAGAGTGAACACCACAGATGCAATGTTTGCTCTGAGGATGTTGATGGAGAAGTTTAGAGAAGGCCAGAAGGAGTTGCATTGCGTCTTTCTGGACCTGGAGAAAGCATATGATAGGGTGCCTCAAGAGGAGTTGTGGTATTGTATGAGGAAGTCAGGAGTGGCACAGAAATATCGAAGAGTTGTACAGGATATGTACGAGGGAAGTGTGACTGTGAAAGTCTGCGGTAGGAGTGACGAATGCATTCAAGGTGGAGGTGGGATTACATCAGAGATCGGCTCTGAGCACTTTCTTATTTGCAATGGTGATGGACAGGTTGACAGATGAGAATAAACAAGAGTCCCCGTGGAATATGATGTTTGCTGATGACATTGTGACCTGTAGCGCTAATCGGGACCAGGTTGAGGAGACCCTGGAGAGGTGGAGATATGCTCTAGAGAGGAGAGGAATGAGGGTCAGTAGGAACAAGACAGAATAAATGTGTGTAAATGAGAGGGAGGTCAGTGGAAGGGTGAGGATGCAGGGAGTAGAGTTGGCGAAGATGGATGAATTTAAATACTTGGGATCAACAGTACAGAGTAATGGGGTTTGTGGAAGAGAGGTGAAAAAGAGAGTGCAGGCAGGGTGGAATGGGTGGAGAAGAGTGTCAGGAGTGATTTGTGACAGAGGATTTTAGCAAGAGTGAAAGGGAAGGTCTACAGGACGGTAGTGAGACCAGCTATGTTATATGGGTTGGAGATGGTGTACTGACCAGAAAGCAGGAGGCAGAGCTGGAGGTAGCAGAGTTAAAGGTGCTAAGATATGCACTGGGTGTGACAAGTATGGTCAGGATTAGAAATGAGTACATTAGAGGGTCAGCTCAAGTTGGACGGTTGGGAGACAAAGTCAGAGAGGCGAGATTGCATTGGTTTGGACATGTGCAGAGGAAAGATGCTGAGTATATTGGGAGAAGGATGCTAAGGATAGAGCTGCCAGGGAAGAGAAAAAGAGAAAGGCCAAAGAGAAGGTTTATGGATGTGGTGAGAGAGGACATGCAGGTGATGGGTGTAACAGAACAAGATGCAGAGGACAGAAAGATATGGAAGAAGATGATCCTCTGTGGCAAGCCCTAACGGGAGCAGCTGAAAGAAGAAGATACATACTGCATAAATACATATTATATGTATATATACACAGATACAAATATAAATATATATATACTGTATATATATATATATATATATATATATATATATATATATATATATATTGTATACATATACACACACAGTATATACACATATTATATGTACAGTAATCCCTCGCTATATCGCTCTTCGACTTTCGCGGCTTCACTCTATCGCGGATTTTATATGAAAGCATAACTAAATATATAACGCGGATTTTTCGCTGCTTCGCGGGTTTTGCGGACAATGTGTCTTTTTACTTCCTGTATATGCTACCTCAGTTGGTTTGCCCAGTTGATTTCATACAAGGGACGCTATTGGCGGATGGCTGAGAAGCTAACCAATCAGAGCACGCAGTTAAGTTCTCCTGACTGAGAAGCTAACCAATCAGAGCACGCAGTTGAGCTCCTGCGTGCTGAATGCAGTGTTAACCAGGAAGTCTCGTCTCACTCATTCAGCATCAACGTGTTTCGCTGTGTAAAGAGTTGTGCTCTTTAGTGTTTATCTTTGTGCATAGTCAAGCCCTTCATTATGGCCCCAAAACAATCTGCTACTGCTTCAGGGGCCGTGCCCAAGCGCAAGAAGAAGATGTTAACGATTGCCGAAAAGGTAAACGTTTTGGATTTGTTGAAGGCTACGATTCTTTTTATTTAAAAAGTAGGAAAGGAATATAAGATCTACGGCTGCAGTGTCCTTTTAACCAGGGTGCAAAACGAGTTGTAAGTGGATGTAATAAGGCAGTAGTCTGGATGGAATCTGCTTTAGGGATTTGGATTGAAGACTGCCAGAAGAAGAACAACGGCAGTGCTACACAATCGCCTGAAGTGGCTCCTTTACAAGGGCTGTAACGCTCTCCTTTGTTGTGCAGTAAAATTAAACTCATTGTTATCGGACAAGTCATCGTGTCATTGTTGGTGAGTAACCATAATTAATTTTCTTCTTACAGTGCTTAGTACATGTACGTACGTTTAGTGTCACTGTACACACATTTACTGTATACTATTTTTTTTGCATTGTACGTATTTATTGCTGGTGACCTGTCTATCGTAATGGCTGTAACATATGTTACACTCAATATCTTTAAAATAATATTTAGGTTTTACTGTATATAAACAGTGTGTTTATATACATAATTTCATTGAATCTTACCTAATATCTAAGAGAATACAAAGGGATTATGCTGTATAACTCTGCGGGGAATATTTATAAACAGTGCGGGAGAGTTTATAAGGGCTTAAAATATATAAAAATAACCATACAAACATATGGTTTCTACTTCGCGGATTTTCACCTATCGCGGGGGGGGGGGTCTGGAACGCAACCGCCGCGATCGAGGAGGGATTACTGTATATATACACATATATATATATATATATATGTATATACACACACACACACACATCATATGTGTGTGTGTGAGGATATGGACGCTCCTCTAAAAAATGCTGAAAGAATACCTTCACATTGCTGCCTTCCTTGTAGCTGCTTTGTCCGGTGGTGCCTCGCATACTTAAAAGCCCAAAAAGCCCTATTGATTTTTGATTGTTTGCTTTTCTCGCTCTCTCTCTCTGACATTCTCTGCTCCTGACGCGCACTTTGAAGAGGAAGATATGTTTGCATTCTTTTAATTGTGAGACGGAACTGTCATCTCTGTCTTGTCATTGAATACAGTTAAAACATTTGACTAAAGGGTGTTATTTCATGTCTAGAGGGCTCTAATAATGTTAGAAAATGTATTTAGAAGGTCGTAAACAGGTTTTCTATGCTCTAACTGCGAAAATATTCGATTTATAAATAAAGAATCCTACTTCGCAGAAATTCATTTATCGCAGCAGAGTCTGGAACGGATTAACCGCGATAAACGAAGGTTGAGTATATATACAAATATATGTATATATACACATATGTATATATGTATATATACACATATATATACATATTATATGTCAATGTCAATGTATTTATATAGCACATTTAAAACAACATAGTAATGCTGCGGCCAAAGTGCTTTACAATAATAGAATAACAGAAAAAACAATAAACAATAAAACATAAATAGTAATAAAATATATGAACATAAGATAGATAATAAATAGAAATAATGTTATATGATCACAAAGAGGAAAACCATCAGTATTACTGAAGGTCGCTGAATGCAAGTGAAAAGAAATGAGTTTTTAATCTTGTTTTGAACTGTTCAATTGTAGACGACTCCTTAATATGATGAGGTAGAGAGTTCCACAGGCGAGGGACAGCAGCTGCAAAGGCCCTGTCCCCCTTGGTTTTACATTTGGTACGAGGGACAACAAGAGACAACTGACCAGAAGATCTAAGCACTCTGCATGGTTGGTGTAAAACACACAGTTCAGATAAATAGGCAGGAGCAAGCCCATGTAAAGATTTAAAAACTAGCAGCAAGATTTTAAAATCAATTCGAAAACTGACAGGCAGCCAGTGTAAAGAAGCTAAAATAGGAGAAACAGAGTCATACTTCCTTGCCCCAACCAGAAAGCGAGCAGCAGCATTTTGGACCAGCTGTAACCTGTGTATCAAAGATTTGTTAATCCCAGAATACAGCGAATAGCAATAATCGAGGCGAGAAAAAATAAAAGCATAAGTAGCTTTCTCAAGATCTTTAGAAGATAAAAAAGGCTTTATCTTACCTAATAGACGAAGTTGGAAAAAGCAACTCTTGACTACAGAATTTATTGTTTCTCAAAAGAGAGGTTACTGTCAAAGGTAACACCAAGATTGCGGACTTGAGGTTTGGAAAAGGCAGAGAAAGAGCCGAGAAGTCCAAGACCAGTTTGGGCTTTAGCTGGTGGACCCACTATAAGCACCTCCGTTTTATTTTGATTTAGATCAAGAAAATTTTTGGCTTTCCAGGATCTTAGTTCAGACAGACAGTTGTGGAGTTGATTTGTTGCAGAGTTGCAGACGGGAATATAAACCTGAGTATCATCAGCATAGCAGTGAAAAGAAATGTTAAATTTCCTAAAAATCGTTCCAATAGGGTGAAGGTATATAGAGAATAAAATAGGACCTAAAATGGATCCCTGAGGAACACCATATTTAAGAGGAACAGTAGATGAAAAAGAGGAATTTAAAGTCACTGAAAAGTGTCTACCAGTTAAATATGACCTGAACCAGTTAAGAGCAACCTCTTTAATCCCAACAAGATGTTCGAGCCGCATCAGCAATATTTCATGATCAATGGTGTCAAAGGCAGCGGACAGGTCAAGGAGGACAAGGACTGCCGCATCACCTGAGTCAGTAATAAGAGAGATGTCGTTGAACACTTTCAGGAGTGCCGTTTCAACACCATGATAACGCCTAAAACCAGATTGGTAGGTCTCAAATAAATTATTGGAGTTAAGGTGATTGACCAATTGATTATAAATATTTTTTTCTAGTATTTTAGCCAGAAATGGGAGCTGGGAAATTGGACGAAAGATTGGTTAAAACTCCAGGATCTAATTCTGCCTTTTTTAGATGGGGACGGACTGCAGCATGTTTAAAAAATGAGGGCACAACCCCCGAACTAATAGAATCATTTATAATGGCTAGTAAAGATGGGCCCAACACATCAAAGGCTTCCACTAAGAGACGTGGTAGTACAATATCAAGGGGGCTGGAAGCTGGTTTAAGGGTGTCAATAGTTCTTTTTAGCATTGAAAGTGAGACTTGATCAAAGGAATCTAGAACAATGTCATGATTAACAGTAGTGAGTTCATAGCCAGTTTGAACAATGCTACGGCGGATAGTATCAATTTTGCTGACAAAGAATGATAGAAACTGCTCACATGAATTAACAGTGCTATTTAACCCCATCATAGAATGAGGGTGAATGGCCGCATTAATTGAATTAAATAAAACCCTAGGAATGTTTGAATGGCGGGATACTAAATCGGCAAAGAAGTCATGTTTCGATTTCTTAACTTCAGCCTGGAAATTGAAAAGAGAAGTCCTGAAAATCTGTTTAGAGATAGTCAGTCCATCTTTTTTCCAACGCCGTTCAGCAGTTCGACAGGCGCAGCGCAGTGATCGCGTAGTTTCATTTAGCCAGGGAGCAGGTCTTACCTTATTACTGCGTATCCTGGGTGAAGCAATTGCGTCTAAAACCGTTTCAAAGAAGGAATTAAATTTTACGACAGAGTCATCAATATCATTATTTTGGTCATGCATATAAAGACTAGAGAAAATGGTTTTAAAATCAGATATAGTAGAAGAATTTTAAAAGCGCGAGCAGCATGGGGGACAGCTATTAGTCGGGAGATCAACAGTAATATTCAGATCCATCATTACAGAAAAGTGATCAGTGAAAGAAGCATCACATAAATCAATACTATTCACTGAAATATCACGAGTAAGAACGAGATCAAGGGTGTGATCGAGAGAGTGAGTTGGCGTATTAATATGTTGTATAAAATCAAATGAGTCCAATAGTGATAAAAAGTCTTTGACCAAAGGTTCGATTGACAACAAACGTGAATGTTGAAATCACCAACAATAAATATTTTGTCATGGGAGAGGGTGATATCAGCCAGGAGATCAGAGAATTCAGAAATTAAAGTATCATTAATTACAGGAGGTCTATAAACCACGGCAAACAACAAAGGGGAGCTGCACACTTCGAAAAGTTGAAGCTCAAAGCTGCTAAACAGATCCCTTGTAAGGCTCCGACACAAGAACATACTTTTAAAAACAGTGGCAATGCCCCCCCAACAACGAGTCAAACGAGGAGAGTTTAAAAATGAATAACCTGATGGAACCAAGTCCGTAAAACATGAAGAGTCACCATTTAAAATCCAAGTCTCAGTGATGAAGAAGAAATCAAGATTATTTGATGTAATAAAGTCTTGCAGAATAAAAGTTTTATTAGACACTGATCTCACGTTCAGGAGAGCAGCCTTGATAGAAGTAGAAGAGCTCATTGCAGGATGAGCACGGGTGAGAGTGCGAAGATTAGCAGTGTTTACTGCTCGATTGCACACCGAGAAAAAGTGATACTGTCTTGAAATGGACAAATTAAATCCGGTGTCCAGCGCCCATGAATCAGTGATGGATTCCTGAGCAGGAGAAGATGGGTCATAGACAACTCGCAGGCATCGGGAAACAAAGCTCTGGGACTTGAGTCGGCGCTGTTTAACAGCCATTCCGGCTCTTTTCCCACGACGGCGGCGAATGCGTTTGCATCTCTGAGGAGCATTCAACTGACTGATACAGGTGAACACCGGCGTCCAGGTGAAGAAGTCAGGAGATGAATAAAACAAAGGTGGAGGTTCACAAAAAATCCAATCAGATGATGAAAACTGAGAGGAAAGTAGGCCAGAAAATATGTTAAGTATACACATATTATATGTATATATACACACATATACACATATTATAGATAGATAGATAGATAGATAGATAGATAGATAGATAGATAGATAGATACTTTATTAATCCCAAGGGGAAATTCACATAATCCAGCAGCAGTATACTGATACAAAGAAACAATATTAAATTAAATAGTAATAAAAATGAAAAAAGTTAGCATTTACTCCCCCGGGTGGAATTGAAGAGTCGCATAGTGTGGGGGAGGAACGATCTCCTCAGTCTGTCAGTGGAGCAGGACAGTGATAAAAGTCTGTCACTGAAGCTACTCCTCTGCCTGGAGATGACACTGTTCAGTGGATGCATTGGATTCTCCATGATTGACAGGAGTTTGCTTAATGCCCGTCGCTCTGCCACAGATGTTAAACTGTCCAACTTTACTCCTGCAATAGAGCCTGCCTTCTTAACAAGTTTGTCCAGGCGTGAGGCGTTTTTCATCTTTATGCTGCCACCCCAGCACACCACCGCGTAGAAGAGGGCACTCGCCACAACCATCTGGTAGAACATCTGCAGCATCTTACTGCAGATGTTGAACAATCCCAACCTTCTCAGAAAGTATAGTCTGCTCTGACCTTTCTTACATAGAGCATCAGTATTGGCAGTCCAGTCCAATTTGTCATCCAGCTGCACTCCCAGGTATTTATAGGTCTGCACCCTCTGCACACAGTCACCTCTGATGATCACAGGGTCCATGAGGGGCCTGGGCCTCCTAAAATCCACCACCAGCTCCTTGGTTTTGCTGGTGTTAAGATGTAAGTGGTTTGAGTCGCACCATTTAACAAAGTCTTTGATTAGCTTCCTGTACTCCTCCTCCTGCCCACTCCTGATGTAGCCCACAACAGCAGTGTCATCAGCGAACTTTTGCACGTGACAGGACTCTGAGTCATATTGGAAGTCTGATGTATATAGATTTAACAGGACCGGAGAAAGTACAGTCCCCTGCGGCTGCCCCTGTATTGCTGAACACAATGTCAGACCTGCAGTTCCCAAGACGCACATATTGAGGTCTGTTTGTAAGATAGTCCACAATCCATGCCACCAGGTGTGAGTCTACTCCCATCTCAGTCAGCTTGTCTCTAAGGAGCAGAGGTTGGATGGTGTTGAAGGCGCTAGAGAAGTCCAAAAACATAATTCTTACAGCACTACTGCCTCTGTCCAGGTTGGAGAGGGATCGGTGTAGCATATAGATGATGGCATCCTCCGCTCCCACCTTCTCCTGGTATGCGAACTGCAGAGGGTCGAGGGCGTGGCGGACCTGTGACCTCAGGTGGTGAAGCAGCAGCCGCTCCATGGTCTTCATCAGATGTGACGTCAGAGCAACAGGCCGGAAGTCATTCAGCTCACTAGGACGTGATACCTTTGGGACAGGGGTGATACAAGGTGTTTTCCAAAGCCTTGGGATGTTCCCTTTAATGTTCCCCTGTTCCAGGCTCAGGTTGAAGATGCGCTGTAGAGGACTCCCCAGTTCCAACGCACAGGCCTTCAGCAGTCGTGGCGATACACCATCTGGACCCGCTGCTTTGGTGGCACGAAGTCTTTTCAGCTCTCTGCTCACATGGGCTGCTGTAATTGTGGGTGGGGATGTCTCACCTATGCTGGTATCAGCAGAAGGATGGTTGGAGGATGCAGTACTCCGAGGTGAGAGTGGGTTAGGGTGATCAAACCTATTAAAGAAGTTGTTCATTTGGTTTGCTCTCTCCACGTCTGTCTCGATGGCGGCACCCCGCTTCGAGCTGCAGCCAGTGATAATCTTCATCCCATCCCACACTTCCTTCATGCTGTTGTTCTGCAACTTCTGCTCCAGCTTTCTCCTGTACTGCTCTTTCGCCGCCCTGAGTTGGACTCGGAGTTCCTTCTGCACGCGCTTGAGCTCATGCTGATCACCACCTTTAAAAGCCCTTTTCTTCTGGTTCAAAAGGCCCTTGATGTCACTTGTAACCCATGGCTTGTTGTTAGCATAGCAGCGTACTGTTCTTACTGGAACAACAATGTCCATACAGAAGTTGATGTAATCAGTTGTGCATTCAACAGCCTCTTCAATGTTCTTACTATGTGACCACAGCAGTATATCCCAGTCTGTAGTTCCAAAGCAGTCTCTCAGAGCCTGCTCTGCCACAGGGGACCACTTCCTGAATGAGCGTGTGGTTGTAGGTAGCGCCCTCACTCTTGGTTTGTATTGAGGCTGAAGCAGAACCAGGTTATGATCTGCTTTCCCAAGTGCAGGCAGCAGGGTGGCGCTGTATGCGTCTTTAACGTTTGCATACAGTAGGTCGATAGTCCTGTTTCCCCTGGTGTTACAATCCACATACTGGGAGAAGGCAGGTAATGTTTTGTCCAGCGTTACATGGTTAAAGTCTCCAGAGATTAGCACAAGTGCCTCTGGGTGCTGCGTTTGTAACTTAGCGAGTGACATCATCCATTCCGCAGTTGCTATCTCTGCGTTCGCTTGAGGGGGGATGTAAACAATAACAACAATCACATGTCCAAACTCTCTGAGCAAGTAATAGGGACGCAGACTTACGGCCAACAGTTCGATGTCCCTGCAGCAATTGGAGATTTTAACGTTTACGTGTCCTGAGTTGCACCACTTTGTATTGACATAGAGAGCGAGTCCTCCTCCTTTCTTCTTCCCGCAGGTACTTGCGTCTCTGTCCGCTCTAACTGTGCTAAACCCGGGTAGCTCCACGTTAGCATCTGGGATGGTAGTTGTTAGCCACGTTTCACTAAAACACAGCAAGCTGCATTCTCTGTAGGTTCTGACTTTTTTCACCAGCACAGCCAGTTCGTCAATCTTATTTGGTAGTGAGTTCACATTTCCCAGGATCACAGAAGGCACCGACGGTTTATAACGCCATTTTCTCTCAAGTTGTCTCGATTTAATCTTATCTTTTATCTTTGCGCCGGCTCGGCTGCCCCGATACCGTCTTCTTACCTCGTCAGGTAAATAAGGAACCACACCGGCATGTGCATTTCTTCTCAGTGCTTTAAGCTGACTACTTGAATAGGTGATTCTCGGAGTGTAAAAATCCATGTCAAGTAGTAAAAATAGTAAAAAGTGTCCAAGGAGCAATTCCACATAAAAGAAAGTGGTAGAAGTGATCAGTGAAATAGATAAAAATAGAGATAAAAAGGTAAAAAGATAACGTCATATACGGAGCTGCTGGAAAAGGCTGCCACTCGGATGCGGCGCCGGAAATGAAA
>JANRMT010062806.1:13557041-13570028 GCA_026402145.1 Polypterus bichir lapradei | reverse complement strand
TTTAAGAAGCGATTTAAGGTGGGACGGATCTAAGAGTTTTTTCGTAGACTCTGGTAATTCTAGTGTTAAGCCGCCATCTTAATCTCTGTAGTGCAGTTTGGTAGCGTCAATTCGGCGGGGGAGGGGGGGTGGATTGTTAAAATCATGTGATTGCAATTCAGCGCAGCTAAATTGCCGGCGTGTGTTAACGTGTTCTTGAGAACAAAGCGCCATCTAGTGGTGGAACCAGGTAAATGAATAAATAGGGCATGAATGGGCGTGTTTACTGTGAAATCTTGACACGCCTTCTGTTAGTAGAGGGAGGGGGGGATCACGGCGTGCATAGAGCAGCCGTACGCCATTCGCACGCCATTCGCACGCCATTCACACGGCCGCGGCTATTTGACGTGGCTTCATCTGTATGTAAAGAGGTCTGCAAGGATGAAAAGAATTGGGATCAGCTTCTTCCCCTTGTCCTTTTTGCATTTCAGGAAGTCCCACAAGCCTCTACGGGGTTCTCTCCATTTGAATTATTGTATGGACAACAGCCCTGGGGAATATTAGACATTTTAAAGAAAGATTAGGAGGAGGCGACCTTCCCCTCCACAAATATATTATAGAATATCACACAGTAACAAGATAGATTCCCAAAGATTCAACCCATTCTAAAAACTCACATGGAGAAGGTTCAAGCAGCTCAGATCTGCTGTTATGAGCATGGCACGTCTCTGCAGGAGTTCTGCCCAGGAGATCGAGTCATGGTACTTGTTCCCACCTCCCACTCTAAATTACTGGCACATTGGCAAGGCCCATACAAAGTTAAGGAGAGGAAAGGGCTCGTCAATTATTTGACGAAACAACCATATCGTCAGTCAAGCGAATGGGTACATCAGGAGAATCTACTGAAACCATAGAAGGATAGGGAACCAGATCCCTCCTGCGGACAGCCCCATTCACTGTTTGCTTGTAAAATGCACCTTAACTTCTGCCCTGATTTGACTGCCCAACAGTAACATGAGCTGGAAGCAGTTATCCTGTCTGTCATGGAAATGGTTAGCAAGAAACCTGGACAGACCTCCCTGATTGCGCATGACATTTTAACTGAGCTGGGGTGATGGTCTGAGAATGCCCATGTCGACTTCCTGAGGCAAAAAGAGCAGAAGTGGAGCTGGAGATCAGGCGTATGCTAGAACTAGGTGTCACAGAAGACAGTCATAGTCCCTGGTCCAGCTCTATTGTCTTAGTTGCAATGCCTGATGGGAGTTGGAGGTTTTGCAATGACTTCCAGCGGCTTAACCAAATCTCCCAATTTGATGCTTATCCAATGCCACTAGTGAACAACCTCCTCGAGCGGCTAGGACAGGAAAAGTTTTTGACTACTCTTGACATGACAGGGATACTGTCAGGTTCCTTTAATGGACTCTACAAAGGTTAAGACTGCGTTTAGGACCCCTGCATGGGGCACCTGCGATCTTCCAGTGTCTGGTGGATAAAGTGCTCCATCCTAATAACTCCTATAGTGCTGTCTACCTGGAAGACATAGTCATTTATTCCAGCACATGGAATGAACACCTACAGCAGGACAAGTTGTATTACTAGTGGAAGCTGCTTGTTGGATTAACCCTAAGAAATGTTCCTTTGGGCTAACACTAGAATTACCAGAGCCTACGAGAAAACTCGTAAATCCGGCCCACTTTAAATCCATTCGCACCTCTCCGTCAGCGTCTTTTGTCCTGTAAATGTGCCGATTAAGGCAAGCAGCAAGCAGCCTGCTATTCCATCCCCCACCATCACAGAAAGTTCACTAAGTTCTCCCAGCTCATGCCTTGTTTGATTATCTGGGAGTGAACTGCTGGAGTTTTACAGTGGAAATAATAGATCGTTATTTGGAGCACATGCATTACATGTGTGTTCCGTTTCTACAGTGATCTGTGTAAACACATTGTTAAATAACTGTAGATGTGAGTAGTGTTTTGAGGCAATGGAAGAAGAAGGCAGATTCACCAGCGTTTGTGTGTCAGCTTTTATCCCTCCAGATCAGAGAATGTCCAGTTCCATTGCCTCAAAACACTACTCACATCTATGGTTATTCCCAGTTTCAAATAAAAACTAACAGCGTCAGATCCCTAGGGCGGTAGTATGTATCGTGATCGTGACTGAGAGAATAAAAGTGAAAAAAAAAGGTAACTTTTACAAGTACAGTACTATAAATGTACATGGTCTGTTACAGACACAAACCAAATGTTTGGAAGCTGTTGTATCATCCTTGAACCTTTTGTGAAAGTGTTTGATCTTTGGACTTCAGGCTTCACACATTCTATAGTTTATGCCTACATTCTGTAACATTCATTACTAAAATATGAAAAAGTTTCTGTTTAAACAATGTGTTTACACAGATTACTGTAGAAACGGAACACACATGAAATGCATGTGTTCCAAATAACAATCTATTATTTCCACTCTAAAACTCCAGCAGTTCACTCCCAGATAATCAAACAAGGCATGAGCTGGGAGAACTTAGTGAACGTTCTGCGACGGTGGGGGATGGAATAGCAGGCTGCTTGCTGCTTGTCTTAATCGGCACATTTACAGGAGAAAAGACACTGACGGAGAGGTGCGAAAGGATTTAAGGTGGGCCGGATTTACGAGTTTTCTTGTAGGTTCTGGTAATTCTAGTGTTAAAAGAAGCCAAATATTTAGGCTACCTAGTGGGCTATGGAACAGTAAGGACACAGTATTTAAAATACCCTTGACTAACCTTACAAAGAAGAAGGCCCATGGTATTGGATTCTAATGCAGAAACTTCATTTTATGACCTAAAACAAGCCCTTACCTTGGCAATGATCTTAATGGCTCCTACCTTTTCTTTGCCTTTTATCTTTCAGACAGACGCTTCAAACACAGGTCTTGGTACTGTGCTGAACCAAAGCATTGACAGTGTCAAGCACCCCGTCATGTTCCTGAGCTGGAAATTGTTGGAACGGAAAACCAGGTATGCGGCAGTGGAACGGAAGGCCTTTGCGATTAAATGGACAATTACTCAGCGGAGGTATTACCTCTTGGGGCGCGAGTTCACCCTGGTTACAGATCATGCACCTTTACAGTGGATAGCCCTACACAAGGGGTTGAGCCCACGGGTCACGGGGTGGTTTTGAGACCTAAAGCTGTACAAGTGTTCAGTTGGTTATCGCATGGGTTCTCTCCAAGCCAATGCCAACGTTCCCTCTTGGGTGCATGACCTCTCAGTCAGGAATGCCCGACCCAATGGGTCTGGGCTGAAGGGGGGACCGTGTTATACACGTGTGCATGGAAGGCAACTAAAGGGCTCAAAAGAAGGTCATTCATAGTCAAACCAGGAGGTGACAGAGTACGCTAATCCTTTCTTTTATCTCCCCGCAGACCAAATGCGGGAAATTCTACCTGACTCCTATGACATCACTTACGGTTCTGTCCCAGAAGACATCACTTCCAGACCAGCAGAAGAGCCCACCTCCTAATGATGTCATTTCCACATCCCAAGAAGTCACAGCATGATGACCTTATTTCCAGTTCTGGCCTCAAGAACCCTCCTTTTTCTGTTTTTCAACTATATATCCACCAAGTTTCCTAACCTGTTCAGTTCTGTTTTGGACTCTTGTCTGTAAAGACCATTTTTCTCAACTTTTCCATTTGCAGCCACTTCCAATTATATGGGGGACTGCCCCAAACCTTTTTTGTTGTGTTAAGGCCTGTTTATTTACCAAAACACATTGACAGCAATATGTAAATTGAAAAATTCCTTTTTCTTTGGTTATATTCTTGAATAAAAGTGCACATGTTTTGTTATACCTTTAGTGAGCGTGTTTATTTGATACTTGGACTTCAGTCTTCACACATTATACACTTCATGTCAACATTATTTCATTATTACTATAACATGAAAAAAGTATCTGTTTTATTTATGTATTCAACATTTCTTGCCTAGCATTTCCTGTCATCCTACAATTACACAGATTTTTGTAGACATAAAACACACATGAAATGTATGTATTTCAAATAACAATATATTATTTACCCTATTCAATTCCAGACACCTAACTCCCAGATAAACAGACTTAAGCTTTGATAATTTTGTGTATAACTTCAGCTGCCTAGGTGGGGGAATGAGTGAGCAGGCTGCCTGCTGCCAGTGCTGATTGAAACATTTGCAACACAAAGGCACCGATGAGGAGGTGCAAGGGAATTTAAGGTGGCCCGGTATCACAAATTGTTTTGCAGGCTTCAGGGATTCAAGTGTTAATAGAATTAATTTTAATGGCCAAAGTGGCCAAAAAGGAAATAGAGGTTATAGTTACAGCAAACACTGAAGATAGAGCAAGTTGCTAGCAGATTTTCCTTTACATTGCCAAGACACAATATGACTCATGCTTTGAAGAAGATCAGTCTTTTTTGCTCTTTTTCTGCTTCTTGGGGATAACTAAAGATATAGAATTAGCTATCGACTGTTACTTTCAGTTAACCTGGAAACAAGAAACTATATCTGATTTCAGCTTTGCATAAGCACTTTTTCCTGCTTTAGAATGCAGCTCATTTCACAGCTGTTGAAGGAGAGTAATCTGGGAAAATACGAATGTATGTTTTCAGATATCTTTTTCTGTCTGAGAATCGACAACAAATTTTCTTTAACCAATACTTTGTTGAATCTGACAATCAGGTGTCTAGGTTTTGAGGTATTCAATTCATGTATGCAATAAACTGCTGAGATTTCAGTTTCCGTTTTAAAGTCTTATTATATTCTTTTGGAAAATAATTCAGCTACGGATTTCACTGGGTTTGGACTTTTATGGTTTTCAGGAAGTTCTTTAATTCTGATGTTGTTCCTTCTATATTTATCTTCAAATGCTGCTAATTTATCACAAAGCACTTCACATTCAAAGTCTACACCAGTTGCTTTTTTGTTGGTGTTGGATTTTTTTTTTTTAGGTTCACATCAAAGTTACTGGTTAAATATACCTCCTGGGGCCCCATGTATAAATGGTGTGTACGCACAAAAATGTTGTGTAAGCCCGTTCCCATGCTTACATCATGATGTATAAAACCTAAACTTGGCATAAAGCCACTCACATTTTCATGCCAGCTAAATGCTTGGCGTACACAAGTTCTCTGCTCGGTTTTGCAAACTGGTGGTACTCAGCGTCAAAGCAGTGCTTTTGCTCCAGTGTTGTTTCCCTTTCTTTTTTAGATCCATATCCCTGATACGGCTTTACCAAGTACACTGAAATTAAATTAGTTTAAAGCATCTGATTGTAATTAACCTGTAACAATATAATGGTCCATAGAAAGGCCAAACTATTCCAAATACCATAGCTGCTTTAGCGTTGTTACTCTCACTGCACCTTCTTTTTCTTCTTTCAGCTGCTCCTGTTAGGGGTTGCCACAGCGGAACATCTTTTTCCATATTACTCTCATTGCACCACACGGAGTATTTATATCACCATATCTGAGTTTGGAGTCACAGCTCTACAGCAGCTGATCAGAAAGAGAATTATTGGTATACAGCATCTAGCACACGCTGCCTCAGCCATGCTGCCTATTTGAACTGCTCTCATTCGACAAACGCTTCAGAGCCTTTCCTGTACTGACCTCGCGGTTCAGAAACAGTTTCATCCCAAGAACTATAAAGGCAATCAATCAGTCCATCAAGTGCTCCTTGTAGAACTGTTTGTACTTATAAGTACAATTACCTCAATGTAAACTTGTGACACAGTGGCACAACCTGCGCCACTTTATAAAGTGCGTATTTACATATGATGATGATATAATTTTTAAGATGAAATGCAGCAAAATATGTTTATTACATTATACAGATAAAATGCTAACATCATTTAAATAATCTGTATTTTTAATAATTAAACATGTGAGGACACAGTGTCGCAGCGCTAGCAAGGAGCTGGCGCCTCGTTCAGGGATTGTTCCTGCCTTGCGCTGTATTCTTGCTGGAGCTGGCGCGACACTGGAAGGATAAATGGATAGAATAATTTAACATGTACTACGAAGATATTTTAATGTTCCTTAAAAGTTTTGAAGAATCGGAGTTCTAAGCTTACAGATGGCGTCTATTTGTGAATTTCCCCTTGGGATTAATAAAGTATCTATCTATCTATCTATCTATCTATCTATCTATCTATCTATCTATCTATCTATCTATTACTGAGCTGATTGTGTGGCGATTGGGTACTTGGAGAAAAAAAGGAAGGACAGGAATTGGAGGTTAGTACGTTTGAAAGAGACAGTACTGCTGCAATAATTTTTTTCATTGAAGTCACGCACGGCACAGCAATCATCTTGCGTGAGGTAGGAACAATCTCTGGATGGGGCGCCAGTTCGTCACTATCACTGCGCCACCGTGTTCCCATGTTTAATACATGCTTTAATTGATATGATATGAATATTGAAATGATATCAAGTATACATCTCAGTATTTAAATTATTCAGTGAACTGTAATATCACAAATGTAATGGATTCTGTGTCCTTTTGGAGGAAGAGAAAGCTCGTTTAATGACTACGACTTGCCTTTTCACAGCGACTTTGATATCTGACAGCTTCTTTTTTATTTCGGCACTATGCGACTATTGTGAACTTGAACTTTTGAGTTTCTCTGACACTCTACATCACTCGATCAACTTCCTTTTGTTGTTTATTTCACTATTTAAACAAACAAATAGTACTTTTTCCTTGCCTCCACTTGGTATTTGTTGAAATTCCTCTATTTTCCCCCGTTCTTTTGCCATTGCCTTTTTCACAGAACACTGAGCTTAAGGGCTTGATTTGATTGATTTGCATATTCAAAGAGATGTAATTCTGGGAGGAGTTGGGGAGTGGCAGCAGGCACGTGCATGTGCGTTACTTTTCATGCTGAACAGGATTTATGTAGCGGAAGAACGTGGAAGTTGGCGAACGAAAGATTTATGCATCTGGAATTTTTTGTGTGTACGCACATTTCCGATTTTGTCTGTACGCCATGTTATAGTGTAAATTCTACGCACGCCGTTATGCATGTGGCCCCTAGTCTTTTATATCCTGATTCAGCTTATCTATTCACTATGTGTTCCAGCTATATCCTTCTTTATATCCTTTAGATCATTCTTTATATCATTTACTTTTACCCCGAATGTGGTAAACGATACCTTCCACTCTGACAGCTCATTTTTCCATGCACCGAAGGTGGAGTTTCGTATCCTGTTGGAGTTGATGCTTCTGACTCATAGGGGGTGTTGGTAGTAGTTGACTGGGGATAAAGAAGCCATGCTTGTTTCAGATATGCCACTCGAAAGCAACAAATTCTCATTGCCTGGCCTTACTCGCAGTTTCACTCCCAATTTCACTGACGGCCAGTGGTCATCATCATGAGGTCTTAGCTGATATATAAAGGTAAAACAAAGAAAAAATTAATGTTAATTATTGGAAGGAACTATGCTGATTGCAACAATATTTTATTTTATTTCATTATGTAACTTAGTTGGAATCACTTTTAGTTTTACTGAAATCACTGGCTGCTCAAATCATTCTTTACACAGTTTTAAGTTAATTCAAAATACTGCTACAATAATTATTACAAGAACAACAAAACTACAAACACTTAACATCTGTTCTTAAGCCTTTACACTGGCTGCCAGTTAAGTTTAGGGCAAATTTCAAAATCCTCCTTTTAACATACAATACAAAGTCATAAATGGCAAAGGTCCAGCTTCCTTATCTGAATGTATCTCTAATTGCAAACCTGAGCCCATGTTAAGATCTCAAGATATTTATGATTCCAAGGATTAATAAAATACCAGTGGGAGGTTGAACTCTTTGTTACAGGGCTCCAAAACTGTGTAATGGTCAGTCTGCTACTATAATAGGTTCCCCTTCAGTTTCAGCTTTTAAATCCAGTCAGAAGACTCACACTTCAGTTTAGTATACCATGAGTAGAGCTGCTGATTAGCTGTGCATGTTGCATCTCTGTTGTTAGTCATTCGTACTAAAATATATCCATCCATCCATCCATCCATTATCCAACCCGCTATATCCTAACTACAGGGTCACGGGGGTCTGCTGGAGCCAATCCCAGCCAACACAGGGCGCAAGGCAGGAAACAAACCCCAGGCAGAGCATCAGCCCACCGCAGGGCGCGCACACACACACACTAGGACAAATTTAGGATCTCCAATAACCTACATGTCTTTGGACTGTGAGAGGAAATTGGAGTACCTGGAGGAAACCCACGCAGACAAGGGGAGAACATGCAAACCCCACGCAGGGAGGACCCAGGAAGCTGGGTCTCCTAACTGCGAGGCAGCAGCACTACCCACTGCGCCACCGTGCCACCACTAAAATATATGTAATACAATATTTATAAACTGTTACTAAGCCTGCCCTATTCTTTTTCTCTTCTCGGTATCTTCATGTGACACTTGGTACCACTGCTATTTTGCTTATGGAAAAGTCATCTCTGATAAAGGAGCAAATTCATCAAATTGGCCAGCCCAGTCCGGACTCAGCTGTAGAATGGTCAATAGGGGGTAGACAGCTTGTTGGCCAAGTTCTAGAGGATTCATACTATGTCTGGCATGTCTGACTCTTTTTCTACAATCTGGAAGTCATTCTACAGTTAGTTGATGGACAGATATTGTTGTTTTTCATTTATGTTTAATTAGTTTCTACTTTGTTTTTGATATTTGTGAACAAATCTGTATCCTTATATGTTGTAGTTCTGCATTTAGTTAGTGGCATAATCTATTCTTGCATTTGCCTTGAGAGCTGTAGATGCTCTTTGTTCATGCTCTTGGAGAGGAGTGCTGTGCAAGAACAAAGTACTTATTACTAAGGAGGCAATGATAGATTGTCCATCTTGCTGTCTATTTGCTCCAGTTTTGACACCCAACCTACCTGGAAGGGAGTCTCTCTCTGAATTGACTTTCCCAAGATTTATTTTTTCTACCGAGGTTTTTTGGTATAAGTTTTTTTTTGTTGTCTCCTTAGGAAGTCAAAGCCGAGAGGCTGTCTAAAAACAGGGCCTGTTAAAGCTCATTGACACATTTCCTGTGTGATTTTGGGCTATACAATAAATAATTTGTTGTTATTGTTATATGTAGTTGAAGTTTAGGTTGTACATGTCTTCTCTTTTTCTTGCTTCATGAAAGCTCCAAAGAAAATGGATCAAGGCCATTCTAGGTTCAATGGACTTATAATTGCTTGTAGCAATTTTTTATTTGCCCCTAATTCCATTACCATAATTGTCCATTTATGCAATACAGCTTAACTGACTGATTACAGTTTCAGTTTTACTTACAATAAAATATTAATGTTGTTACAGTCAAGTGAGGATTCACAGAGATGCACTGTTTAGCTCTGCTGCCCCTGGACCTGGGTTTAGTTTTAGGTTCAGGCACTGTCTCCATGTTTCTACCATGAATAAACTTTCATAGTGTGTGTGAGTGACCTCCTCAGTTGTATGCTTCAGCTTCTTAGATTGTCTAGGCCTATTTTATATTATAGGTTTTGGGAGCTAGACCTTATGCCAGAAGCACTGGGTACATAATGACAGATGCACAAAAGTTTATGCATACTCACAGTAACTCATACCAAGCCATCTTACAGAAAATAATCAACTAAATATGTGTTTCTTTGAGAAATGAAAGTAAAATGCAACATGTCACAAAAATCTACACATACATCACAAGGTTGTGCATATCCTCAAAAACAGTGACCTGGCAGAATTCAAACACACACTTTTGGACTTGTGAGACAGCAGCATTAACTACTCTGCAACTATACTGCCTGCTATAATTTAATGTGGTTTTTGTTTATGTTGTTAATTAGAGATATAATGTAAACACTGTGTCTGAATAACTGTTAGTCAGATCTTTCAAATCCAATATTTTTGCTTAATTGATAGCAATCTGACTAGTGCCCCAGCCAGGCACGGTTTCTTATCTTGCTTCTGATACTGATGGGGTAGGTTCTGAACTGGATTAAATAAAACTTCAATAAAGAATAAAGAAGCTGATAAGAGAATTTGAGACGATATGCCAAAAAAAGCCTTCCATGTGACAAATCTGAAGAAGAGCACCAAGAGAAATGAAACCTATATTACATTACAGGCATGATGTATTATGTTTCTAAGCATTCTAAGCATACTTTCAGACAGGCATACATCAGCTTGACTTGTTAACACCTGAATACATTCAGTAATAGTAGAACTATTATGAAAACATTTTAAATAAAAGTAATTCCAAATCTCACAAAGTGCTTTATGAAATATGGCTGTTTAAACATATGCTTTGCAAAAAGGAAACAGAAGTGCATCAAACACAATCAGACAGCACAAACCTCTTGAATAAGAAAAAGAAATGCCTTGAAGAACCAATTGTAAAAGACCTGATTTCAAAGTACTTGTGCTCTTTGTAACTGTGTTTTAGAAAGAACTATATAGATTCAGGAGAACATACATATCATGAAACAAATTATCAACAAATTAAAAGATGAATTCCACAATTATTCTAAACTTGAATTGCAACACCCTTAAAGTTTGCACACTCATTTAGGCGAACCCAGTGGCTTTCTTCAGGTTAGAGAAGCACATAGAGAAAGATTTTTTTTTGTACGTATAGGGATGAGATAAGCAGATGTGAAGAAAGATTACCAGGTGCACAATGCT
Source organism: Polypterus bichir lapradei (assembly GCA_026402145.1). Lineage (NCBI taxonomy): Eukaryota > Metazoa > Chordata > Cladistia > Polypteriformes > Polypteridae > Polypterus > Polypterus bichir. The sequence continues at coordinate 13,559,367 of JANRMT010062806.1, read as the reverse complement.
GTGGCACTATTATTTAACTCATGATAATTCTGATTAAGTAACCAGATAAGGGACTACAGCAGTGGTTTTATAATATTTTTTCCCTTTCCTTCTCGACAAAGTTGTGTGTTTTGTTTTGCTGATAGGTGCAAAAGAACCACAGAACTATGGCTAACCATTTGCTTCTGCTGCAGATTTGGCCACAGGAAGTGTGGGCTAAGGGATCAAATAAGATAAACAGGCAGAACTTCCTCTTTTTAATGAAATCGTCTTCTAGCAGCGTTCAATTGCCAGGAAAATCTTCTCTATCTTACATAATATTTCTGGTGTATCAAGTGGTTAAATTTCAACTCCCCTGTGTGTAAAATATTAAGTGTAAGACCATCCTGATAAGCATGCTTTTTTATTATAACTGGAAATCTAAAAGTAAAATTTTATTTTATATTTTCCTTTATAACTTAACTCTCCATTACACTGCACAGGTCTTTTCAGACCCTCAGAACCACTGTACTAAAGACAAGAACCAAACATGAATGGGATGTTAGTCCAGAAAAAAAATACACTGGCACACATATAACAATAATTATCTCTTATTTTAAAGCTTTCGTTTATCCTAATGTGAGAAGACCATTAAAATCCATACAGATAGTGACATGGTTAAGAATTAAATCTTGTTCTCTCATAATTGGAATAAAGCATAACAATTACAATTATGTGTACAATAGGAAGCAACAGATCCCAGAAATAGGCTGCAAATTCCAGCCACATCACTGTCATTAAGAAGTTTGTATGACTGTTTGTCTGTATGTGTTTTCCTTTGCCTTTCCTCTCACATTCCAAAGATCTGTATATTGAGCTGATGTGTAACTACTACTTAGTTTGGAAAAAATACATTTGTAACTAATACAATTGCATTGTTAAATGGATAAAAACAAATGCACTTGTGATGTACATTGTAGTAACACCTGTATTCATTGCACATGTGCATATTTCTGTGCCATTAGCTTTAAAACAAACCATTTATTCATTGTCTCATTCATTTATTGAACCCCTTTACTCCATTAATGGATCAATGGCTCTAGAGCCTATTCCTGCAGTTTTAAGTGCAAGGCAAAATGTACAGAGTACCAGTTCATTGAAGCACTCACTTACTCAAATGAAATGACAGTTCTGCCTAAATGACAGTTTTGCCTAACATACACATCTTTGGCATGTAAGGAGTGTAAAAATGCTCAAAGAAAAATGTCAAAAATACAATGCACAATACAATGTATTTTTGTATAGCTCAAAATCACAGAAGGAATGCCACAATGGGTTTTAACAGGCCTTGCCTTTTGACAGCCCCAAAGCCTTTACTCTCTAAGAATGCAAGGAAAAACACCAAAAAAAAAAAACCTGGAAGAAAATGGAAGAAACCTTGGGAAAGGCAATTCAAAAAGAGACCCCTTTCCAGGTAGGTTGAGTGTCAAAAAGGGGGGGGTAAACACAATACGATACACAAAACAGAACACAAGTAATCCTCAATACAATAAAAAAGTGCAATAGAAATATTACAAGAACAGTAGTGACCAGAGTAAGATTTTACCTCATGATTTTGGGATTATGAGGCAAAAATGCCTTTTAAAACAAACTTTTAAGATATTATATTTCTAATCATAAATATATAAAGTTTTCAGTTTGAAACAAAAAATAATCTATACTAATAAAAGGCAAAGCCCTCACTCACTGACTGACTGACTGACTGACTCATCACTAATTCTCCAACTTCCCGTGTAGGTAGAAGGCTGAAATTTGGCAGGCTCATTCCTTACAGCTTCCTTACAAAAGTTGGGCAGGTTTCATTTCGAAATTCTACGCGTAATGGTCATAACTGGAAGGTATTTTTCTCCATTTACTGTAATGGAGTTGAGCTTGACCGCCGTGGGGGCGGAGTTTCGTGTGACATCATCACGCCGCCCACGTAATCACGTTAACTGACTGTCAACGCACTATGTAGAAAACCAGGAAGAGCTCCAAAATACGCTGAACAAAACATGCATTATATAATTGAGAAGGCAGCGAAACAATAAGAAGCGAGCGAGTGACATACTACCATATTCATCAGTACAGCTACTTCGGAAACAAAGCAAGGTATAAACCTAAACTTTAAATTAACTTAATAGACAGGCTGCCGCTGGCGTTTTGCATGCCCACGGGTAATGCGGGATACAAGTTTAATGAGAGGACGCAGGATATAAACGAGAGTTTTGATCACTTTGTAACTAAGTTAAAATTGCAGGTGAAGGGGTGTGCTTATGCAAATTCCGAGAGACTGTGTTTGTGGGGGATTGACAGTTAAGGCGGGTGG
>JANRMT010062806.1:13522231-13547775 GCA_026402145.1 Polypterus bichir lapradei | reverse complement strand
ATGCGCGCGCGCCGGCTGCTCGACTTTTGCTGGGCAGGAGACGCCAGTTTTTGCAGACACGTTCACATGATCAAAAGTCTCCGCGCTCTTTGGAGGTCATTCATATACAAAATACCCGCGCCTCGCAGCGGAGAAGTAATGGGTTAAAGAAGTAATGAAAAAGAAAAGGAAAAATTTTAATAATAATGTCACATGATTGACATGAGTGTTGCTGTCATATATATGCCTGCCTAAATAAGTCACCCTCGCTTCGCTCTTACTTTTTTACCGTTCATTTAATCATGGCTAGTGGCGGAAAAATTATAAAATGGAAGGAGGATTACACTGAGTATGGCTTTACCAAAACAATTATTGATGGCGAATCGATTATTCATAAAGCTTGAATTGGTGATCTGTTTTTCTGTGTTAACCTCATATTTTTTCATACTTCTTCTCAAACCAAGGTGGTGCGAGGCTCAAATGAATTGGGATGCGCTGATCAATGTAATCGGTGTACCAGGAAATCATGCATTGACAAAAGTTCCCCTTTGATTGTAATGCAAAGTGTGATTAAATGCATTATTTTTTTACGCGTTATGGAGCACATGCATCGAAGCTTCTCAGCTGTGCTTGTGCTAAGAAAATTAAACATTTTAAAAATAACGTAACACGATTGTCAATGTAACCTTTTGTAAGTAGTGCCTGGAGGATTCAGTGTGGAGAAAGTCTAGAGACAGAGTGTGTATTAACTTGTGGATTTCTCTGTATTTGGTGGCAGTGTGACGAAGTTGCTTCGGAAGACGGCGTTAGCCGCGGAGCTCAGTTCAGAGCGAAATGAGGTAAATGGGAGGGGAGATGATGATGTGACTCCCCCACCCGCCTTAACTGTCAATCCCCCACAAACACAGTCTCTCGGAATTTGCATAAGCACACCCCTTCACCTGCAATTTTAACTTAGTTACAAAGTGATCAAAACTCTCGTTTATATCCTGCGTCCTCTCATTAAACTTGTATCCCGCATTATCCTTGGGCACGAAAAGCACCAGCGGCAGCCTGTCTATTAAGTTAAAGTTTAGGTTTATACCTCGCTTTGTTTCCGAAGTAGCTGTACTGATGAATATGGTAGTATGTCACTCGCTCGCTTCTTAATGTTTCGCTGCCTTCTCAATTATATAATGCATGTTTTGTTCAGCATATTTTGGAGCTCTTCCTGGTTTTCTACATAGTGCGTTGACAGTCAGTTCACGTGATTACGTGGGCGGCGTAATGATGTCACACGAAACTCCGCCCCCACGGCGGTCAAGCTCAACTCCATTACAGTAAATGGAGAAAAATACCTTCCAGTTATGACCATTACGCGTAGAATTTCGAAATGAAACCTGCCCAACTTTTGTAAGGAAGCTGTAAGGAATAAGCCTGCCAAATTTCAGCCTTCTACCTACACGGGAAGTTGGAGAATTAGTGATGAGTCAGTCAGTCAGTCAGTCAGTCATTGAGTGAGTGAGGGCTTTGCCTTTTATTAGTATAGATATATATATATATATATATATATATATATACACACACACACACACATACACATACATATATTGTGCCAGATTAGGGCCGCTATCGCTCCCTTGAACCCTAAGACAATACGTCAGACACCAGGTAAAAGTCCAAAAGTTGAATTTATTATAATAATAAAGTGCACAAAGCACCCTCCTGTCCACAATTCTCATTAAACAATACTGAATAATCCATCCTCCTCTCCCAGAAGCGTTGCCACCCTTCCACCCAGCTCAGTTCATTGTTTGGGAGTTCCCAGAGTCCTCTAATAGTTCCTGACCCGGAATTGTTTCCCATCCTTCAGTTCATGATTACATATCACTTCCAGGTCAGATAAAAAGTCCTTTTCTTCACCCCGGAAGTACATCACTTCTGCTGTCGCTTTGCCTATGACGCTCTTCCGGGTTATAGGGCACAAACGACTCTCTGGGCCTCCCTGCAGCATCCTCTGATGGCCCCTGTGGTATACAGTAGGGCGGTAGAGGAAAACTCCATCGTCCATGATTCCCTTCTGGTATTTGGGGCACCTCCATGCTGCAGGGAGAGCTCCACCTGGTGGCCTGGGGGTGTTGGCTGGGATGACAAGCTGGCCACAGACCACAATATATACATATTATATGTATATATACAAATATACATATATATACATATTATATGTATATATACACATATACATTTACATGTCATTTACCCATGTTGAAACTTTGGAGGTGTATTTTTCCGGACAATTCTTACTTTAAGTATTTTTTGAAATACTGTTCATGTCACTATTTGAACTGTGCTAATAACAATAATAGCCTAACAGAGATTAAATTTAAATACTGCATTTCTACAGGCATACTGTTTAAATTAAACATTGAAAATCTGTTATAACAACAGCTCAGATTATTTACTTGATAAACAACATGCCCAACCTGGGGAGCTCCCTGTGAGCCTAAACTGGGAGGACGCAATTTAACAAAACCTATAGAAATAAACATACTTTGGCATTTGAGAGTTGCTTAATGACATACAGTACTTCTAATATCCAGCTGTAAAACCATATCTACAGTTATGTACACTCAGTTCATATTCACACTCCACACAGACACTGACTGGGATAGCAATCAAACCTGAACTCATGGCACTGTGCAGTAATAACAATAATAATAATACATTTTATTTATTCAGAAACTTTCGAATGCTCAAAGCGCTTCACAAATAGTCAAAGGAATAGAGATGGAATAAAAGTAAAGATGATATAAATAACACAGGATACAAACTAATACCAAACATTAATAAATATTTCAAAATCAAAGTTTTGGGCTATATTAGATTAGGAAACAAGCAGGAAAAAGAAGAAAACCATGAACAAGTATTTTTTGTAGAAATGTAAATATATACCGGAAACTAAGAATGTTCTGTTCTCTATTAAAATGTGTTCATGGGGGACCTCTAGTGGCTAAATTAGGTATTGTTTTATACTGCTATTAAGACTCCATCTTGAAGCAAACTGCTATTAAGACTCCATTTGAAGCAAGCAGCACATGGAGAAGCAGGTGGCAGACATCCATTTCCATCCGCTGTTTATTTGCCCTTGTAAAGGCATAATCTGTAGGTATTTTGTTTCTTTATTAGTATATACATTGTTTCAAGTTTCAGTTGTTCCTTTTACTATTTTGGAAAAGTTTAGTGTGTACGTAAATATATACAGTATGTATGATTGTTCAGGCCTATTATTATACATTTGAATATGAAGCGGCAGGATGTCTTTGTGCTAAAGAATCTGTTTTGTAATATACACTGTATATGTCATTTCATAAGGAAATAACAACAAGTACTGTAGTTTGTATTAAATTTGAAGGCATTTTTAAGAAAAAATGTATATTAAGTTAACAAATTCTGATAGGTATTGCTTTTGACTTTACAGTTTCATACCACTTTCATTAAATGCCTGAATATCATCAGTGCCTTGGGTGTTTGTTGAAGGAGTGTTTAGCTTGCTGCATAACTACGTACGCAAATGCGTGGTGAGGGCAGAAGAGTGAAAAGATTTACTTCATTTCAAGAGCAGTCACGTGGATCAGAAACCCGTTTGTCTGTTTCACTTGAATCAGCAATGTCTGACACAAACCCCAACAACATTAATCCTCAGGACCTAGAAATCAGGTCCGAATGCCGTGCATCAGTTAGCATCACTGCAGCACAGGCCTGTGCTAAAGCTGAAGCTGCTCGCACAAAGGCTACATACGCCAAGCAGGAGATAGAGATGAAAGTAGAGCAGGCATGTTTAGAACCAACTTTAAAAGCTCTTAGGTAAGAGGCTGAGGCCGAGGCTGCATTAGTAGAGGCACAGCTTCTCGAAGCAGTAGCATTTAATGAAAATGACGAACGCATCAATGAAGCTAAATACCTCCTATCACCCCAACAATCGATTCATCAGACTCAAGAATGTATTCAAGTGCATTTTGCTGTTCATGAAAATGACACAGAACTTCGTGATTAGGTTTTGGTGGTCCCCTTCATGACAAACAAAAGTTGCCACAGTCAGAACTCTCGCATTCGCTTACCAAAAAACCATCAAAACAAAAGCTTCATGTTAAAGACTGTATAAATTTCAATAATTTTGACTATGGTGCAAAGGCCTCCAAAGCACACTCACAATTCAATACAGCAGTGTTTAAAGAAAACCAGCTACCGCCCATCTGCTCAAGCAGATCTTCAGATATATCTGAACTTGCAGAATATTTGGCTCGGCATGATCTTTTAACAGGAGGACTTATGATGTTTGACAATCAGCTGGCAAATTATCTGTCCTGGAAATCTAGCTTTCACAATGCCATAGAAGGACTGAACCTAAAACCAAGTAAAGAGCTAGACCTTCTTATTAAGTGGCTTGATGGCGATTCACTGCGGCATGTTAAAAGGATCAGAGCAGTTCATGTCTGTCACCCACTATCTGGCCTGAAAATGGTTTGGGAAAGACTAGACAAACTTTATGGCTCTCCAGAAGCAATTGAAGCTTCACTTTTCACTAGACTTGATGGCTTTCCAAAAGTCTCAGCAAAAGACTATCAAAGACTTCAAGAGCTTGGAGATTTGCTCCTTGAGATAGAAGCAGCAAAAATGATGGTTACTTACCTGGACTTAGGATTTATTCCTCTGGCAGTATCGAGAAAACTATTGTGGAAAAGCTGCCCCACAACCTTCAAGAGAAATGGATTTCTCAGGGCTCATGGCATAAAAGAGAAAATTGTGTACAATATCCTCCATTTTCATTATTTGTAAAGTTCGTGTGTTGCTATGCAGAGATGGGAACTGATTCCAACTTTGTTCTCCCAGCTTCTAGGGCAGGGTCATTCAGAAGTGAAGGGTCGTTGTCCAAACCATGCAAACCTACCAATCCCATCTCAGTAAATAAAACTGCTATCGAAGACTCTACGACATTTGCTTCTTCTGAAAAATCTCTAGAGAATCCGTCCAAAAAATGTCCAATTCATGATAAGCCTCACGCTCTCAAAAACTGCAAAGTTTTCAGAGAAAGACCATATGAAGCATGCATGAAATTTCTTAAGGAACATAGCATTTGTTTCAGATGCTGTGCTTCATCAAGCCACCAAGCTAAAGACTGTAAAGCTGTCATCCACTGTTCGGAATGTGACAGTGACTGGCGCATTTCAGCTCTCCACGCAGGTCCAGCACCCTGGATTACAAGAGAACGTAACCTCTCTGCCACTAAGCATGGCGGGGAGCAAACTGAACATGCTGAAACTGTGGCTACTTCTATATGTACTGAGGTCTGAGGAAGTTTCCAAGGCAAGTCATGTTCCAGAATATGCTTAGGTAAATGTATATCCAAAAGTACACCCCGAAAAGAAAGTAAAAACGTATGCAATGCTAGATGATCAGAGCAATGTGTTGTTGGCAAGATCTGCATTTTTTGACATTTTCAACATCCAGAGTGACAACACATCCTTCACCCTAAATACATGTGCTGGAACTACAGAAATGTCTGGAAGACAAACCTGTGGATTTGTGGTGGAATCAGTCAACAGAGAGGTTTGCCTTACTCTGCCAATCCCTACACCTGAAGCTGCATACAACCATCCTCATCTCAGAGTTATTGCTAACAGCATTCCACCTCCTGACCCCAATGCTCCTGTTGCTTGGCAGGGACATTATCTGTGCACACAAAGTAAGAAGCCAACACAATGGTCCAAATAACGCCCCCTATGCCCAACAATTTGATCTAGCATGGCTCATTATCGGTGATGTCTGTTTGCGGGGCACTCACAAGCCCTCTTTGAAAGTCCTCAAAACCAGTGTCCTCGAGAACAGACGACCAAGCTACTTCCAACCTTGTGAAAGCAGTATCTGTGTAAAAGAGGAGCTCTCAAACGAGAAGAGTAAATCAACTTCTACCTCATTTACTAGCTCTTGGTCACAGAATATAGGCAAGCTAGTCTTCAGTCATTCAGAGGATGATAACAAGCTAGCACCCTCTGTTCAAGATGAGACTTTTCTCCACATAATGAATACAGAAATTTTCAAGGATAACTCAAACAGCTGGGTGGCCCCTCTACCATTTTGTTCTCCTCGACAATTTCTTCCTAACAACAGAGAACAAGCCCTTAACCGTCTTTTGTCTATCAAACACACCTTAAAAAGAAAACCCGAAATGAAAAAACATTTTAGATAGATAGATAGATAGATAGATAGATACTTTATTAATCCCAAGGGGAAATTCACATAATCCAGCAGCAGTATACTGATACAAAGAAACAATATTAAATTAAATAGTGATAAAAAAAAAAAATGTTAGCATTTACTCCCCCGGGTGGAATTCATGAAGAAGATTTTTGCCAATGGGAACGCTGAACCAGCACCACAAATGAACACCAAGGAGTGCTGGTACTTGCCAAGTTTTGGTGTTTATCACCATCAAAAACCACACTAAATTAGAGTTGTGTTTGATTCAAGTGCACGTTATAAAGGCATTTCACTTAATGATGTACTCATACAAGGTCCAGATATTAATAATAGCCTACTTGGAGTTTTTATTCGCTTTAGGACACAGCAAATAGCAGTGATGGCTGACATTCATCAAATGTTTCACAGCTTTATGGTAAGAGAAGTCCACCGTGACTATCTTCGCTTTTTGTGGTTTCGCAACCACCAACTTGATGAGGAAATTGAGGACTATCGCATGAAGGTCCATGTTTTCGGCAACTGTCCATCCCCAGCAGTGGCCATTTATGGGCTAAAGAGGACAGCTTTAGTGGGTGAAAGGGAATTTGGTGCTGAAGCAAGACTATTCATAGAAAGGCATTTCTATGTCGATGATGGCCTGAAATCATTTTCCAGTGTTTCTGAGGCCATTGATGTACTCAAAAGAACTCAAGACATGTTGGCTCAGTCTAATCTAAGACTGCATAAGATTGCAACAAACAGCAGTGATGTGATGCAAGCCTTCCCAGGAGAGGATCTAGCCAGCAATCTGTGTGACCTTGACTTTGGCCAAGACCAACCTTCCATGCAGCGCAGTTCAGGCCTTAAATGGGATCTCGCAAAAGACACATTAACCTTTCAGGTAGATGCCGGTGAGAAGCCCTTCACACGCCGTGGTGTCTTATCTACGGTAAACAGTCTGTTCGATCCCCTTGGATTTGCTGCTCCTGTAAGCATACAAGGTCGTCTTATTTTGAGAGAACTTACCTGTAGTGTATGTGAATGGGATACTCCACTTCCCAGTGAGAAGCATGAAGAGTGGCAGAAGTGGAGTTACTCCCTTCAGCATCTCAAAGAACTGACAGTACCCAGACTTTACACATCACTTTCATTTTCGTCAGCTCAAAGGAAAGAGCTCTGTATCTTCTGTGATGCATCAACTAAAGCACTTGGGGGCAGTTGCTTACCTTAAAGTCACAGGTGCCAAAGGACAGACTGAGGTTGGTTTCATCTTTGGTAAGGCAAAACTAGCTCCAAAACCAGAACTTACCATTCCAAGGCTAGAACTCTGTGCAGCCGTACTCGCAGTTGAGATTGCAGAGATGATTTCTGAAGAACTGGACACAAAACTGGATGACACAAGGTTTTTCACAGGCAGCAAAGTAGTGCTTGGCTACATATTTAATGAAACCAGAAGGTTCTATGTTTATGTCCACAACCGAATCCAGCGTATTAAGCACTCATCTCAACCAAGTCAGTGGAATTATATTCCCACCCACCTAAACCCAGCTGATCATGCAAGAAGAGCACTTCCAGCAAGTCAGCTTGCTTGTTCTTCATGGTTAACTGGACCTGCTTTCCTGGCTGATGCAAGACGAAATCAGTTGCAGACAGAAGTATTTGACCTCATTGATCCTGCATTTGATGTAGAGATACGTCCAGAGGTAACCGTGTGTGTCTCACAAATGTCATACAACCAACTTGGCAGTGCACGTTTTGAACGGTTTTCGAGCTGGAAATCACTTTGTACGGCTATTGTTCACCTCTCACACATCGCTCAGAACTTTAAACTAGCAACCAAGAATAATGCTTGTCATGGCTGGCATATCTGCAATAAACCCTTTACCAAGGAACAGTATGACCAAGCCAAAGCTTGTATCCTGACTAGTGTTCAAACTGAGGCCTATGCAGAAAAAATTAATTATATACGGTCAGGAAAAGAAATTCGCAAACAAAGCTCTCTAATTAGACTTTGTCCGTTTGTTGACTCACAAGGTCTACTTCGGGTTGATGGCAGGTGACGAAGGCACATCTCTCATCAGACGAAATACACCCAATAATTATACCTGGTAAGCACCATGTTGCCAGACTGCTAATTAGACACTACCATGAACAGGTGCAGCATCAAGGCAGACATTTTACTGAAGGGACTGTAAGAGCAGCTGGTTTCTGGGTTGTCGGGGGAAAGCGAGCAATCAGCAGCGCAATTCACAATTGTGTGACCTGTCGTAAGCTAAGAGGAAAAAGGGAAGAACAAAAGATGGCAGATTTGCCCATAGATCGCCTAAGCACAGATCCTCCATTCACTAATGTGGGATTAGATGTATTTGGTCCATGGACTGTAGTTGCAAGAAAAACACGTGGTGGCTACCTAAATAGCAAACGTTGGGCAGTAATATATATTTGCCTATCCACGCAAGCAATACACATTGAGGTCATTGAATCAATGGACACTTCCAGTTTTATTAATGCTCTAAGGCGATTCTTTGCAATTAGAGGACCTGCGAAGAAGCTATGATCTGACCGAGGAACAAATTTTGTAGGAGCCTGCAGAGAGTTACAAATAGACTGTAATGACTGCAAGAACAGTGAACAGTTATCTTGCAGATCAAGGATGCACATGGCAGTTTAACCCTCCACACTCCTCACATATGGGAGGCAGTTGGGAACGAATGATTGGCATAAAACGACGAATATTAGATTCTACATTTCTCCAGTTTGGACCGAGGAAGATCACACATGAAGTTTTGATTACATTTATGGCTGAGATCACTGCCATAGTCAATTCCAGGCCACTTGTTCCTGTGTCTACAGATCCAGATCAACCACTTATTCTTACTCCAGCTATGCTTCTGACTCAAAAAGTTGGGGATTCCTTCAGCAACTCCTGATCAGTTCAATGATGGAGACCTTTACAAAAGTCAATTAAGTTAACAGGTACGAATGGCCGGTAGGGTTAATCATGAAAACGTTTCCCAGTGAAGATGGAAAAGTAAGGCAGGTCAAAATGAAGATTGTCAAAGACAACGTATGCAAGTTTTTCCTACAACCAGTCTCTGAGGTCATTCTTCTAGTATCTGGGGACACAGACCTATGAACGTTATTTTACAGGGTTGATCCCATTTGTTAAATTTGTGTTAGTTTGACATCTTACAGATGCCAGGCGGGGAGTGTTCTGTCCTCTATTAAAATGTGTTCACAGGGGACCTCTAGTGGCTAAATTAGGTATTGTTTTATACTGCCAATAAGACTCAATCTTGAAGCAAGCAGCACATGGAGAAGCAGGTGGCAGACATCCATTTCCAACTGCTGTTTATTTGCCCTTGTAAAGGCATAATCTGTAGGAATTTTGTTTCTTTATTAGTAAATACATTGTTTTGAGTTTTAGTTGTTCCTTTTACTATTTTGGAAATGTTTAGTGTGTACGTAAATATATACAGTATGTATATGATTGTTCAGGCCTATTATGCATTTCAATATGAAGAGGCAGGATGTTTTTGCACTAAAGAATCTGTTTTGTAATATATGTGTCATTTCATAAGGAAATAATAACAAGTACTGTAGTTTGTATTAAATTTGCATTTTTAAGGAAAAATGTATATTAAGTTAACAAATTCTGATAGGTATTGCTTTTTACTTTACAGTTTCACACCACTTTCATTAAATGCCCGAATATCATTAGTGCCTTGGGTGTTTGTTGAAGGAGTGTTTAGCTCACTGCATAACTACATACACAAATGCGTGGTGAGGGCAGAAGAAGGAATATATAGCCATATGAAAAAGTTTGGGAACCACTCTCAGCCTGCATAATAATTTACTTTCAACAAAAAAGATAACAGTGGTATGTCTTTCATTTCCTAGGAACATCTGAGTACTGGGGTGTTTTCTGAACAAAGATCTTTGTGAAGCAGTATTTAGTTGTATGAAATAAAGTCAAATGTGAAAAACTGGCTGTGCAAAAATTTGGGTACCCTTGTAATTTTGCTGATTTGAATGCATGTAACTGCTCAATACTGATTACTTGCAACACCAAATTGGTTGGATTAGCTCGTTTATCCTTGAACTTCATAGACAGGTGTGTCCAATCATGTGAAAAGATATTTAAGGTAGTCAATTCCAAGTTGTGCTTCCCTTTGACTGTCCTCTGAAGAGTGACAGCATGGGATCCTCAAAGCAACTCTCAAAAGATTTGAAAGCAAAGATTGTTCAGTATCATGGTTTAGGGGAAGGCTACAAAAAGCTATCTCAGAGGTTTAAACTTTTAGTTTCAACTGTAAGGAATGTAATCAGGAAATGGAAGGCCACAGGCACAGTTGCTGTTAAACCCAGGTCTGGCAGGCCAAGAAAAATACAGAAGCGGCATATGCGCAGGATTGTGAGAATGGTTACAAACAACCCACAGATCACCTCCAAAGACCTGCAAGAACATCTTGCTGCAGATAGTGTATCTGTACATCATTCTATAATTCAGTGCAATTTGCACAAAGAACATCTGCATGGCAGGGTGATGAGAAAAAAAGCCCTTTCTGCACTCACACCACAAACAGAGTCGCTTGTTGTATGCAAATGCTCATTTAGACAAGCCAGATTCATTTAAGAACAAAGTGCTTTGGACTGATGAGACAAAAATTGAGTTATTTGGTCAAAACAAAGAGCACTTTGCGTGGCGGAAGAAGAACACCGCATTCCAAAAAAAACACCTGCTACCTACTGTCAGATTTGGTGGAGGTTCCATCATGCTGTGGATATTCCAACAAGACAATGACGCAAAACACAGTTTGAAATCTACAAAGGCGTTCACGCAGAGGGAGAAGTACAATGTTCTGGAATGGCCGTCACAGTCCTCTGACTTGAATATCATCGAAAATCTATGGGATGATTTGAAGCAGTCTGTCCATGCTCGGTAGCCATCAAATTTAACTGAACTAGAGAGATTTTGTATGGAAGAATGGTCAAAAATACCTCCATTCAGAATCCAGACACTTATCAAAGGTTATAGGATGCGTCTAGAGGCTGTTATATTTGCAAAAGGAGGCTCAACTAAGTATTCATGTAATATCTCTTTTGGGGTGCCCAAATTTATGCACCTGCCTAATTTTGTTATGATGCATATTGCATATTTTCTGTTAATCCAATAAACTTAATGTCACTGCTGAAATACTACTGTTTCCATAAGGCATGTCATATATTAAAAGGAAGTTGCTATTTTGAAAGCTCAGGCAATGATAAACAAAAATCCAAACAATTAAGAGGGGTTCCCAAACTTTTTCATGTGACTGTAAATGTTCATGTTTCAATCACCCATGATGATAACGATAAGGAATGATGAATAGGATAAGAGAGTGTTTCATTATCAGTTTTACAGCCATACACTGGGGGGGACATCAACCATTCAGTGGTTACTCGTTTGCTAGACAGCGATCCCCAGTTAAAAATTTGGCAATACTGACTTATTCTAAATATATTAAGACTATTGTAGTCCATCTCTTTGCAATTGATGAACCACTTAACGTAGAGAACTTCGTCATGATAGTGTGACAGGAATGTGCTCTGCAACACTGCACTGCCCATGTTGCAACATGATTATTAAACCTGATTAAAATTAAATCTATATGTGTAATGTTGACTTGGTTGATAAGATTGACTGCAAGCTACACATCTGCTTATTTTGTCACTGCAAAGGAAAATGAAATCAGCATCTCCATAAAGCCTGTCAGCAGAGGGAGGCATTAAGTACTTTAAAATTTCCTGGTAGACGGCTGCGCGGAGTTTGAACTTGATAAAACAGAGTGGACCAACACTACCAGATGACATAGCTCCCCAAATCATCACTAACTCTGGAAACTTCACACTGGACCTCAAGCAACTTGGATTCTGTGCCTCTCCACTCTTCCTCCGGACCCTGGGATCTTGATTTCTAAATGAAATGCAAAATTTACTTTCATCTGAAAACAGGACTTTGTACCACTCGGCAACAGTCCAGTCCGTTTTCTCCTTAGCCCTATGTCTGTTTGTAGTGGCTCTTGAAGCACTGACTCCAGCCGCAGTCTACTCCTTGTGAATCTTCCCCAAATTCTCGAATGGGCTGTGCTTCACAATCTCCCCAAAGCTGCGATTATCCCTGTTGTATGTGCACCTTTTTCTGGCACATTTTTTCCTTCCATTCAACTTTCCATTAATATGCTTGGATACAGCACTCTGTAAACAGCCAGCTTCTTTAGCAATGACATTTTGGGGCTTACCCTCCTTGTGGAGGGTGTCAATGACTGTCTCGTTTTGCCTTGTGGTACTGGACCCCAGACCTGCTTAAATCCTCACCAAAGAAGAAATGTCATACTTCTACTCAGCAGGGATCATTATTCTTTGCTGGAGCCCACTTTACCTGGCACGGTACATCAATTTGTTTGACAACCAGGTACTTGACTTCCTCCTCCTCTTTTCTATCTTTCTTTCTTCTATCGCACTTTACACAAAATTTATCTGCAAAACGCGGACAAAGAAGTTTTCTTGGATTTCTATGTGAATCAGAAAGACCATGCATGCATATATAATAAACCAACATGTGATGAATTTTCTGCGATAATAGTTTTGAAAAATGAAAATATCAAAAACAGAGTAGATATTCGTGTTTATCCAAAAGCAAAACATGAATCAACATTTCTCTCTAATAATTCACCACATTCCGATCCATTACTCTTTCCTTTGCTTTTCCCAGATGGAGCAACAGGATGGTCATACAATATGAAACATACGAATTCAGGAAAAAGAATAACACCAACACAATATTTCAGGGCAAAATTAGCGATACGTTCCAATGTATTTAACCCACGTCTGTCATCTCAACGTCTATCACATTACATTATTAATGCGTATCTAAAAGTAAAAGCTAATCGTCTCTTCTTTATTAAATCGAATCAAGCTAAGCTTAGAACGGAACATATGCAAGGTCTCATTGATCATGTTCAAAATTCAAATATCAATAGTTCAGACAAATTCAAAATAGGTAAAGCGGGAATATAACCATCATCATATCAAGGTAGTCCAAGAGCATTGTAACAATTATATCATGATGCAATGGCAATATCCAGAACCATCGGTCGGCCAGATTTATTTATTACAATGACGTGCAATCCACAATGGCCATAAATCCGGAGATTCTTGAAAACAATGCCACCGGCTAAATCGGTTCAGGATATTCCGACTTTCATAAGTAGATTGTTTTATCAGAAAGTCTTAATTTTATTGAAACAACTCGAAACAGTGTTTGGTCAAACCCGAGCACACATTTACATGATTGAATTTCAAAAACAGGGTTTACCGCATGTGCATTTATTGGTTACTTTACAAAAAAAATTATTAACTGCTGATGATGTAGATCGTTTTGTCTGTGCTGAAATTCCAAACAGAGAAACCTATCCTGAATTATGGTACAAAGTCATTAAACACGTGTCTCACGGACCTCATTTAAATGTTTCAGTATGTTGGGACTCGAAAGAAAGAAAGTGTTTAAACAAATTTCCAAAAGCTTTTGTTCAAACAACAGATATAACTAAGGCTGGCTTTCCAGATTAATCGCCGAAGAGATAATTGTCACAAACAACACACTTATCATGGAAAGAAAGATGGAAAAATTGTGATGATTGATAATTGAATGAATGTACCATATAACCTGTATTTGCTAAAAAGATTTGATTGTTATATTAATGTCGACTATTAAAAGTGTGTATCCAGAAAACCAAACACGAGGGTTGTTGAGTGAAGCGAGGCAGACATGTTGATGGCAATAGAGACCAAATGATTAATACTTATACCCAATAAGCCATAATATTATGAAAGATAGCGAAACAAAGTAAAAATTTGGCCCACAGGAGATGGAGTGTCTTATGCATGTAGTGGTGAATGTGTAGTTTGTTAATTGAAAAGCCCAGATGCAATCTGAAGATCTCAGCTGTTGACAGAATATTTTAACCTTAATGAGAAGCTTGGGTATAACATATGAGTATATCACAGAGTAGAGCCAGTGACTTGTACTTCAGATAGTAGTGCTGACATCTTCTGAAGGGAGGATAGACACCTACTGTCAGCAAAAATATCTCGAGTTAATGCGATAACGGTAGTCCAAGTTTAAAACTACAGCTGAGTGTAAGTTTGGGCAACTTTATGGATGGAAGCATCAGGATGTGAGCATGGTGATGTGTATAAGGATTTTATCTCTAATCATTGAACAGGGAACTTTTGAGTTTCTATGATGAATATTTGCACTGTCTGTGTCCCCACCAACAGTATTAATAAAAGGTCTTATTGCAGATGAACACACAGAGCTAGGGACATTAAATACAGTAATTACTTTAGAAAAAAGGGAAACTATGACACTTATTGTCTAATGTATTGCAATGTTATACCATATTTAGGAGTTGGGTGGTTATGGGACTGCTCTTATTGTTACTATTACACAATAAAAACATACATTTAATTTGAGTCTGTAACAGCCGGTGTAAATCTATGATACACCGGCAGCTTCCACCTGCAGCTACAGACACATCAGTACGTGAGCTCCATGCTAGTGTGG
Organism: Polypterus bichir lapradei; assembly: GCA_026402145.1. Taxonomy (NCBI): domain Eukaryota; kingdom Metazoa; phylum Chordata; class Cladistia; order Polypteriformes; family Polypteridae; genus Polypterus; species Polypterus bichir. The sequence continues at coordinate 13,532,972 of JANRMT010062806.1, read as the reverse complement.
ATCTGATGGTGTATGTGCCCAAAAAAAGTTATTTAACATTCTGTTAGTCTTCTTAATGGTTTCTGAACACTGTCTGGAAGTTGATCGTGCTGAGTAAGTTGATAGTGTTGTAACACAATTCATAGCTGACACAGGTGATAGTTGATACAGTTGATAATTCATAATACATTGAAGGCAGTCAGTGTGGTATAGTGGGAAAGGGTTTGGACTTCAAACCCTGAGGTTGTGGGTCCAAATGCCTTTGCCCGTGGTCACACAGTGTTAGTAAGTCACTTCACCTGCCTTTGCTCCAAATGAGAAAAACAAAAGAAATGGAATCAATTGTATCTCAAATATTGTAAATCACATTGAATAGAGAAATTTGTGAAACCATAAATTTCAAAAAGTATGTTTTATCATTTTATATAGCTGTGCATGATAAATGAGTTCTCTGTCTAGACAGATAAGGTATATAATGTAGTAACAAAGACAAACAGCATATATTTAACATTTTTGTTCTATTAACTTATGCCACATGGTCAACACTGCTATTCTTTTGCTACCTTCTATATTCAAAGAAAATTAAACACAGTTGTTTTTGATTGATAAGGTATGAAATGTGAATGTAATTACATTAATGTTTCTAATTAGCCTACCCTTAACTGTTCCACCATTTTATTTTCAGTATAATAAATACTTTAAAAATACAGGTGTAGTGGAAATCCATTTTGTAAGAATGTAGTCAGTAAGCCAGTGTACATAAGGAATGAGGTTATGTAATTTAGCTAATTCATCTTCATTAATCTTTTGTTTGGTTCTGATTTTGTCTGGTTGTTAGGTATTTCGTTAGGCATTTTTCCACTGTTGCTACTGCCTGTCCTTCCTTTGTCAGAAACAGGGAATTTCATGTTTCTAAAAAATAGAATACTGGCAAAACCAGGTAAAATAAGTCCAGATACTGCAATCAATCACATGTGACTTTGGATATCAGTCAACATATAAAGCAGCTTGGTAGGTGGTGTGATCCATGCCAATGCACCAGTCCTGCTAGCCATTAATAAATAGGATGGGGTGTAGATACCTTAACCAGGTTTATAATCAGTGAAGACTCTTTTTTCAGCTACGAACTTCCACAGATTCACTTCTGATGGAGTTTGCAAATCTAAAACATACAACAAACATGTCATTTGACCATTTGTACAGAGGTGTGCTAAAGCTTCACACTGCAGAGCTTGGCACTTTATTTGGCTGGTCAATAATAAGCACAAAAAAGTAGTTTGCACAAGTGGAAATGCTGAGTGTTCCTTGGAAGCCATCCTTGAAAATTTGGTCCTAACACCATAAATGAAGCTATCTGCAGTAGACACATGATGCCGGCCTCACATGCAGGAAGGGTCAAGTCTAGGTTACGGTATTGATGAGTCCTGTAGAGGAAAAATGCCTTTTTTCTTTTACCATCTTTGAAACTATGCGATGTACTCTCTTATTTGTTCAACAGGAAGCATTTGCATTGAAAGTCCATAAAAAGAAGCATAATAATCTTTAAACATTCAGTCTAAAATAAACCTAGTCTACTTTATATCTATTGGCAGAGAAAGTGTAATTAAAAAAAAATAAAAAATATCACAATTATAGTAATAGTGGCTTATTTCTGCTTTGTGCAGGAACCTACATTCCCCACACCAAACACTGTTATGAGAAAGAGTCTGGAGAAAGGCCACTGGACATTTCAGTGTCTTTATTGATTGGCATTACAAACTAAAATACATTTCCCTTAGATTGGGCTTGGCATTTTCACTGTATCATATTTATTAAATTGAATTACTAAAATAACTGAAAAAAACTATTGCCTTTCTGGAAGCTTTTGTTTTAGAAATGAATACATCTGTTCCACTGACCACCCAAGAGAGAGTGCAGAATTCAATTAATGTATAAACATTTGCCTGATTAAATCCTGTGCAATTGTGCCTATAACTACAATGCTTTAACATGAGTACAACACAGTTCTGTTATGTAATGTAATTTGAAACTTTTAATTTCTTTCAGTGTTCATAAAAGATACAACTGTTAGTCTTTCACATTTTTTGCATGGTTACATATTTTAAAACTATTTCTAACAGATGTTGGCAGGAGGATGTTTGAATGCATTCTACAATTGTCTTTACTGCTATGGGCAATCACACACATATCAGTAAAATTATTTGTAAAAACTAGTAACTTGTGGGTTTTTTTTTTTTTTTTAAGTATTCAAAACGAATTTTAATGCCTAAATCTAAGTAACAAGAAAACCTTTCCAATGCAGATAATCTTCTATTCAAGGTTCTTTATAGAATGTATTGTGAAATTATGAAATGCTTTTTAACTTCCTTAGTGTTAGACCCAAGTGTTACTCACTGCAAAAAACATGCTAAAAGGGTTAACCCCCACGAGGTTCACTCAGGCAACTGTACAGATGTGTCTTACGTAAGCATTAGAACCGAGAATCACACAGGCTGCAAGTGCATTGCTCAGGAGACATTATAGGTGGGTCTTGCATAATGGTTAAGTCTGGGAATCACGTGGGCAAAGATGTCAATGCGTCTTCTCCTCTCACCGGTAAGTGTGATCAGTAACCCCCTCCATAATAATGGCGTCTCGTAAGGAACCCAGGTGCTGCATGCTCTTGCTCGTGATACGAGGAGTGATGGTGAGGATGTTGAGGAGCTCCTCATCAGCAATAATGAGGAAGCAAATTTGTCCTCAAGTGGTGAAACTGAAATGGACGGTGAGCCTGAAAGTGATTCTGATGAATTCAAAAGTGACCCTCGCGTCTGGCTTGTTTTGATTTTGTGGGGCAGCCAGGCATAAAAGTGGACATGGAAGGTCAGGATCCACTAACTTACGTGAAGTAATTGCTGTACGATAATGTGATCGACAGAATTGTTGTCAAGATGAATCGTTACACTGACCAGTGTCAGGCAAATAACTGTACAGCTAAGCAGTTTTCCCATTCAAAAAGATGGTAACCAGTAACTGCTGATGATAACTGGGCCTTTTTAGGCTTAATGATATTATTTAAACCTAAGCAATGATAGTACTGGTCCAATAACAACATTTTGACAACATCACTCTTTGGAGAAATTATGTCCGAATGTAGGTTTTCACTACTGATGAAATATTTGCACTTTACCAACAATGAAGACTTTGATGAGAATATCCATCCATCACCTAAACTGAAGAAAATTTGGGAGATATACCAGGATATTGTAGTAATATTTCAGAGAGTTTATATTCTGGACTGTGATGTCAGCATTGATGAAAGTCTCATGGCTTGTAATGGAAGACTGTCATGGATACAGTGAATTCCGTCAAAAAGAGCAAGATTTGGCATAAAGTTGTACCAGCTTTGTGAATCTTAAACAGGACACATTTGAAATTTGGTTCTGTACAAAGGACAAGGGACAATGTTTGATCCGAAATACAATTAGTATAGCGATGCTGCAGTATGTCATCGGTGCCGACTTTGATAGATGCTCTGCTAGATCAAGGTTACTGTGTAACCATGGACAATTTTTATATTTCACTAGAGCTATTTGACATCTTATTGTAAAGAAAGACAGATGCATATGGAACAGTGAGTTCCAACAGTCGAGGCATGCCTGAGTAGTTGCACTACTAACTTGGCAAAAAGGTAAAATGCTTGGGCTGAAATGGAAGGCCAAGAAAGATGTTTGTCTTCTTAGCACTGTACATAATGCAGCTAAGTCGCTGTACAGGCAAAAGGCAACAAGTAGGTTATGAAGCCTTGTGCTATGGTTGACTACAACAGCACGATGGGCAGCGTAGATCATGCAGATCAAGAATTGACCTTCTATCAACTAAAGCAATATTACAAAAAGATATTTTGTCATCTGGTGGAACAGTGCATTTGGAATGCATTTGTTTAATACAAACAACAAGCTGGCGAAACTGTATCTCATGTAAACTTGTAGAACAAATCATTGCTGCACATCCACTGTCCACACTCCCGCTAAAGAGATTGGCCCAGCACATTGTAGATGAATCCAGAGCGACTTATTGGTAGACATTTTATTGATTACATACCATCAACAGAAAAGAAATACAACTCGTATCTGTGTAGTGTGCTGTTCAAAAACTGATAAATCTGGGAAGAAAATCAGAAAAGACATACGCTATTATTGTCCCAACTGTGATGTTGGATTGGTTTTCACCATGGTATAAAATTTACCACACAAAGGACTCAATTTGAGATTATGCACGGTTTTGGCATCATTAGCAGTATAATTATTAATGTTGTTAATTTTGTTATTATTGTTAATTTCATATTATTTTTATTGATTATTACTATTATTTGTATCATTATTATACTTTTGAGATTTAAAAAAATATGTAATTTTTCATGCCAAAAAAATGCAACACTTTTTACATGTAAATGCAACACTAAGGAGGTTAAATTGTTTTATTCCTTTTTTAAATCATTTTTAAGAACCATTTGAATGTAAATAACCATATGCTCATAGTCATTTATGGAACCAGTTACATATCTACAAAGAACTTTTTAAATAAAGTATTTTTTTTTTTCTTATAGAACTTTCACATTAACTTTTTTATGGCATCACTGGTTTTAGTTTAGTTATTTTTTAAGGTTATAAACATATAGCAGCAACCATTAGAAGTTCACCACCACCCTGATCAGGCTTTTCAGTTAACTCAGACTCTTACTTTGGGTTTCTTTAACAAGTCAAAATAAGGAAAGCTCATGTCACAACTTTTGTGCAGAGAATCATATAACAGGCTACATTTAAGCCACTTTTTCATTCAAGAATTCATTTTGCTGGTGAGTAGACGTAAAACACTGTTTAATTTTGTTTGTAACCACATTGTTTAATTTTTCTCAATTAAACTCCATATAACAGAAAATAGTGTACAACATGCCCTTCAAGGATTTGGCTCTACAATTTTTTTTTAACAAAAAGCATGCCCACAAACAAGCTATAAATTTTGAGAACACATGAATACTGTGCTTTTACTTACATTTCTGAATCGAACAAGTTTTCTCTTGTAATTGTTCCCAATTACCACATCTGTTTCAGAAATATAGAGTACACCGGTCTGATTAGGTAAATGAAAATCAAGCGAATCCAATCCATCTTCAAAAATAGGTTTAATTGTTCCTGCATTAAAATAAAATAGAACAACATATAAAAGGATATAAAATAATATGATTCAGATTTGTTCAGAGTCCTGGAGACCTCGGCCATCAAGCTGCCTCCCCCAGTTGGCCATTCCACAGAATCGGTGCTGGGCCAGCCAGTCTGATGAAAGGACTCTTCTACTCCACAATTCCAGTGCTCCTCTATCAGAAATGACTTTACCTTAGCCGGCAAACAAATTGTCAGTAGGGCAGTGGCACCAAGTGCCACATTTGATTTCTCATTAAAGAAGTTCATAAAGTCTGTACTACTAATGTCTGTTTTTTGCACTGTAGATCTGATTTCCCATTTGTTAAAGTAGTCACTGTTCTAAACAGTACATAAAGATTATTATTACTGTTATCTATTATTTTAGAATAGTAGTCTGAACGAGCTAGAAGGAGACCTTTTTTATATTTTTAACACTATCTGACCATGCAATTTGATAGACCTGCAGCTTTGATGTTCTCCATCTGCACTCCAGTTTTCAACACTCTAACTTAAGAGGTTGAGTGTCCTCAATAAACTACGGAGAGTTTTTACGTGCTTTCATCACTTTTGGTTTAAGGGGAGACGCTGGGTCCGGATCATTTTTCAAGGTGATATCATAATTTGATGTTAGTTGATCTAAATTGTTTTCCATGTTTATATTTGATGTTAACTGATCTAAATGTTTTTTCACAATTACACTTGACTTATTCAAAGTATCTAAACATTTTGAAGCAGAATTACAATCTAGATATCACACTGTCTTTGTTTTAATGTGTGAGTGTATTGGTAAGGGCAGAACGAAATCAAACGTAATTAAGTAGTGATCAGAAATAACTTCATTTAATAATATTTAAATTTTGAATCTCAACTTTTCAATATATAATTTAATCTAATGTGTGATTATGATTACGAGTTGGACCTTTGACAATCTGACAAAATCCTACCGAATTTAACAAATAAGTAAATCATTTGCTAAAAGTGTCAGTTTCCACAGCAATGTGTACATTAAAATCCCCCATCAGCACTACGTGATCATAATTTATAGCCAAATCAGATAAAAGGTTGCAAAATTCAGTCAAGAACAATAAATATGGCCCTGGTGGACTGTACACTAGCACTACAATTGGGTTAGAATCTGTTTAAATATTTAAAATGAGTGCCTCAAAGGATGTGAAGTCGTATAAATGTTTAGAAGCGATTGGCTTTTTGTCACAATGAATTTTTCCTCCTCGACTATATAATGTATCCATCTGGTGACGTGTCAGCTAGGGGAACAGTGTCAGATTTAGTAAGCTAGGTTTCAGTGAGAAGACACAGATCAGACTTTGTGTTTAATGTCATTTACTAAAACAGAGAGCCAATGTTTAATATGCAGCCTTTAAAACTTCATAGTCCTTTCTGAACTGGTAATATATATTTTATTTTAATTTGAACTAAGTTTCTGTTACAGGTGCTCCTGGTGAAGAGTCTCGTTTACAGTGCATCTGGAAAGTATTCATAGCGCATCACTTTTTCCACATTTTGTTATGTTACAGCCTTATTCCAAAATGGATTAAATTAATTGTTTTACTCAGAATTCTACACACAACACCCCATAATGACAACGTGAAAAAAGTTTACTTGAGGTTTTTTCAAATTTATTAAAAATAAAAAAATTGAGAAATAACATGTACATAAGTATTCACAGCCTTTGCTCAATACTTTGTCGATGCACCTTTGGCAGCAATTACAGCCTCAAGTCTTTTTGAATATGATGCCACAAGCTTGGCACACCTGTCCTTGGCCAGTTTCGTCCATTCCTCTTTGCAGCACCTCTCAAACTCCATCAGGTTGGATGGGAAGCGTCGGTGCACAGCCATTTTAAGATCTCTCCAGAGATGTTCAATTGGATTCAAGTCTGGACTCTGGCTGGGCAACTCAAGGACATTTACAGAGTTGTCCTGAAGCCACTCCTTTGATATCTTGGCTGTGTGCTTAGGGTTGTTGTCCTGCTGAAAGATGAACCGTCACCCCAGTCTGAAGTCAAGAGCGCTCTGGAGCAGGTTTTCATCCAGGATGTCTCTGCACATTGCTGCAGTCATCTTTCCCTTTATCCTGACTAGTCTCCCAGTTCCTGCCGCTGAAAAACATCCCCACAGCATGATGCTGCCACACCCATGCTTCACTGTAGAGATGGTATTGGCCTGGTGATGAGCGGTGCCTAGTTTCCTCCAAACATGACGCCTGGCATTCACACCAAAGAATTCAATCTTTGTCTCATCAGACCAGAGAATTTTGTTTCTCATGGTCTGAGAGTCCTTCAGGTGTCTTTTGGCAAACTCCAGGTGGGCTGCCATGTGCCTTTTACTAAGGAGTGGCTTCCGTCTGACCACTCTACCATACAGGCCTGATTGGTGGATTGCTGCACAGATGGTTGTCTTTCTGGAAGGTACTCCTCTCTCCACAGAGGACCTCTGACAGAGTGACCATCGGGTTCTTGGTCACCTCCCTGACTAAGGCCCTTCTCCCTGGATCGCTCAGTTTAGATGGCCAGCCAGCTCTAGGGAGAGTCCTGGTGATTTCGAATTTCTTCCACTTACGGATGATGGAGGCCACTGTGCTCATTGGGACCTTCAAAGCAGCAGAAATTTTTCTGTAACCTTCCCCAGATTTGTGCCTTGAGACAATCCTGTCTCAGAGGTCTACAGACAATTCCTTTGACTTCATGCTTGGTTTGTGCTCTGACATGAACTGTCAACTGTGGGACCTTATATAGACAGGTGTGTGCCTTTCCAAATCATTTCCAACCAACTGAATGTACCACAGGTGGACTCCAATTAAGCTGCAGAAACATCTCAAGGATGATCAGGGGAAACAGGACGCACCTGAGCTCAATTTTGAGCTTCATGGCAAAGGCTGTGAATACTTATGTACATGTGATTTCTCAGTTTTTTATTTTTAATAAATTTGCAAAAACCTCAAGTAAACTTTTTTCACGTTGTCATTATGGGGTGTTGTGTGTAATATTCTGAGGAAAAAAATGAATTTAATCCATTTTGGAATAAGGCTGTAACTTAACAAAATGTGGAAAAAGTGACGCGCTGTGAATACTTTCCGGATGCACTGTATCTCTTGGTCTAATTATACACCTAATTTTTGGTTATAAATTAATTTAAGGTTTGCATCATGACTAAATCTATAGGATGCCCCACAACAGGGATTGTGAGTAAAAGCTTTATCCCACATGTTATTATCCTAAACAACAGCCTGTGATTTAAGATCACATAACTGTTGCCTGGATGGTGCTCTGATCAGTCAGCCATGCTTCCGTTAGGTCAGATTATCTCGGGGCACAACATCAGTTATCACAGCTATGCTGATGACACATAGCATTGCACCCGATGACCCAGACGCTGTTATTTCACTAACACAATGTCTTACTTATGTTTCTAATTGGATGAATAGTAATTTTCTCAAGCTAAATAAAGAGAACACAGAAATTTTAGTGATTGGCAATAATGGAGACAATGAGATTATTAGAAATAAACTTGATGCATTAGGATTAAGAGTCAAGACGGAGGTAAAGAACTTAGGGGTAACCGTTGACTGTAACCTTAATTTTAAATCGCATATCAATTAAACCACCAGGACAGCATTTTTTCACTTAAGAAACACAGCAAAAGTTAGACCTCTTATATCATTGAAAGATGCTGAGAAATTAGTTCACACTTTTGTTTTCAGTCGTCTAGATTACTGTAACGCACTCCTCTCAGGACTACCCAAAAAAGACATAAATCGTTTGCAACTAGTGCAGAATGCAGCTGCTAGAATCCTAACTAGGAAAAGAAAATCCGAGCACATTTCTCCAGTTTTGATGTCACTACACTGGTTACCTGTGTCATTCAGAATTAACCTTAAAATACTGCTTATTGCTTACAAAGCCTTAAATAATCTCGCTCCATCTTGTATATCGAAATGTCTGACACCCTATATTCCAAATCATAACCTTAGATCCTAAAATGAGTGTCTGCTTAGAATTCCAAGAACAAAACTTTTAAAGAAGTGGTGAGGCGGCCTTCTGCTGTTATGCACCTAAAATCTGGAATAGCCTGTCAATAGGAATTTGCTAGGCTAATACAGTGGAGCACTTTAAAAAAACTGCTGAAAACACATGACTTTAACATGGCTTTCTCATTACTTCACCTTCATTTAATCCTGATACTCTGTATATTCAATTCATTATAATAACTATTCATGGTGACTCTAAAATCCGTACTAACCCCTACTCTCTCTTCTGTTTCTTTTCCCGGTTTTCTGTGGTGGCGATCTGTGCCACCACCACCTAATCAAGGCACCGTGATGATTCTACATTGATGGATTAAAAGCCAGAAGTCTACATGACCATTATCATCAAGTCCTTCCATGAGAACCCTAAATACAAAGAGGACTGTTTCAATTATGTTAGGTAGAATGCCCAGAGGGGGTTGGGCGGTCTCGTGGCCTGGAAACCCTGCAGATTTTATTTTTTTCTCTCCAGCCGTCTGGAGTTTTTTTTTTTTTTCTGCCCTCCCTGGCCATCGGACCTTACTGTCATTCTATGTTAATTAGTGTTGTCTTATTCTAATTCTTACTTTGTCTTTTATTTCTCTTTTCTTCATCATGTAAAGCACTTTGAGCTACATTATTTGTATGAAAATGTGCTATATAAATAAATGTTGTTTTTTTCTCTAGGGCTTTCTCCAGTACTGACAGCTGCGGCAAATAGCAATAGATCGCCACACTGAGTACATTAAATGTATGATATTCCAACTCTCTGCACATTTAGAATCTTTAGATTTATACTTGATATCACTTTCATGATGAAATGCATTTAAGTATGTATGTTACATTTTACAGATAAATTGGTAATTTCGTTTAAATAATGAATACTGTTAATAATTACACACATGGAAGTGAAATTTGACAGGTTCATTCCTTACAGCTTCCTTACAAAAGTTGGGCAGGTTTCATTTCGAAATTCTACGCGTAATGGTCATAAGTGGAAGCTGTTTTTCTCCATTTACTGTAATGGAGATGAGCTTGAAAGCCGTGGGGGCGGAGTTTCGTGTGACATCATCACGCCTCCTACGTAATCACGCAGTACATAGAAAACCAGGAAGAGCCCCAAAAAGCGCTGATGAAAACATGCATTATATAATTGAGAAGGCAGCGAAACAATAAGAAGCGAGCGAGTGACATATACAACCATATTTATGAGTTCTGCTACTTCGGAAACAAAGCACGATGTAAACCTAAACTTTAAATTAAGTTCATAGACAGGCTGCTGCTGGCATTTGTAATTTAGTGCCTGCCCATATAAGGCCGTCCGTCAGCGGCAATCCAATAACAAACTGCCACTAAATATTCACGGGTGAAGGAAGGTGCTTATGCAGAGGAAGATGAGATGGTCAGGGTGGTGTTTGGCACAAACTCAGAGAAACTGCGAGAGAAAGTTTTAAGTGCCAGGACTTCGGTAACATTAAATACAGCCATGGACATAGCACGACATGGCAGCAGCACAGCTGGGAAACTTCGATGCATGTACACCGAGCGGCTCACGT
>JANRMT010062806.1:13419539-13458155 GCA_026402145.1 Polypterus bichir lapradei | reverse complement strand
TAATTCTCCAACTTCCCGTGTAGGTAGAAGGCTGAAATTTGGCAGGCTCATTCCTTACAGCTTACTTACAAAAGTTAAACAGGTTTCATTTCGAAATTCTACACGTAACGATCATAACGGTCGACAACGTCCGCCATGTTGAATTTTCTTATTTATGGCCCCATCTTCACGAAATTTGGTAGGCGGATTCCCTGCGCTAACCGAAACCGATGTATGTACTTATTTCGATTGTATGACGCCACTATCGGCCGCCATATTGAACTTTCCAATGTCACTAATTTTCACAATGTCCGCCATGTTGAACTTTCTTATTTATGGCCCCATCTTCACGAAATTTGGTAGGTGGCTTCCCTGCGCTAACCAAAACCGATGTACGTACTTATTTCAGTGGTATGATGCCACTGTCGGCCGCCATATTGAAGTTTCCAACGTCACTAATTCTCCAACTTCCCGTGTAGGTAGAAGGCTGAAATTTGGCAGGCTCATTCCTTACAGCTTACTTACAAAAGTTAAGCAGGTTTCATTTCAAAATTCTACGCGTAACGGTCAACAACGTCCGCCATGTTGAACTTTCTTATTCATAGGTAGAAGGCTGAAATTTGGTACTTATTTCGGTGATATGATGCCACAGTCGGCTGCCATATTGAACTTTTCAACGGTCTTTGTTACTTATGGGCCCATCTTCAAGAAATTTGGTACGCGGGTTCCCAACGCTAACTGAATCCTACTTACGTACATATATACGTCCATAGCCTGCAGCTCGGTCACCGTGTGAGGCGGCGTTGGGTCCCCCATCCCAACGCCTCCCACGTTGTTGGCTGCCTGCCTATATAAGGCCGTCTGTCGCTCCAGTCTCTACATTCCCTTCCTTGCTTCGCCACGGTATTCACGTCTCCCTGCTGATAACTACAGCCTTTTTATTTAATCCTCGGCTTCTCCGCTGTTTATTGTTCATTTATTACGATTATAGTTATTGTATAGGTATTTTAGACTTACTTTACATTGTTCAGGTACCCATTTCCTTTATCATTCCAACCGTACCCCCATTAACATGTCTATCGAGGTAATCACCATCGATCAAAGAACTGTCACTTACCAAGTGGTTTCCATGCCCGGAGATGGCACCTGCCTTTCCATTCTCTTTGTTACATATTGTACAGCCATATCAGGCTCACTATTGATATCCGGAGGAACATTGTGTCTTATGTATTGAATGACTGGGACAGGTTGAAGGTGTGGACTGATGACGGTGCAGGAGATAATTATACTACACAGGAGCACTAGAAGAGTGAAATGCTTAAGTGTACCGAAATGGCCAAATATTTTACACCTTTGGACAACCGCCAATGCCTCTTAAACATCTTAGCTTCACAGGTGACGATTTCAGTAGTGGACACTTTGATGTTTAGAAATGTTTAAACTCTCAAAAGCTGGATGTGAAGTTATCAATGAAACTGGTTGTATACTTACAATGCTTGACAGATGCCGAATGTCTCTTCAACACAAGTCCTACAAATACTGTCGTAACTGAAACAAACCATGAAACTCAAACCGATTATGACAGCAGCAATCCAAGCTGTGAGATTTGAAACAAGATTACTGTTCACATGGCCAACTGTACGTTGCATGCTCAAGAGTAAGCTCAGCGCACAGCTACAGCTTGGTCATATTGCAACTGGAGGGCCGAACTGACAATGTGGCATACAAAGAGATCTTTAACAAATAATTATTGGTATATTTTCCCTCAGTTTAAAAAGGTTTAATTTTCTTCTTAATAAAAATTTTAAGGCAGTACTTCACCGCTGCGAAGCGCGGGTATTTTGCTAGTATATATATAGATACATATATACACATATTTATATATATATATTTATATGTATATATATGTATATATATATATGATGTGTATATATATGTTTATATATGTGTATGTGTGTGAGTGTATATATATATATGCCAGCAACACTCATTACAATAACAAAACAATTATATTGTCAATCATGTTACGTTATTATTAAAATGTTTCCTTTTCTTTTTAGTTCTCTGCTGCCAAACGCGGGTATTTTGCTGTGTGTGTGTATATATATAGATAGAGAGAGAGAGAGATGACAACAACACTCATATCAATGACAATTACATTAACAATCATGTTACGTTATTTTTAAAATATTTCCTTTTCTTTTTCATAACTTCTTTAACACACTACTTCTCCGCTGCGAAGCGCGGGTATTCTGCTAGTATATATATATATATATATATATATATATATATATATATATATATACACCGTGTTTCCCCGATTATAGGGCATCCCCAACAATTAGGGCACCCCCCATTTTTAAAAAATTGGTCAGAATAAGGCACCCCCCGCAAATAAGGCCCCCCACCGATACCTTTGCTTGCGGCTGGTATTCGGCTCTCTTCGGCTGGTATGGTGGGGGAGCTGCGTGTGATGCCTCCGGCTGCAGTGCTCTAGTGATGTGTCGTTCGCGAACGAGCCGGCTCTAAGAGCCGATGCTTTGAAGCGAACGAGAGGAGCCGATGCCCATCGAGAAGAGCCGAAGCTTCAGCCGCTCCTGCTCAGCTCTGCTGAAAATCCATTCGGCAGGGGCGGGACTATATTTATATGGGCACACAGAACATTGGCTCATAATGCCGGCTCGTTCACGAATGACACATCGGAATAGGATCGTACCATTATGTGAAGGAAGGAAGGGGGACAGACGCTCCGAAGACAGCGATTGTTGGTACAGGCCAGGTACACAGAGCAACACTGTCGCTCTGTGTACCTGTTCCTGCGACAGACGAGGAGCCAGATTTAAATGCAAGCGCATCGTGAAGAAAAAAAGAAGAGTGAAGAAATGAGTGAAAGCCGAAAAAGAAGCAGCATCTGTCTGCATTTCAGTGATACTGGGAAGTGCAAAGCTAAGTGCAGAATTTGTAATATGAAAATATCCGTTAGAGCAGTGTCAACAACAAACCTGCACAGACATATAAGAACCTCCCACCCATCCGTGCAACTGGAGGAGAGCGTGCCCTCTCTCCTGCCATCCACTGACCCTGGAAAAGAACTTACCGGTAGTACTCCTGCTGCAGTGCTGGTAGGAAGACTTTGCATTGTCGCTACATCACTCCCCTCAGAAAGAGTCTTCTCAAAAACAGGACAAATAATCACGGAGAGGAGAAATTACATCAGCCCATCTAAGCTGAGGCATCTGGCATTTCTGAATGCCAACCTGGCCTAAAAACTTTTATTCAAAGAGTCATAGTGTTGCATTGTTGCCGTTATTACTGTACCATATACAGGTAATAAATTTCCTTTTTTTCAACAAATGTGTATTGTAGTCTTCTTCATGGATAAATAAGCCACCCCCTGAAAATAAGACCTGGGCATATTTTGGCATTTCAAAAAATATAAGACAGTGTCTTATCATCGTGGAAACAGGGTATATACCGTAGATCCCGGAATACAAGCCGACCCGGTATATTAGCCGATCCCCTTCTCTACCTACTAAATTACATGTATTTGCCGTTGACCGGTATTTAAGCCGACCCCCTTCTCCAAGGAAAATTTTCTACATTTCCTTAAAAGTGTCTCTTCGGGTATATTTAAAATGTTTATCGGCGAGAATTTGAGACTGCCGGCATTTTTGAAGGAAACCAGGAAGTGATTGCGGAGAAGTTTGGTAAGATGGAACCTTTGTGTTGAAACCATATACGCAAATACGGTACATCGGCGGGTGGATTTCTGGAGACTTGTTATAAATTTGATTAACTTAAATACGCAATACAGTGGACCCTTGACTTACGAACTTAATTCGTTCGCAAAGGCTAACCCATAATGCGTTCTGAACCTCCCACTGCAACACTTAACCTTTTCATAATAAAAAACACCAATAATTTTTCTAACGTACTAACCAAAAAGTTATAAAAAGTGCCTAGCCTATTTCGATTGGGCTAGGAGCATGGTGGCGCGCATCGTCGCAGCGGATCAAGGCTCTTCTTTTCAGTGCACTTTTTTGTGGTTTTTGTACTTTTTTTTTTTTTTTTGTCCTTGTTTGTGCACGATCGGTTCGGCGAACATCCGCTACACCATTCAGAACCTTATAGACATCGGTGTCCGGAGCCAGACATCTGTTTTGAGTGTTTTTCATCACACGCACAACATCCCAGACAACATAGCGAGACCAGCGGGCTCTCCGTGGTTTGTTGTCGGGTCTAGGAGACGACACAGACGGAGGAGGGAAAGAAAGCAGAAGCGGGGCCGCAAATACGGCGTTATGCTAAGGTTAAAAAACAACCATACAAGCCCCATACAGAACTTTTTTCTGCACTGAAGGAGCTGCTTTTAATCTCATTGTAGATGCGTATAGTGACTGTAAAAGGCATTCTATTCTAGAAACAATTTCATACTGTACTCACCATTTAATTTGACATCTTTGGGCTGCAGGAAGGGAGGAGGAGGAGATATTTCCACACAATGTCCATCTTCGTTTCGAAATTACATCCACAAACACATGTATCTGGGCTCCGACTGACGCTACTAACGCTCTTGGTTGTTTGTTTACAATCGCGGAAGCGGATACACGTGACCGCATCCGTTTCGTAACGCAAGATGAGGATCGTAAATCAAAATAAAAAATTTTATTTTAAACTTCCCGATAATTTATTATAAATTTTATTAATAAAATCAACAACTAAAACACTTTTTTGAATAAATTCTTTATTTAAAGTACCGGCATGCAAAGTTACTTCTTCATCTTAAAGATGGCTCTGTGGTTTCGTCATTATTTACTTCCGTATTCATCGGCAAAACTGGCATTGCGCTGGAAATATTGAATCTGAAATGATACTCGTTGTATAAACCGACCCCCAAACTCCAAGCCAAAAATCTAGGACGAAATTCTCGGCTTGTATTCCGGGATCTACGGTATATATATATATATATATATATATATATATATATATAGAGATAGATAGATAGAGATATATATATATATATAGATTAGGTAATTCATGCAACTTTTTTATGCAACGCTTAATTTTCTTCATAACCATACGTCATAGTGGTGCAACGGATCACTGTTGATCCGTGATCCGAACCGATTCCTGGCCACGGTTCATTACGCAACACTTCTCTCGCGCTCCAACTCGGTAGCTCTCACGTACTAATTCAACCTCTCGCACATTTTTGCTTGACTTTTGTCTGGTTTACCGCTTCATACGCTTAGTCATGGCCAGCGGTAGCAGTTTAAGCAGAGGAGCTCGACAAACCTCCAGCATCACTTAAAAAAACGTTTTAATCAATAATGTAACTTTCCCTGCAGCATCAATATGCAGCACCAACAGGAGCAGACACATCTCCTCAAAAAAAGTCAGCAATGGCGGAGCTTTTTGGCGAGACCTTTGCACAGAAGAACATGGTCAACAAGGCTTTTGCTGACACCATCAAAGAGGAGGTGGTATCCTATGAGGCAGCAAGTGACATTCCAGTCGATGGTGATCCACTGACTTGGTGGAAAAGCAACGAATGTAAATACCCTCACCTTGCCGCAATGGCAATACACCATCTTGCTGTGCCTGGCACTTCAGTGCCTAGCGAGAGGGTGTTCTCAACAGCAGGGGACATAGTTACAGCAAAGAGATATACACTTTCCGCAGAAAATGTAGACATCCTCATGTTTTTGAAAAAAAAAATTGAAATTATAAGCTCAGGTCTGCTTTGCTTTCTTCTTTTTTGTTGATGTGGACATAAGCTAGTTTTTATGTCTCTCTCCATGTTCAAAGTAAGAAGCAATGATGCCTTAAATTGCATTTAAAGAAGTTTTTTATTGTGTCCACATTAAAGGAAATAGTTATCATGCCCTATATTGCACCTTAATTTGTATTTATATAATTGAGTGGAATGAGTCTTGAGTTGAATGTTTTTTAATGGGCAAAAAAATACTTAAATAAATGGAGAGTTAAACTTGTCTTGTCTTTTTTTTTTTTTTTCTTCTTTTTTTTGCTGATCCGAAAATTGATCCGATCCGTGACTTAAAACCGTGATCCGATCCGAACTGTGAGTTTTTTGATCAGTTGCACCACTAAGCAGGACCAAAGATTCTGATGTGTTAAGCATCTCATAACTTGTTTCATAAAATTAAAAGAACTTTGCTACATTATTAGACAAAATAAGTATAATTAATGTATGAAACGTAACTGATGTTTCTTATGTACTTTACACATAACTAACATAATAAACTTTGCTAGCTCAATTTGCTGTAACTGTACGTGATGGTATGGTCAGGAAACTGTTGCTCCATGTTCTGCTTAACAGCAATATTTTACAGAGTTAAAGCTCTTATCTATTCATCCATCCATCCATCCATCCATCCATCTATCTATCTAAAGCTCCCTGCAGGACAGACAAAGGCCCGGTTTATACTTCACACTCAGAAAGCGTCCTCGCACGCATCATGGCTCCCACTCATTTCTAGCATTCATTTGATGCTTCTTCCGAGCACGTTCTCAAAAATGAATGCGACACGTGTACGAGTTGCAGTACCAGCAAAAAACTAGGGCACATAGTTTCTTTAAGCTGGAATGTGACGTCAGGGTCTTTGTTCACTATCAACATGTGACAGACAGCAAGCCACCGTGCAGATCCTACAGGATCAGTGTGCGTGCCTCAATGTTTGACTAATGGTTCGATGTGGTGAAGGGAAATGCTGACATACAAATGCAGTGCTGGTGCTTTTACATTCAAGCGTCGCATATTCCCCATCGTAATGATGCAATACATTTTTCGGGTCTCGCATACCATCTTCTCTGCCATCTTTTTTTTTTTTTTTTTTTTTTTTTTTTTTTTGCATCTTCACAAAAGCATCAGAATGTACAGCAGCATGTTTGAGCTACAGAGGAAAAAAATTAGGACATCGTGAAAAGGTCTGTTTTTGATTAAAGTGGAAAGTTTTGCTATAACTTTAAAATTTCCACTTTAATCTCATATAATCTGTTTATTGTGTCATTAAAGTAGACTGTCGTAAATGACTTCTTAAAATCTTTGCTACGTACTTCTGGGGTTTCCTCCTGAAACCACAGTGGCAGAAAGCAGCAATTGCCTAACAGAACACATTAAATGTATGATATTCCAGCTCTCTGCACATTTAGAATCCTTAGATTTATACTTGATATCCCTTTCATGATGAAATGCATTAAAGTAAGTATATTACATTTTACAGATATATCATTAACTTCATTTAAATAATGAATACTGTCAATAATTATACATGTGGGCATGACATGGTGGCAGTTGCCTTGCAGTAGGAAGTCTTGTCCCTGGTGTTCTCTGCTGCATGTTTTCCTGGTGGGTTTCCACAGTGTCTTCCGGTTTCCATTCAAGGGCATGCAGGTTTGGGGATTTGGTGATGCTAAAATGACGCTAGTGTATGTGTGTGCTTGTATTCACCTTGCGATGAGCTGATGCCCCGTTCAGGGATTGTTTCTGCCTCGTGCCCAATGCTTGCTGAAATGAGCGCATCCCTGGATTGATGGATATAATCATTAAACATCCATCCTTTTCAGAGATATTGTAGCAAGTTGTCCTGAGAATTTAATGAATGTTTCAGGAAATTCACAACACAGGGAAGCCAAACGTTTTCTCACCGTGATATCATCTCTCACTGCCACTTGGTGGAATCTTCCAGATTTATGTAAAATATACATGCATATATAAACAGTATGCCGCTTGTGCAGCAGAAGTGTCCACAGGACCACGTATCGCGTTGCGTAAATTATAAACCCAGCCTAATGGAGCACCCACTTAGTGCATACAAAGGATCGATTAATTCTTGTTATTCCCATACTATCTAACATTTACAATGAATCTACTGTATATTAACTATACATATTTCTTCTTAAACATACAGTTTATTCCATTCATTTCATAATATAGATAATTACATAGTTTATAGAAATGGCTCTTACATATGTGAAGAACATAAACAATTTGCCAAACTAGAGAAGACCATTCAATGTGTCAAGCTTGTTTGTTTAGCTAATAGCTAAGTTGTACAAATTCTCATCAAGACACTTCTTAATGGTTGTCAAGTTTTCTGTTTCAGGAATCAAATGTAGGCAACATCTGTATAGTCTGTTATTTGTTTCAGTGTTTATACAGGGAGTGCAGAATTATTAGGCAAGTTGTATTTTTGAGGAATAATTTTATTATTGAACAACAACCATGTTCTCAATGAACCCAAAAAACTCATTAATATCAAAGCTGAATATTTTTGGAAGTAGTTTTTAGTTTGTTTTTAGTTTTAGCTATTTTAGGGGGATATCTGTGTGTGCAGGTGACTATTACTGTGCATAATTATTAGGCAACTTAACAAAAAACAAATATATACCCATTTCAATTATTTATTTTTACCAGTGAAACCAATATAACATCTCCACATTCACAAATATACATTTCTGACATTCAAAAACAAAACAAAAACAAATCAGTGACCAATATAGCCACCTTTCTTTGCAAGGACACTCAAAAGCCTGCCATCCATGGATTCTGTCAGTGTTTTGATCTGTTCACCATCAACATTGCGTGCAGCAGCAACCACAGCCTCCCAGACACTGTTCAGAGAGGTGTACTGTTTTCCCTCCTTGTAAATCTCACATTTGATGATGGACCACAGGTTCTCAATGGGGTTCAGATCAGGTGAACAAGGAGGCCATGTCATTAGTTTTTCTTCTTTTATACCCTTTCTTGCCAGCCACGCTGTGGAGTACTTGGACGCGTGTGATGGAGCATTGTCCTGCATGAAAATCATGTTTTTCTTGAAGGATGCAGACTTCTTCCTGTACCACTGCTTGAAGAAGGTGTCTTCCAGAAACTGGCAGTAGGACTGGGAGTTGAGCTTGACTCCATCCTCAACCCGAAAAGGCCCCACAAGCTCATCTTTGATGATACCAGCCCAAACCAGTACTCCACCTGCACCTTGCTGGCGTCTGAGTCGGACTGGAGCTCTCTGCCCTTTACCAATCCTGCCACGGGCCCATCCATCTGGCCCATCAAGACTCACTCTCATTTCATCAGTCCATAAAACCTTAGAAAAATCAGTCTTGAGATATTTCTTGGCCCAGTCTTGACGTTTCAGCTTGTGTGTCTTGTTCAGTGGTGGTCGTCTTTCAGCCTTTCTTACCTTGGCCATGTCTCTGAGTATTGCACACCTTGTGCTTTTGGGCACTCCAGTGATGTTGCAGCTCTGAAATATGGCCAAACTGGTGGCAAGTGGCATCTTGGCAGCTGCACGCTTGACTTTTCTCAGTTCATGGGCAGTTATTTTGCGCCTTGGTTTTTCCACACGCTTCTTGCGACCCTGTTGACTATTTTGAATGAAACGCTTGATTGTTCGATGATCACGCTTCAGAAGCTTTGCAATTTTAAGAGTGCTGCATCCCTCTGCAAGATATCTTACTATTTTTGACTTTTCTGAGCCTGTCAAGTCCTTCTTTTGACCCATTTTGCCAAAGGAAAGGAAGTTGCCTAATAATTATGCACACCTGATATAGGGTGTTGATGTCATTAGACCACACCCCTTCTCATTACAGAGATGCACATCACCTAATATGCTTAATTGGTAGTAGGCTTTCGAGCCTATACAGCTTGGAGTAAGACAACATGCATAAAGAGGATGATGTGGACAAAATACTCATTTGCCTAATAATTCTGCACTCCCTGTATGATGAACAGTTAAACATCAATGAAAATCAAAATCTAATTTCATGTCACTGTGTGAAGCAAAACAATATTTTGAGAAGCAAATAAATATTTTTTTAATTTAACTCTATGAATGGTCCATGACTCCCATATATGAGATAATAGAGCATAGTAAATTGAAGATAGGATTTCCCTATTAAAAATATTGACTGTGTACTTTCTGAAATCTAGCCCATTACACACTTCCTAGGATACTATTTTTTCTTGCCAACCCATATTTTGTTGATAAATTTGTTTTTGTTATTTATAGACATGGGTAATAGTATTGGAAAATAATTACTATTTTCTGTGAAGTATGTTGACAATGACAACAGTAATTGACGCTCACCATTTTTTATTCTACAGAGCAGATCATTGATTTTGATTTATAACTTATCATAATAAATAAAAATGGCATGGAGAAAATAACTGTGATCAAGCGATTTCTTTAGCTCTTCATTAGCTCCCCAAACCTCTTAAATAGCAATTTGTCCCACTCTTTTTGAGTAAACTGCTTTGGTTCTTTTAGCTTTGATTGATGCCTATTGCCTTATTCCTGCTGCAACTTTCAGCACTCTCTATAGAGGTTTGATTGGATTCTGATCAGGACTCATAGCAGGCCACTTCTGAACATTTTAGTGCTTTCCTTTCAATCAATCATCTGTGCTTTTAGCTGTATAAAGTATTTTTGGTCATTATTGTGCTGGAGGACCCATGACCTGGGACTGAGACATGGCTGTCTGACACTGAGCTGTCCATTTTGCTCCAAAATACCCTAATATGCTTCTGATTTCATTGTGCCCCACACAGATGAAAGACACCCAGTCTTCTATGAACATAGATCTACTTACAAAAAGATGCATCTGTCCCAAGGATATTCTCCCTTTTTTTGATCCGTCTTTCAGAAGTGGAGTCTTTTTGGGTCTTCGCCACTTTCATTCAGACAGCAACGTCTGGTACAATTTGAAATACAGTAGTTTTAGCTTGATCATGGAGGTCAGTCAATATCCGTCTGGAGGTTTTCTTTGTTTTTTCCCCACCATGCAAGCTAACCAAAAGACCATAAAAGCAGGCCAGGATCCTCCTGTCCAGCTATAGTATCTGTAGTTGCTAGCAGTAGGCTGTAGCCTGACTAGGCCCAGAAATGGAGAAAGCAAGTTTTTAAAGTTCAAATTTGCAAAAATGTCTCAAGTGAGAGAAACCATGGAAAAACTCTCCCTTTAACATAACATATTCAGTGTGATGCAAATATTGACAAAGGAAGGGTACCAGTACTTTTTGCCACCTCTGTATATGACTTCAGATTTTTTTAAAAAAAGTCCCATGGTGTTAGTGGTTAACTTAAGACTTTAAATGACATCTAAATACAATGATATTTGTTCACCTGTGTCTCAAACTTTTGTTTCAGGTTTCAAAGTGTGTCACATGGAATACTTTTTATAGTTCACAGCAAACAAAGTTAAATAGCAAAATCAACTGCTTCTCTTTTGTTATATTCCCTGAGTCCTCCTAAATTTCATGTTCTTGGACAACAACTTGTAAGTGTTTAGTTTTCTGACAAATTAACTTAGGATCCCCAGATAGGCCAGAATATTGTTAATAAAAATCTAATTGGTATATCTGTCATGTGGTGGGTGTGGCAATGCGCTGTATCAGTGCGTACTCCTAACCTCTCTCTCTCTCTCTCTCTCTCTATGTAGCTGTGTATAGTTTTACAGATATGCTTTGTTAAATCTTTTATCTGATTAGTAATTTTGCTATGTAAATTCTTATGTACACAAACTCAAAGCATTATCCATCCATCCATCATCCAACCCGCTATATCCTAAGTATAGGGTCACGGGGGTCTGCTGGAGCCAATCCCAGCAAACACAGGGCGCAATGAAGGAAACAAACCCCGGGCAGGGCGTGCACACACACACCAAGCACACACTAAGGACAATTTAGAATCGCCAATGAACCTAACCTGCATGTCTTTGGACTGTGGGAGGAACCGGAGAAAAACCACGCAGACACGGGTCTCCTAACTGCGAGGCAGCAGCGCTACCCACTGCGCCACCATGCTGCCCCAAAGTATTATCTTCCTTTGAATATGTATACCAGTTCACATTGAACAAAACTTTAGTATTAAAATATTTATTGAGTCATGCAAATATCTACTTCTGAATGTCCAACATTTTAATCCAAGGGTGGGCCAACACTTTGTATCCCTTTACAGTGCCATCCAAACATCACAGTAAATTTATTTTATTGGATATAGGATTGTGCCAACTTTGCTAGTCCTTTTGACCTATGTACCCATATTGGGCTGGGGAAAACTCAACTGAAACTTAACAAAGGAACCTCTCTTTTTAGAGAAGAAATTTCTATTTAAAATGTAGAATTTTTCTTTTCTTTTGTTAGGTCTTGCTTTACGGTCTTTCCGACCACTTTCCCTCTTGCTATCTATGAACATTAAGCAAAAATTGGAGGATTCCTAATTTAGGTAAGTTACCAAGATTCTTATCTTTCTCTTGTGTACCTGGTGACACAAACCTGAGGGATTTCTTTAATGTTTCATTTGAAGTAGATCTACTTTAAGAAATCTACCAGTATCTACTTTAAGAAGTGCCTTGGACTTATTTGTCAAGACTACAAATGCTATATAAATTATTTTTATGATCATCACTAAACTTAGTTTAAAAAATTAATTATCCTACAATTCCAGCTTAAAATTGTAATTGATTCCGGGAACTGCTAATTGCCACACCTGTGCCACAATCCCATAATAAATAGGAGAAGCACGAGGCGGAAGAGGGAAAAAGACGGAGGACGGAAAAAAAGCATGGCGAGCGAGAGACCAGCATTGGGGGGAAAGAGAGTGGACGAGCCAGCCAGCTGTGAAAGAGAAAGGTCAGCATGGTCAGGGGTTGCAGATAGAGTAAGTAATCGGCACCCATGGGACAGGATCACTCGCACTGAGTTTTTAGAAGAGTGGGTGCAATCAGGGATGAGTCCGCCCTAGGATGACTTTGAGTGCGAGAAGGAAGACGGGAGGACAACTGGCCCCATGTGGTCAGGCAGACGCTGGTAGAGGCAGCCAAGACGGGGGTCGGTAGTGTGAGGACAATGGTGGCTGAAGCCTCTCCTGCTGAGTATACCTTGGTTGAGCTGAAGAGACTGGGAAGGAGCAGAGCGTGGCTGGTGTGACCCCAATGTCGTCTGCAGTATTTTAATTCATGTTTATACTATTCCACGTCAGCTTTATCATAAAAGCATTTATATAATAAAGGAAGAAAATACTTTCAGCAGCAAACAGTATCTCACCATGTTTATTTATCATTTTATTAACTTTAGAAGGGCTTATTTATTTATTTTTTTGTATCTTGTATGGTATCAATATCGTCAGGATTGTGAAAAATATAACAATTTCAGTTTGAGGTCATGTCTCACACCTCCAGCATACTAGCAGCCTCAGGATCAATATCATCATCACTGAGTGGAAGTTTAAATGAAATTAGCATTAGTGCTGCCTCTAGCGATTTTGCTGCTCCAGGCAGTGGTATAAATTACACTACCCCGGACTTAACAGACCAGGGAATGATGTACAACCCTGTTTCTAAAAAAGTTGGGAAGTTGTGTAAAATGTAAGTAAAAAGAAAATGTGATGGTTTGCAAATCATTTAAACCAATGTTTAATTGAAAATAGAACAAAAACATCATATTAAATGTTGAAACTGAGAAATTTTATAATTTTATGGATAATATATGCTTATTTTGAAATGGATGGCAGCAACATGTTTCAGAAAAGTTGGGACAGTGACAGCAAAAGACTGGAGATGTGCAATGTGTTTTTTAAAAAGAGCACTTGGTGGAATATCTTCCAACTAATTAATTTAATTGGTAACAGGTCAGTAACATGACTGGGTTTTAAAAGAGCACTCCAGAGAGGCAGAATTTCTCAGAAGTAAAGATGAGGTTTCACCTCTGTGTAAAAGACTGTACAGGCAAATAGTGGAACAATTTAAGATTGCAATTTTACGATGAATAATGTAAAAGAATTTGGGAATTTCATCATCTGTGGTACATAACAACATTTAAATATTGAGAGAATCCGGTGTAATTTCTCCAATATTAACAAGCGAGCGAGCGAGAGAGAGCGCGAGTGAGTGAGCGAGCCCAAATAGAAGAAGTTTCCTCGTGTATGACACGAAAATGGGCACGTGGTACACGGGTAAATACGGTATTTACATTCTTCTGTAATCTGAATTAGTTACTGAATATATTGCTTTATATTTATGTGACATACTGAGCCAAATATATTTATTGCTTCAAACAAAATTATGTACAAAATATGTGAAATCATTAAGAACTTTAAATATAAAAATTGCATACTCTGCAGCACATACAGTATCATAGATGGACAATGACCAATACAGCATTCTAACAAATTGGTGCTTAAATTTGCACCTGCATTTCAGCATGTTTTATGCTGACTTCATTATAAAGGAACTTCATTGTCGAAGGATTTGTTAACCAAGTTATTGCTGTATTTATTCAATGCATATTAATGATTTATGTCCTTTTTAGCTTGGCAATCCAATAGTAAATTTGCTTGCAGTTTTTTTTTTTCTTATTACGTTTTAATGGGTAAAAATGATACAGTATTCTTTATGTTAACATTTTAACAAGCATGGTTTGTAAAATCTGTTTTTTTGCTGTACAGCAAATTGCTGTGAGCTAAAGTGGAGGACAGTATGAGAACGGACAGCAATGGCACTTCTGTGCATTTGGGAACTACCGTCCCCAGAGGTCATGTGATTGTTAGTGAGAAGTGGAGAGGGTCTGTGATTGTACAAAGATTACTTGGTGAGTATTGTACTGTGTTCAAATTATGAAGATAATCTTTTTTAATATTTATATTTAAATGACTTGTTTTAGTATCTCAATTAATACTTCTATATAGGTCTCTGTCAAATTCCCCACCACCTCAAAAACATATCCCCTTGTGTCTGTTTTTAAAGAAAATTTACTAAAGCTATATTACTTTACAGCTTAGTAGTTTTACAGCTACTGTTCAAGATCAGCCTATATTTACCCTAAATGACGGTGATCTGTAAATTAGTCAATCTCAAAAGCAACTTTTTCGGAGCCTGCTTTTCTAAGCTTTATAGCTATTTAGTTCTGTGCTCCTTTTATGTGAAGCATTATGTAGTTAAGGAATCACACTTGTCTTTCTGTTTTGTGATAACTTTCTGTAAAGAGAGAAGTAGGGTGATAGATAGATAGATACTTTATTAATCCCAAGGGGAAATTCACATACTCCAGCAGCAGCATACTGATAAAGAATATTAAATTAAAGAGTGATAACAATGAAGGTATAACAGACAGACAATAACTTTGTATAATGTTAATGTTTACCCCCCCAGGTGGAATTGAAGAATCGCATAGTGTGGGGGAGGAACAATCTTCTCAGTCTGTCAGTGGAGCAGGACAGTGACAGCAATCTGTCGCTGAAGCTGCTCCTCTGTCTGGAGATGATACTGTTCAGTGGATGCAGTGGATTCTCCATTATTGACAGGGGCCTGCTCAGTGCCCGTCGCTCTGCCACAGATGTCAAACTGTCCAGCTCCGTGCCTACAATAGAGCCTGCCTTCCTCACCAGTTTGTCCAGGCGTGAGGCATCCCTCTTCTTCCCTCAACATCTGCAGCATCTTATTGCAGATGTTGAAGGACACCAACCTTCTAAGGAAGTATAGTCGGCTCTGACCTTTCTTACACAGAGCATCAGTATTGGCAGTCCAGTCCAATTTATCATCCAGCTGCACTCCCAGGTATTTATAGGTCTGCACCCTCTGCACACAGTCACCTCTGATGATCACGGGGTCCATGAGGGGGCCTGGTCCTCCTAAAATCTATCACCAGCTCCTTGGTTTTGCTGGTGTTCAGTTGTAGGTGGTTTGAGTCGCACCATTTAACAAAGTCCTTGATTAGGTTCCTATACTCCTCCTCCTGCCCACTCCTGATGCAGCCCACAATGTGTCTTCAGCAAACTTTTGCACATGGCAGGACTCCGAGTTGTATTGGAAGTCCGATGTATATAGGCTGAAGAGGACCGGAGAAAGTACAGTCCCCTGCGGTGCTCCTGTGTTGCTGACCACAATGTCAGACCTGCAGTTCCCGAGACGCACACACTGAGGTCTGTCTTTAAGATAGTCCACAATCCGTGCTACTAGGTATGAATCTACTCCCATCTCTGTCAGCTTGTCCCTAAGGAGCAGAGGTTGGATGGTGTTAAAGGTGCTAGAGAAGTCCAGAAACATAATTCTTCCAGCACCACTGCCTCTATCCAAGTGGGAGAGGGATCGGTGTAGCATATAGATGATGGCATCCTCCGCTCCCACCTTCTCCTGGTATGTGAACTGCAGAGGGTTGAGGGCGTGGCGGACCTGTGGCCTCAGGTGGTAAAGCAGCAGCCGCCCTATGGTCTTCATCACTAGGATGTGATACCTTTGGGACTGGGGTGGTTGAAGATGTTTTCCAAAGCCTCAGGACTTTCCTCTGTTCCAGGCTCAGGTTGAAGATGCGCTGTAGAGGACTCCCCAGCTCCAACCCACAGGCCTTCAGCAGTCGTAACGATACTCTATCTGGACCCGCTGCTTTGCTGGCACAAAGTCTCTTCAGCTCTCTGCTTACCTGGGCTGCTGTAATTGTGGGTTGGTGGAAACTCTCTCCTATTCTGGTAACAGCAGAAGGATGGGTGGAGGGTGCAGTACTCCGAGGTGAGAGTATGTTAGGGTGGTCAAACCTGTTGAAGAAGTTGTTCATCTGGTTTGCTCTCTCCACGTCTCTCTTGATGGTGGCACCCCGCTTTGAGCTGCAACCAGTGATGATCTTTATCCCATCCCACATTTCCTTTATGCTGTTATTCTGCAATTTCTGCTCCAGCTTTCTCCTGTACTGCTCCTGAGCTGGACTCAGAGTTCCTTCTGCACACGTTTGAGCTCATGCTGATCACCACCTTTAAAAGCCCTTTTCTTCTGGTTCAAAAGGCCCTTGATGTCACTTGTAATCCATGGCTTATTGTTAGCATAGCAGCGTGCTGCTCTTAATGGAACTACAATGTCCACACAGAAGTTGATGTAGTCAGTAGTGCAGTCAACAACATCTTCATTGTTCTCACTATATGATCCCTGCAGGATATCCGAGTTGCAGTTGTTAGCCATTGTGGTTTCAATGAGATGTTTGCAATTTTCAGCTTGGTCAGGTCAGGTTGGGGAGCATGCATTGGTAACAATTTTATTTATTTTTTCCCAAGTAAATGTTCCTGCTGCTAGACTGATCAATCAAGTCCACGTTAACCCCTGTCATTGTTGGACTGACATTCCAACTGGTTCTTCTTCTTCTCCCACTTCAACTTTTCCCACTTCTATGTGGGATCAATGTGCTTGATCAGCCTTCTCCATACAGCTCAGTCCTCCATCACCACCCCTGTCAAACTCTTCTCTTTCATATCTTCTTTTATTTTATCCATCCACCTCTGTTTTGGCCTCCCTCACTTTCTGTGCCCCAGTACTTCCATTCCCATCACCCTTTTGCCCTCATATTCATTGTCTCTTGTCATCACATGTCCATACTGCTTCAATGTTCTTTCCTGTACTTTGTTAGATACCTCTCCCAATTTTGTTGTACCTCTGATTGTCTCATTTCTTAATTTTTCCTTTTTTGTAACACCACACATCTGTCTCAACATTCTCATTCCTGTACTCACTTTACTGTCCTTGTCTCAGCTCTATAGATAATCTTTGGTCTTAGCACTGTCTTAAAAATCTTACCTTTTAACTTTCGCTTTAATTCCTCAATAAAACACTATACTCCTGATACCTTTTTTCCAATTACACCATCCACAGTGCAGGCTGTGGGTTATCTCTGTGTCTAATGTTCTATCTTGGGCTACCACTGATCCTATATATTTATATGTATACACTCTTTTCAAAAGATCTCCCTGCAGGATAACTTCTGAATCCTGATCAACATTAAACCATCATATTCTGTCTTCTTCCTATTTATCTTCAGTCCTCTGTCTTCCAAAGCACTTCTTCATTCTTCCAACTCCCTCTCAACGTCCTGTTTTTTGGTGCTACACAACACAATGTCATCAACATGAAGCATGCACCAGGGAGACTGCTCTTTTATTCTATGACTCAATACATCTATAACCAGCTCAAAGAGGTAAGGACTTAAAGAATTTCCCCGGTTCAGATCTACTCTAACTGGCATCTTCTCAGTCATTACAATACCGCCTTTAATTGAGTCCTCACTCCCTCATTCATATCGTGGGCAATCCTCACATACTTCTCTGGCACTCCATTGTCTCTTGTGTACCTCCGGACCTCTTGATGTGGTACTCTATCATAAGTCTTCACCAAATCAATGAACACCATATGCATTCCTTTCTGTTTTTCTCCATGCTTCTGTATGACTTGTCATAATGCAACTGATTTCATCAGTTGTTCCTTTCCCTGGCATAAAAACAAACTGCTCTTCTGCTATGGTGATCATTTCCCAAAGTGTTCTCTCTATAACTGTTTCTCAAATTTTCATTGTGTGTAATATCAACTTTATCTCTGTATAGTTTCCACAATCCTGAATATTGCCCTTCTTATAAATGGGTACAATAACACTGTTCTTCCACTCCTTTGGTATTTTCACCTGTTCATAGATATTCTGCATTACATCTCACAACACATTTAATCCCTATTCTCCTAAACGCTTCCATGTTTCTGCTGGCACTTCATCAAGTCCTGTTTCCTTTCCATTTTTCATACTTTTCAGTATCTCATTTACTTCCTTTCGTTTTATTTATTATTTATTTATTATTCTCTTTATTTCTCTTGGTAGTAGCCCTTTATTTGGGATTCCATTCCCAAATACTGCCTATGGATTTTCTTCATTCAACAGCTTTTCAAAGTATCTTTTTCATCTATTCTTGATTCTGTCATCCTCCCTTAAGACCACACCTTGCTCTGTTTTTATTTTGTTTTATCTGACTAAAATCTTTTCCAGTCTTGTTCCTAACCTTCTCTCTTCTAAAAATCATTCTCTCTCACTCTTTTGTCTCAAATTTTTCATTCATCTCCTCTAAAGCTTGTGCCTTTGCTCTTGCCACTGCCCTCTTTGCCTCCTGGTTTGTCTGCTCTCTATCTTCTTCCCTCCCTAATTGGTTCCATGTCTTATTTGCCTCCTTTTTAGGCCTTTATCACATCCTGAACCTCTCGGTTCAATCAGCATGTCTCTTTGTCATCAGGTGGGCTTCTTCCTGTCATCCTACCCAACACCTCTTTACCTGTTCTTTGATACAACTTTCCTATTCTTCTCCCACCATTCCTCTACAATCTCAAATGACTTCACTTTCTTTAAAGTGTTCTCCCTAAACCTTTTCTTAAGACCTTCCTCTCTTAATTTCCACCATTTTATTCTTGGTTCTCTTTGCTCTGGTTTTATTCTTCTGCTGATTCTAATCTCCCAGTCCATCAACACCTCTGCATTGTCACACTTTCCCCATTTATGACCTTACAATTCTTTATTTCTTTAAAATGTGAACTTCTGCTTGGTAGAATGTCTATTTGGCTTTCCCTTAATCCACTACTGTACGTCATAAACTGATTTACTTTCTTTTCAAAAAATGTGTCAACTATTACCAAATTCGCTGCCATTGGTAAAATCTACTTTCCTTTACCAATCACCATTTCTCTCCTTAACTCCCCACTCTCCATGTACTCTCTCTATAATCTCTGTTTCTTTGTACTCTTTACCACATGCCTAATTAGATAACCACACACAATCACTTTTACTCCCTCTTGTGCCATCTTAAACTCTTCATCCATTTGTGTCCATAAAACATTCTCTTCCCCTGCCTCATAGCCCACTTGAGGAGCATACAGTGCCCTTCAGTAATATTGGCACCCCATGTAAAAATGAGTAAGAGGAGTTAGTAAAAATCACTGTTTGATGAAGAACTGTCATCTTGCACTAAAAAAATGAGAAACATCTGACTTTTAATTGAAACACTTTCATTCAAAGAAAAACAAAGCCCTCATCAAGAAATACATATTTTTAATAAAAACACATGTGCCACAATTGTTGGAACCCCTGCATTTAATACCTTGTACAACCTCCCTTTGCCAATATAACAGCATGGAGTCTTCTCTTGTAACCTTTTCTAAGGTTGGAGAACATAGAGTCTGGCATCTGTGACCACCATTCTTTACATAAGAATGTACTGTCTACTCTTCTCTTTAGCTAACTCCCCAGGTTTTCAATAGGGTTCAGGTCAGGGGACTGAAATGGTCATGGCAGAACTTTGATTTTGTGGTCAGTTAACCATTGCAGAGTTGATTTGGACGTGTGTTTCAGGTCATTATCCTGCTGGAAAACCCAGCGACGACCCAGTTTTAGTTTTCTGACGGAGCCAGTCAGGTTTTGATTTAACATCTGATATTTCATGGACTCCATGATGCCATGTACCATAACAATATTTCTAGGGCTTTTGGAGGAAAAACAGCCCCACAACATAATAGAACCTCCACCATATTTCACAACTGGGACAAGATTCTTTTCATTATAGCCATCCTTCTTTTTACACCAAACCTACTTTGCATATGTATTGCCAAAAAGTTCAATTTATGTTTCATCAGACCATATAACACAGTTCCAGTCAAAGTTGTAGTAACATTTTACAAACTCCAGGTATGACAGAAAAGGCTTCTTTCTGGCATACCTTCCAAATAATCTGTTGGCATGGAGATGCCGTCCGATGGTACTTCTGGAGACTTGACAATCCCAGGATTTTACTTTTTCTTGCAATTCCCAAACAGTGATCCTTGGAGATACTATTGCCTCTCTTACCATCCTTCTCACTGTACTTGGGGGAAAATAAACTTGGGTCCCCTTCCAATGTCACAGTTCCAGTTGATGACCACTTTTTCATTATTGCCCTAACTGTAGAAATGGGCATTTTCAAGCAAGTAGCTATTTTTTTATAACCATTCCCTAAGTTACAAAGGGCAACACACTTCTCCCTCATTTGCATCGAGTGTTCTCTTTTCTTTGCCATGATGATCGTTGGCTAAGAAAATTTGGTGCTGTGTCTCCTCACATTTGTATCCCAGTTAATCAGGAAGTCATTGATTTCAACTGGAAAGTTCCTATACACTCCAATCAACTTAACAATGTTGAGTTCAAATGAGAAATATGCTTCAGGTACATTGTTACACATTAAATTCCAAGGGTGTCAACAATTGTTGCACATGTGTTTTTGTTAACAATATTTATTTCTTGTTGAGGGCGTTTGTTCTTCATTGAATGAACTTGTTGCAATTAAAAGTCAGATGTTTATTTTTTCAGTTCAAGATGACAGTGGTTCAGCAAACAGGGATTTTTTTTCTAACCTTTTTTAATAATTTTTACAAGGGGTGCCAATAATAGTGGAGGGCACTGTATGCACAAATGACATTAACCACCAACCCACCAAGGCCTGGTTTGACACTGATCACCCTATCACTCTAGCTATTCACACTGACAAGACTATCATTTGGTTCTTTGGATACTACTATAACTACACCATGTCTGCCTTGCTTATTTGCTCCATGGTACAACAACTTAAAGCCTTCTTTAAGTTCATCAAGAACTCTTGAACACAGTTGGAAACTTGTTATGAGTAAATTTCGCACAAACATTAGGAAGTTTCTCTTTCACACAGACAATTGTAGACATTTGGAACAAGCTACCAAGTACAGTGGAACCTCGGTTCACGACCATAATTCGTTCCAAAACTCTGGTCATATACCAATTTGGTCGTGAACCGAAGCAATTTCCCCCATAGGATTGTATGTAAATACAATTAATCCTTCCAGACCATACGAACTGTATGTAAATATATTTTTTTTAAACATTTTTAAGCACAAATATAGTTAATTACACCATAGAATGCACATTGTAATCTATACTAATAAAAGGCAAAGCCCTCACTCACTCACTCACTCATCACTAATTCTCCAACTTCCCGTGTAGGTAGAAGGCTGAAATTTGGCAGGCTTATTCCTTACAGCTCACTTACAAAAGTTAAGCAGGTTTCATTTCGAAATTCTACGCGTAATGGTCATAACTGGAAGCTGTTTTTCTCCATTTACTGTAATGGAGATAAGCTCGAAAGCCGTGGGGGCGGAGTTTCATGTGACATCATCACGCCTCTCACGTAATCATGCAGTACGTAGAAAACCAGGAAGAGCTCCAAAAAGCGCTGAAGGAAACATGCATTATATAATTGAGAAGGCAGCGAAACAATAAGAAGCGAGCGAGTGACATATACAACCATATTCATGAGTGCTGCTACTACGGAAACAAAGCATGATGTAAACCTGAACTTTAAGTTCATAGACAGGCTACCGCTGGCGTTTCTAATTTAGTGCCTGCCCATATAAGGCCGTCCGTCAGCGGTAATCCAATAGAAACACTGCCGCTAAATATTCACGGGTGAAGGACTGTGCTTGTGCAGAGGAAGATGAGATGTAACTTGAACACAACACATCCTACAAATACGAACCTGATTGAAAAAAATAATGATAATCAAATCCTTGATGACAGCAACACTCAATAACACTCACAAAACAATTACTGTATATTGACAGTCGTGTTACATTCTTTTTAAATTGTTCCCTTTTCTTTTTCATAGCTTCTTTAACACACTACTTCTCCGCTGCGATACGCGGGTATATATATATGTATATATATACCCCGATCTACATACTCGAATAATGGATACTTTATTCGCCATCAATGATTGTTTTGGTAAAGCCATACTCGGTGTATTCATTAGATGAACGGTAAAAAAGTAAGAGCGAGGGGAGGGTGACTTATTGAGGCATGCAGGCAAAACCACAATAGCACGCGGGCTCGATGTACTGTAGTGCGCGTCAACTCGATCTGAATTGCGCGATCACATTTGAAAAAATATATCTTTTCAAGTTCTATTTAGTCCATATGTGTCAAACTCAAGGGCCGCGGGCCACATCCGGCCCGGCGTGTAATTATATCCGGCCCGCAAGATCATTTTATATACTGTATTATTGTTATTAATAGCCCGGGTATATGAAGCGCTGGTAACACAATAAACTACAGATCCCATAATGCAGCGCTTCAGCTGCCTTGCCGAACACTTACCGCGTTAATCAAGTCTAGCTTATGATGCTGCAAGTTATTGCGAAGCTAGCCCACACGATGCTGAAGAGAAAAGTTGATTCTGAAAATAGAGCCTTTAAAAACCGATAGGAGGCTGAGTATATGTTTACTGACATTGCCGGTAAACCCGTGTGTCTCATTTGTGGAGCTAATGTGGCTGTAATTGCAGAATTTAATCTAAGACGGCACTATGAGACAAAACATCAGGATAACCTGAAAGACCTGAATGCAATGCAGAAGATACAGAAAGCAGAAGAATTAAAGAAGAATCTGACACTTCAGCAGACGTTTTTACCCGTGCACAATCACAAAGTGATTTCAAGTGAAGCTGCTTTTATGGGAGACACAAATGCACCAGTGCAACTTGCCCCACTTTCCCTGTTGCCAAGTAATATTGAACCAAGTCGGCACAACGGTGTTCCCAAATACGCACTTTGCTGATAAACTGCGCGCACTGAGTTCGCACGGCGCTTTGGTGACTTTGAAGAACAAACAAAGAATTTTGAGTTGTTTCGCAACCCATTTGCCATCGATGTGGAAACTGCACTTGTGCAGATTCAGATAGAGGTGATCGAGCTGCAGTGTAATGGCACACTGAAGGCAAAGTACGATACTGCAGGGCCCGCACAGTTTATTCACTCCATTCCCGCAGAAATGCTCCAGCTCCGTCTACATGCGACTCGAACCTTGTGCATGTTTGGTAGCACATATCTGTGTGAGAAGCTCTTCTCAGTGATGAAGACTAACAAAACAGCACACAGGAGTCGCCTCGCTGATGAGCACCTGCAGTCCATCCTGAGAATCTCCACAACGCAGAACCTCACACCAAACATAAACGAACTTGTTGCCAAAAAAAGATGCCAGGCGTCCAGCTCTAAAATGACATATGAGCAAAGACAACTGAATGATTTGATTTGTTATTGCTGAAAAGAACACATTTTATTTATATTTCCAGGTTTTATTATGCAGCATGTTCATATTTGAATTTGTATAATTTTGACAGAATATATTTTTATGGAGAGCAAAATCTTTTGGGATATTTAAAATCTAAGTTTATTTTTTATATAAAATTACATAAGAGTAAAGAAATTTGAATGTTTGTTCTTTTAACGTTTACTTTATTTCTAACTTGTATAATTTAGACAGGATATATTTTTATGGAGAGCAAAATATTATAAGTTGTTTAAGGTTTGAATTGATTTATTCAGGAATAATATTCCTGTCTGTTTTTACCATTCCTACCAAAGATATTTCTGTCGACTAAATAAAAATTCCTTCTATTTAAAATTTAAATAGAACTTGAACAAATACGATAGTTCATAATATCCACGCAGACTTGCACGTAAGAGCGGGAGTTATCCGTTTTAACAAGCAGCGTATTGCACTGATACGAAATAGCTGTGTGTGTATATATGTAGATATGTTTGTATATGTATATATATGTTTATATATGTTGAAACTTACCGGTTTACTTTCTGGACGTCTGAGCTGCCTGCGGCCTCCTCGTCTACAATGTGGACTGGTAGGATATTTGCTTGGTTAATGTTTGTTTGGAGTCTTCTATCGCTCGTTATCCAACCTGCGACTGGCCTCCTCCAGTACCCAGCTGCTGAGCTGCTTCGTCTGCGTCTTCTCCAGTCTGTGCCTCTGCTGTCGGTGCTATATTTCGACCCGGACGTCATACTTCTCCCTCGTCGGAGATACATCCATTGTGGGTCCCGCCGGAGATTCCGAACGGACGCCTCGAAAGGAATTAACTCTTTTTGGTCTGATTTTCGGCACCCTCCACATAACACAGATAGGAACGCTGACCATAGCGTGTTGGCCAGCTTAGCTCGGTCGACTAACACCACTGTCAAATGCGACAGCAACATTGTCAGCTTTGGTCTATTGAACATCCGCTCACTTACGAGCAAGGGACATCTCATTCAGGATCTCCTCATTGACCGTAAGTTTGACTTTCTCTGTTTAACTGAGACTTGGCAGCAACCTCAAGACTTTTCACAACTTAATGAATGCACCCCCCGGGGTTTGTTTACACTTGTCAACCCTGTGCATCTGGCCGTGGAGAAGGTGTCGCGATAATTTACCGCGAGAAGTGGAAAGTCCTGCCGTTGCCTGCTCCTGCTGTTAGCTCTTTTGAATCGACTGTGTCAACTGTCTGGGCCAGTTCCAACCATCATTGCAACTGTCTACCGTCCTCCTAAGTCTAACAACAATTTTTTGAACGATCTTGCTACCTTTCTAACCAATCTATCTGTAATTGCTCCAAATATAATTCTGCTGGGGGATTTTAATATACATCTGGACAAAATCAATATCCCTCTCACTAGAGACTTTTTATCTTTTTATCTTGCCTGGAGAGTTTTGGATACCAACAGCACACTGATGTTCCTACCCATTGTAAAGGACATATCTTGGACCTGATTTGCTGCTCTGGTGTTGTTCCTTTTGATCTTACAGCAGATGAACTCACTATAACCGACCACTTTCTCCTATCATTCAAGGCTAAACTTACCTTTTCTGTTCTTAAGCTTCCACGTCTCATAGCTTTTCGTAACATTAAGAATATTAACTTGAATTTGCTGTCTTCTAGAATTGATTCGCAAATGGACTTTTATAATTTATCCACTCCCATAGAACTGGTCTCATATTATGACACTTGCCTTAATGGTATTCTTAATTCTCTGGCTCTGCTAAAAACCAGATCTGTTTCTTTTTCCTTTTCTGCCCCCTGGTTTACGCCTGAACTTCGGCTTCTGAAAGCTAAAGGCAGGCAACTTGAAAGGTTGTTTAAAAAAACCAGACTCTTTGTCCACAAAGAGATGTATAAAAATCATCTACTCTATTACAAGGATTGTATAGCTCAAACCAAATCTAATTATTACACTCAGTTAATTACTTGTAATACAGGTAACACCAAGTCTTTGTTTTCTTTACTTAATAATGTTACACAACCTCCTGACTCTTTACCATCTCACCTTTACTCAACTGCCTTCTGTAATTCTCTTATGTCTTTTTTCAATGAGAAAATCCAAAAGATACATCAGCACCTTGGTCCAGATCCTTCCTGTATTTCTTCTGAACTACACTCACCTATTCACTCTTTCTCTTCTTTCCAGCTTCCCACTTCCTCTGAAATTTCAGATCTCATCTGCAAATCCAAGTCATCTACTTGTCAGCTGGACCCCCTGCCTACAGTTTTGGTTAAAGCCTGCCTCCCCTCTCTAGTCCCTCTTATTTCTGCCATCATTCACTCTTCTCTTACTACTGGTATCATTCCCTCATCTTTCAAAACTGCTGCTATAACCCCAATACTAAAAAAACCTGGTTGTGATCCTACTAATTTCAATAATTTTCGCCCCATTTCTAACTTGCCCTTTATCTCCAAAATTCTTGAAAAAATAGTAGCTATCCAACTTCACACCCACTTGTCTCACAATAATCTATATGAGAAGTTCCAGTCTGGTTTTCGCCCCCTTCATAGTACAGAAACGGCACTTGTTAAAATTACCAATGACCTCCTTATGGCTGCTGATTCTGGTCTAATCACTATTCTCATCCTTCTCGATCTGAGTGCGGCCTGAGAGATAAGATCTAAACCAATCAAGTGGAGTGTGAGTAATGCCAATCAAAGATAATCTATTAAGGAGAGTGGTATGACAAATAGTATCAAAGGCCGCACTCATTTCATACAGCTTAAAACCTTCACATCCCAACCCACTGCTGTTACTTCTGGTGTGCCCCAAGGCTCTGTCCTGGGGCCTCTTCTTTTTATTATTTACCTTCTTCCCCTTGGCAATATTTTTCGCAAATATAACATTAATTTTCACTGTTATGCTGATGACACCCAGCTCTAACTGGCTGGTAAACCCACCTCCTCTTTTCCACCACCCTCACTTATTGACTGCATTTCTGAAATTAAATCCTGGTTCTCTTCAAATTTTCTTAAATTAAACAGTGACAAAACTGAGGTTCTCCTCATTGGTTCAAAATCATCATTATCCAAAACCAATAATCTTTCTTTTATTATTGATAACTCTGTTGTTTCCCCATCATCTCAGGTCAAGAGTCTGGGTGTCATCCTTGACAGTACTCTATCCTTCCAATGTCAGATTAATAACATCACCCGGTCTGCTTACTTCCACTTAGGTAATATTAATCACATTCGCCCCTCCCTCACTCCTCATACCACTGCCATTCTTGTTCATAGTCTTGTCACTTCTCGGCTGGACTACTGCAACTCACTCCTCTTTGGTCTCCCTAATAAATCTCTTCATAAGCTTCAGTTAGTCCAGAATTCTGCAGCACGTATCATC
Organism: Polypterus bichir lapradei; assembly: GCA_026402145.1. Lineage (NCBI taxonomy): Eukaryota > Metazoa > Chordata > Cladistia > Polypteriformes > Polypteridae > Polypterus > Polypterus bichir. The sequence continues at coordinate 13,430,879 of JANRMT010062806.1, read as the reverse complement.
ACTGGAATCCCATCTTTTCACCATATTACTCCGGTCTTGCAGCAGCTTCATTGGCTCCCGATCAAGTTTCGTATTGATTTTAAGATTCTGCTACTAACATTTAAGGCCATCCATAACCTCACACCTCCATATCTGTCTGACCTTCTACATGTTTCCATTCCATCCCATAACCTTAGATCCTCTTCCTCCACCCATCTGACCGTTCCTCACGCCCGTCTAACCACCATGGGGAGCAGAGCTTTCAGCCGTTCTGCTCCCAAGCACTGGAACTCATTACCTGCGGATCTCCGAAATATTAAATCATACTCATCCTTTAAATGTAAACTTAAAACACATTTGTTTAAAATGGCTTTTTCTTCTTCCTCCTGATTATAGTGGTTTTGTTTGGTTTTAATTTAAGATTTTCTTATGTTTTAAGTTGTTTATAATTGTGTCTTTTATTTATTTATTTATTGTTTGTTCGGTGTCCTTGAGTTCTCTGAAAGGCGCCTTGTATAAATAAAATGTATTATTATTATTATTATTATTATTATATATGTATGTGTGTATATATATATATATATATATATATATATATGTATTTGTGTATATATACAGTGGTGTGAAAAACTATTTGCCCCCTTCCTGATTTCTTATTCTTTTGCATGTTTGTCACACAAAATGTTTCTGATCATCAAACACATTTAACCATTAGTCAAATATAACACAAGTAAACACAAAATGCAGTTTTTAAATGATGGTTTTTATTATTTAGGTAGAAAAAAAAATCCAAACCTACATGGCCCTGTGTGAAAAAGTAATTGCCCCCTGAACCTAATAACTGGTTGGGCCACACTTAGCAGCAATAACTGCAATCAAGCGTTTGCAATAACTTGCAATGAGTCTTTTACAGCGCTCTGGAGGAATTTTGGCCCACTCATCTTTGCAGAATTGTTGTAATTCAGCTTTATTTGAGGGTTTTCTAGCATGAACTGCCTTTTTAAGGTCATGCCATAGCATCTCAATTGGATTCAGGTCAGGACTTTGACTAGGTAAATCCAAAGTCTTCATTTTGTTTTTCTTCAGCCATTCAGAGGTGGATTTGCTGGTGTGTTTTGGGTCATTGTCCTGTTGCAGCACCCAAGATTGCTTCAGCTTGAGTTGACGAACAGATGGCCGGACATTCTCCTTCAGGATTTTTTGGTAGACAGTAGAATTTATGGTTCCATCTATCACAGCAAGCCTTCCAGGTCCTGAAGCAGCAAAACAACCCCAGACCATCACACTACCACCACCATATTTTACTGTTGGTATGATGTTCTTTTTCTGAAATGCTGTGTTCCTTTTACGCCAGATGTAACGGGACATTTGCCTTCCAAAAAGTTCAACTTTTGTCTCATCAGTCCACAAGGTATTTTCCCAAAAGTCTTGGCAATCATTGAGATGTTTCTTAGCAAATTTGAGACGAGCCCTAATTTTCTTTTTGCTTAACAGTGGTTTGCGTCTTGGAAATCTTCAATGCAGGCCGTTTTTGCCCAGTCTCTTTCTTATGGTGGAGTCGTGAACACTGACCTTAATTGAGGCAAGTGAGGCCTGCAGTTCTTTAGACGTTGTCCTGGGGTCTTTTGTGACCTCTCGGATGAGTCGTCTCTGTGCTCTTGGGGTAATTTTGGTCGGCCGGCCACTCCTGGGAAGGTTCACCACTGTTCCATGTTTTTGCCATTTGTGGATAATGGCTCTCACTGTGGTTCGCTGGAGTCCCAAAGCTTTAGAAATGGCTTTATAACCTTTACCAGACTGATAGATCTCAATTACTTCTGTTCTCATTTGTTCCTGAATTTCTTTGGTTCTTGGCATGATGTCTAGCTTTTGAGGTGCTTTTGGTCTACTTCTCTGTGTCAGGCAGTTCCTATTTAAGTGATTTCTTGATTGAAACAGGTGTGGCAGTAATCAGGCCTGGGGGTGGCTACGGAAATTGAACTCAGGTGTGATACACCACAGTTAGGTTATCTTTTAACAAGGGGGCAATTACTTTTTCACACAGGGCCATGTAGGTTTGGATTTTTTTTTCCCTAAATAATAAAAACCATCATTTAAAAACTGCATTTTGTGTTTACTTGTGTTATATTTGACTAATGGTTACATGTGTTTGATGATCAGAAACATTTTGTGTGACAAACATGCAAAAGAATAAGAAATCAGGAAGGGGGCAAATAGTTTTTCACACCACTGTATATATATATGCTTTGCATCACATAAATAAATTATATTGAAAAGTAGGCTATATTAAAATAGAAAACCATTTTTTAAATTGTAATTTTTTTCCTGTATTTTTTATCAAATAAATGCAGGCTTGATGCGCATAAGTGACTTATTTAGCCTAAAATAAATGTGCATGCAAATTTGACCAAATGAAATAATATACATTAATGGACTTATTTATTTATGCATTCATTCGTATGTTTAGGCCTATTTATTCATTCATTCGTTTATTTAGTCCAATTCATTCATTCATTCGTTAAACGGCCCAAGCGATCAGACACGTCCTGTCTGATGACAGAAGGAGCAGCCTGTCCATGACCTGGCAGGACATGGACGTCTTGAAAGCTGTTCACGAAGCACTGAAACCAGTCGGTGACTTCACTGATATTTTGTCAGGAGAAAATTATGTGACCAGTTCCTGTATCCTCCCCATACTATAGCTCTGCAGGGACAATGTGTTGGCTGCGTCAGAAAATGACCTCCAGCTAACAAAGTCAATCAAAACTGGAATTCTAACAAAGCTGGAGGCCAAGTATGAATCCAATTCAGTGCGCAAAATATTGCAAAAATGCACTTTCCTCCACCCTCGTTACCGTGGAGGATATGAGACGGATGACAACGCATTGGCTGAGACCAAGGCTGAATTACAGGCTGAGATCGTGAGCTTAGAGGCAGCAGGTCCAGTGGCCATCAGAGTGGAAGAGGGAGAGGCGCAACCTGCACCCTCACGAAAAAAGATGACTCTGGGAAGTATGCTGCAAAAAAAATCTGATGCAATGGCAGGTCCCGTCGGCATCGGCACCGTAGAGGACCGAGTCGGAGCTGAAATAACAGGCCTACTGTTTGGAGCCAGTTACTCAAGGAGACGAGGACCCACTTCTCTGGTGGAAAAATGCTGCCGGGCGTTTTCCCCAGATGTCGCAAGTGGCACGAAAGTACCTTTGCGTCTGTGCCACAAGCACACCATCGGAGCAGGTTTTCAGCACCGCAGGTAAAGTTGTCGGTCTACAACGTGCCCTGTTGAAGCCCGACAAAGTAAACATGCTGGTTTTTCTACCGAAAAATCTTGACTAGATTGATGCCATTTGCCATTCGTTCCTATTCGCACTGTGTTTATTTTTATTGATTTAATTGATTCAGGTATTTTTATTTGGTTTACGTTAAAAACAATATTGGAAAGAAGACTGGAAAGAAGTTTTTGTTTAGGACTATTGCTTTGCAATACTTTTTATAATATGGATGATGTTTATGTTAATTCAACTCTGGTTGACTGTTGTGGGTCTATTTGCACTTTTTTATAAGCTGCTCTTTTTTTGTTATTAAAAGTTGTTCAGGCGATGTGATTTAATTTAATTGATTTGTGCGCATCTCCGCGTGAAAACTGTTCTGGATGTTTATGTTAATTTAATTCTGTTTGACTGTTGTATTTGCACTTTTTTATAAACTGCTATTTGTTGCTAATAAAAGTTGTTAATATTGTTCTGCATTTTATTTTATTGTTTCAGTATTAGTGTTTGATATTCAGTTTCTGAACGGTTTAGGCACAAGCCAACAGTTTGGTGACGCTGTCTGAGCCTTACGTCACAATTTTTTTATTATTCACGGTAATACCGTATACCGAGGTAAAATAGGGAGGAGGTTTGATGGTATCAAAATTTGGATACCGCCCAACCTTAATACACACATATATATATATCCTTTTTAGTGCGAGCAGCTGTTGCTGGGGGTGGCAGAATCCATTGAGGAAGAAAAATGAAAAACATTTGTACAAAATCTTAATTTATCTATCCATTCCTAAATAATTAAATGGGCAGGCTATTTCGTATCAGTGCAATATGCTGCTTGTTAAAACGGATGACTCCTGCTCTTACGTGCACTTAGTGCTGCGTGGGTATTATGAACTATCGTATCTGTTCAAGTTCTATTTAAATTTTAAATATAAGTAATTTTTATTTAGTCGACAGAAATATGTTTGGTAGGAATGTAAGTTAAATTTAGTCATCATTGCATAAATTTTTCTTCATCATTGCATAAATTTAAAGACTAAATTCAACTTACATTCTTACCAAAGATATTTCTCTCGACTAAATAGAACCTACTTATATCCAAATAGAACTTGAAAAGATATATTTTTTCGAATCTGATCGCGCATTGTAGAGCGACTTGACGCGCACCACATCGAGCCTGCAAGCTATTGAGCTGTTGCCTACCTGCCTTAATAAGTGACCCTCTCTTCGCTCTTACTTTTTTACCATTCATTTAATCATGGGTAGTCGCGAAAAAATTTGAAAATGGAAGGAGGATTACACTGAGTAAGGCTTTACCAAAACAATTATTGAAGGCGAATAAAGTATCCATTATTCATAAAGCTTCAATTGGTGATCTGTTTTTCTGCGTTAACCTCATATTTTTTCATACTTATTCTCAAACCAAGGGGGTGCGAGGGTAAAATGAATCGGGAAACGCTGATTTATGTATATTGAATATATTGAAATAGTTTTACTGTCAAATAATGCAAACAATACGCAGCACGTGTTTCGCCCTAATTCTGGGCTCATCAGGCGTACACACTCACTGCATCCCCTGTTGGGAATCGAACCTCTGACGTCCGTGCTAGAGGCGAAGCCTCTCCTGCTGCGCCACTACGTGTGGTTCGTTTATTTGATGGTATGTAGTTCGGGAGATTATATATAAAGATAACTCCTGTAGCCACAATAAATGCCTTTATTGAATAGACAAACTGTGGTGAACAAGTTCCTTTCTACTGCAGCCACAGCCGCGACATCACATAAAAAACATCAATAATAACTCATAAAATTGCAATATTATTTAGGAAAATCGCAACATTTTACTCACCAAAAATTCGGATTATCTATACTAATAAACGGCAAAGCCCTCACTCACTCACTCACTGACTCACTGACTGACTGACTGACTGACTCATCACTAATTCTCCAACTTCCCGTGTAGGTAGAAGGCTGAAATTTGGCAGGCTTATTCCTTACAGCTTCCTTACAAAAGTTGGGCAGGTTTCATTTCGAAATTCTACGCGTAATGGTCATAACTGGAAGCTGTTTTTCTCCATTTACTGTAATGGAGATGAGCGTGAAACCCGTGGGGGCGGAGTTTCGTGTGACATCATCACGCCTCCCACGTAATCACGCAGTAGGTAGAAAACCAGGAAGAGGCCCAAAAAGCGCTGAAGAAAACATGCAATATATAATTGAGAAGGCAGCGAAACAATAAGAAGCGAGCGAGTGACATATACAACCATATTCATGAGTTCTGCTACTTCGGAAACAAAGCACGATGTAAACCTAAACTTTAAATTAAGTTCATAGACAGGCTGCCGCTGGCGTTTGTAATTTAGTGCCTGCCCATATAAGGCCGTCCGTCAGCGGCAATCCAATAGAAACACTGCCACGGGTAAATATTCACGGGTGAAGGACTGTGCTTATGCAGAGGAAGATGAGATGGTCAGGGTGGTGTTTGGCACAAAATCAGCGAAACTGCGAGAGAAAGTTTTAAGTGGCGGGACTTAGGTAACATTAGATACAGCCATGGATATAGCACGACATGGCACCAGCACAGCTGGGAAACTTCGATGCATGTACACCGAGCGGCTCACGTGAACTGACGCAGTGCACAGACAAAAAGCAACAGTTCCAAAGAGCGCTGAACAAAAACCGAATTACACAATTGAAAAGGCAGCAAAAAAATATGAAGCGTCTGATACATACAAGCATATTATTCATAACTGCAGCTACTGCAGAAACAAAGCACATGGTGGAAAAAGTGAATGTCCCGCTAAAGGAAGACAGTGTTAAAAAAAAAAAACCCGTGCCTGCAGTGTGTCAGGTCTCAGATAAAGAAGAAGACGAGCTGTTTATTGATGCAGTAAGAAACGAATCTTTTTCATAGCTTCTTTAACACACTACGTCTCCGCTGCGATACGCGGGTATATATATATATATGTATATATATATATACCCCGATCTACATACTCGAATAATGAATACTTTATTCGCAATCAATGATTGTTTTGGTAAAGCCATACTCAGTGTATTTATTAGATGAACGGTAAAAAAGTAAGAGCGAGGGGAGGGTGACTTATTGAGGCATGCAGGCAAAACCACAATAGCACGCGGGCTCGATGTACGAAAAAATATATCTTTTCAAGTTCTATTTAGTCCATATGTGTCAAACTCAAGGGCCACGGGCCACATCCGGCCCGGCGTGTAATTATATCCGGCCCGCGAGATCATTTTATATACTGTATTATTGTTATTAATGGCCCGGGTATATGAAGCGCTGGTAACACAATAAACTACAGATCCCATAATGCAGCGCTTCAGCTGCCTTGCCGAACACTTACCGCGTTAATCAAGTCTAGCTTGATTGTGCAAGTGGTGCAAGTTGGTGCAAGTTATTGTGAAGCTAGCCCACACGATGCCGAAGAGAAAAGGTGATTCTGAACATAGAGCCTTTAAAAACCGATGGGAGGCTGAGTATATGTTTACTGACATTGCCGGTAAACCCGTGTGTCTCATTTGTGGAGCTAATGTGGGTGTAATTACAGAATTTAATCTAAGACGGCACAATGAGACAAAACATCAAGATAACCTGAAAGACCTGAATGCAATGCAGAAGATACAGAAAGCAGAAGAATTAAATAAGAATCTGACACTTCAGCGGACGTTTTTACCCGTGCACAATCACAAAGTGATTTCAAGTGAAGCTGCTTTTATGGGAGACACAAATGCACCAGTGCAACTTGCCCCACTTTCCCTGTTGCCAAGTAATGTTGAACCAAGTCGTCACTACGGTGTTCCCAAATACGCACTTTGCTGATAAACTGAGCGCACTGAGTTTGCACGGCGCTTTGGTGACTTTGAAGAACAAAAAAAGTCCGTCTACATGCGGCTCGAACCTTGTGCATGTTTGGTAGCACATATCTGTGTGAGAAGCTCTTCTCAGTGATAAAGACTAACAAAACAGCACACAGGAGTCGCCTCACTGATGAGCACCTGCAGTCCATCCTGAGAATCTCCACAACACAGAACCTCACACCAAACATAAACGAACTTGTTGCCAAAAAAAGATGCCAGGCGTCCAGCTCTAAAATGACATATGAGCAAAGACAACTGAATGATTTGATTTGTTATTGCTGAAAGGAACACATTTTATTTATATTTCCAGGTTTTGTTATGCAGCATGTTCATATTTGAATTTGTATAATTTTGACAGGATATATTTTTATGGAGAGCAAAATCTTTTGGGATATTTAAAATCTAAGTTTATTTTTTATATAAAATTACATAAGAGTAAAGAAATTTGAATGTTTGTTCTTTTAACGTTTACTTTATTTCTAACTTGTATAATTTAGACAGGATATATTTTTATGGAGAGCAAAATATTATAAGTTGTTTAAGGTTTGAGTTGATTTATTCAGGAATAATATTCCTGTCTGTTTTTACCATTCCTACCAAAGATATTTCTGTCGACTAAATAAAAATTCCTTCTATTTAAAATTTAAATAGAACTTGAACAAATACGATAGTTCATAATATCCACGCAGACTTGCACGTAAGAGCGGGAGTTATCCGTTTTAACAAGCAGCGTATTGCACTGATACGAAATAGCTGTGTGTGTATATATGTAGATATGTTTGTATATGTATATATATGTTTATATATGTTGAAACTTACCGGTTTACTTTCTGGACGTCTGAGCTGCCTGCGGCCTCCTCGTCTACAATGTGGACTGGTAGGATATTTGCTTGGTTAATGTTTGTTTGGAGTCTTCTATCGCTCGTTATCCAACCTGCGACTGGCCTCCTCCAGTACCCAGCTGCTGAGCTGCTTCGTCTGCGTCTTCTCCAGTCTGTGCCTCTGCTGTCGGTGCTATATTTCGACCCGGACGTCATACTTCTCCCTCGTCGGAGATACATCCATTGTGGGTCCCGCCGGAGATTCCGAACGGACGCCTCGAAAGGAATTAACTCTTTTTGGTCTGATTTTCGGCACCCTCCACATAACACAGATAGGAACGCTGACCATAGCGTGTTGGCCAGCTTAGCTCGGTCGACTAACACCACTGTCAAATGCGACAGCAACATTGTCAGCTTTGGTCTATTGAACATCCGCTCACTTACGAGCAAGGGACATCTCATTCAGGATCTCCTCATTGACCGTAAGTTTGACTTTCTCTGTTTAACTGAGACTTGGCAGCAACCTCAAGACTTTTCACAACTTAATGAATGCACCCCCCGGGGTTTGTTTACACTTGTCAACCCTGTGCATCTGGCCGTGGAGAAGGTGTCGCGATAATTTACCGCGAGAAGTGGAAAGTCCTGCCGTTGCCTGCTCCTGCTGTTAGCTCTTTTGAATCGACTGTGTCAACTGTCTGGGCCAGTTCCAACCATCATTGCAACTGTCTACCGTCCTCCTAAGTCTAACAACAATTTTTTGAACGATCTTGCTACCTTTCTAACCAATCTATCTGTAATTGCTCCAAATATAATTCTGCTGGGGGATTTTAATATACATCTGGACAAAATCAATATCCCTCTCACTAGAGACTTTTTATCTTTTTATCTTGCCTGGAGAGTTTTGGATACCAACAGCACACTGATGTTCCTACCCATTGTAAAGGACATATCTTGGACCTGATTTGCTGCTCTGGTGTTGTTCCTTTTGATCTTACAGCAGATGAACTCACTATAACCGACCACTTTCTCCTATCATTCAAGGCTAAACTTACCTTTTCTGTTCTTAAGCTTCCACGTCTCATAGCTTTTCGTAACATTAAGAATATTAACTTGAATTTGCTGTCTTCTAGAATTGATTCGCAAATGGACTTTTATAATTTATCCACTCCCATAGAACTGGTCTCATATTATGACACTTGCCTTAATGGTATTCTTAATTCTCTGGCTCTGCTAAAAACCAGATCTGTTTCTTTTTCCTTTTCTGCCCCCTGGTTTACGCCTGAACTTCGGCTTCTGAAAGCTAAAGGCAGGCAACTTGAAAGGTTGTTTAAAAAAACCAGACTCTTTGTCCACAAAGAGATGTATAAAAATCATCTACTCTATTACAAGGATTGTATAGCTCAAACCAAATCTAATTATTACACTCAGTTAATTACTTGTAATACAGGTAACACCAAGTCTTTGTTTTCTTTACTTAATAATGTTACACAACCTCCTGACTCTTTACCATCTCACCTTTACTCAACTGCCTTCTGTAATTCTCTTATGTCTTTTTTCAATGAGAAAATCCAAAAGATACATCAGCACCTTGGTCCAGATCCTTCCTGTATTTCTTCTGAACTACACTCACCTATTCACTCTTTCTCTTCTTTCCAGCTTCCCACTTCCTCTGAAATTTCAGATCTCATCTGCAAATCCAAGTCATCTACTTGTCAGCTGGACCCCCTGCCTACAGTTTTGGTTAAAGCCTGCCTCCCCTCTCTAGTCCCTCTTATTTCTGCCATCATTCACTCTTCTCTTACTACTGGTATCATTCCCTCATCTTTCAAAACTGCTGCTATAACCCCAATACTAAAAAAACCTGGTTGTGATCCTACTAATTTCAATAATTTTCGCCCCATTTCTAACTTGCCCTTTATCTCCAAAATTCTTGAAAAAATAGTAGCTATCCAACTTCACACCCACTTGTCTCACAATAATCTATATGAGAAGTTCCAGTCTGGTTTTCGCCCCCTTCATAGTACAGAAACGGCACTTGTTAAAATTACCAATGACCTCCTTATGGCTGCTGATTCTGGTCTAATCACTATTCTCATCCTTCTCGATCTGAGTGCGGCCTTTGATACTATTTGTCATACCACTCTCCTTAATAGATTATCTTTGATTGGCATTACTCACACTCCACTTGATTGGTTTAGATCTTATCTCTCAGGCCGCACTCATTTCATACAGCTTAAAACCTTCACATCCCAACCCACTGCTGTTACTTCTGGTGTGCCCCAAGGCTCTGTCCTGGGGCCTCTTCTTTTTATTATTTACCTTCTTCCCCTTGGCAATATTTTTCGCAAATATAACATTAATTTTCACTGTTATGCTGATGACACCCAGCTCTAACTGGCTGGTAAACCCACCTCCTCTTTTCCACCACCCTCACTTATTGACTGCATTTCTGAAATTAAATCCTGGTTCTCTTCAAATTTTCTTAAATTAAACAGTGACAAAACTGAGGTTCTCCTCATTGGTTCAAAATCATCATTATCCAAAACCAATAATCTTTCTTTTATTATTGATAACTCTGTTGTTTCCCCATCATCTCAGGTCAAGAGTCTGGGTGTCATCCTTGACAGTACTCTATCCTTCCAATGTCAGATTAATAACATCACCCGGTCTGCTTACTTCCACTTAGGTAATATTAATCACATTCGCCCCTCCCTCACTCCTCATACCACTGCCATTCTTGTTCATAGTCTTGTCACTTCTCGGCTGGACTACTGCAACTCACTCCTCTTTGGTCTCCCTAATAAATCTCTTCATAAGCTTCAGTTAGTCCAGAATTCTGCAGCACGTATCATCACTGGAATCCCATCTTTTCACCATATTACTCCGGTCTTGCAGCAGCTTCATTGGCTCCCGATCAAGTTTCGTATTGATTTTAAGATTCTGCTACTAACATTTAAGGCCATCCATAACCTCACACCTCCATATCTGTCTGACCTTCTACATGTTTCCATTCCATCCCATAACCTTAGATCCTCTTCCTCCACCCATCTGACCGTTCCTCACGCCCGTCTAACCACCATGGGGAGCAGAGCTTTCAGCCGTTCTGCTCCCAAGCACTGGAACTCATTACCTGCGGATCTCCGAAATATTAAATCATACTCATCCTTTAAATGTAAACTTAAAACACATTTGTTTAAAATGGCTTTTTCTTCTTCCTCCTGATTATAGTGGTTTTGTTTGGTTTTAATTTAAGATTTTCTTATGTTTTAAGTTGTTTATAATTGTGTCTTTTATTTATTTATTTATTGTTTGTTCGGTGTCCTTGAGTTCTCTGAAAGGCGCCTTGTATAAATAAAATGTATTATTATTATTATTATTATTATTATATA
>JANRMT010062806.1:13386619-13405923 GCA_026402145.1 Polypterus bichir lapradei | reverse complement strand
CAAAAGAATAAGAAATCAGGGAGGGGGCAAATAGTTTTTCACACCACACTATATATATCCAATACACACACACACACACACACACACACATATACACACACAGTGCATCCGGAAAGTATTCACAGCGCATCACTTTTTCCACATTTTGTTATGTTACAGCCTTATTCCAAAATGGATTAAATTCATTTTTTTCCTCAGAATTCTACACACAACACCCCATAATGACAACATAAAAAGCTTACTTGAGGTTTTTGCACATTTATTAAAAATAAAAAAACTGAGGAATCACATGTACATAAGTATTCACAGCCTTTACGCAATATTTTGTTGATGCACCTTTGGCAGCAATTACAGCCTCAAGTCTTTTTGAATATGATGCCACAAGCTTGCCACACCTATCCTTGGCCAGTTTCGCCCATTCCTCTTTGCAGCACCTCTCAAGCTTCATCATGTTGGATGGGAAGCGGCGGTGCACAGCCATTTTAAGATCTCTCCCGAGATGTTCAATCGGATTCAAGTCTGGGCTCTGGCTGGGCCACTCAAGGACATTCACAGAGTTGTCCTGAAGCCACTCCTTTGATATCTTGGCTGTGTGCTTAGGGTTGTTGTCCTGCTGAAAGATTGCCCCAGTTTGAGGTCAAGAGCGCTCTGGAGCAGGTTTTCAACCAGGATGTCTCTGTACATTGCTGCAGTCATCGTTCCCTTTATCCTGACTAGTCTCCCAGTTCCTGCCACTGAAAAACATCCCCATGCTTCACTGTAGGGATGGTATTGGCCTGGTGATGAGCGGTGCCTGGTTTCCTCCAAACGTGACGCCTGGCACTCACACCAAAGAGTTCAATATTTGTCTCATCAGACCAGAGAATTTTGTTTCTCATGGTCTGAGAGTCCTTCAGGTGCCTTTTGGCAAACCCCAGGCGGGCTGCCACGTGCCTTTTACTAAGGAGTTGCTTCCGTCTGGCCACTCTACCATACAGGCCTGATTGGTGGATTGCTGCAGAGATGGTTGTCCTTTTGGAAGGTTCTCCTCTCTCCACAGAGGACCTCTGGAGCTCTGACAGAGTGACAACTGGGTTCTTGGTCACCTCCCTGACTAAGGCCCTTCTCCCCTGATCGCTCGGTTTAGATGACCAGCCAGCTCTAGGAACAGTCCTGATGGTTTCGAACTTCTTCAATTTACGGATGATGGAGGCCAGTGTGCTCATTGGGACCTTCAAAGCAGCACAAATTTTTCTGTAACCTTCCCCAGATTTGTTCCTCGAGACAATCCTGTCACGGAGGTCTACAGACAATTCCTTTGACTTCATGCTTGGTTTGTGCTCTGACATGAACTGTCAACTGTGGGACCTTATATAGACAGGTGTGTGCCTTTCCAAATCATGTCCAATCAACTGAATTTACCACAGGTGAACTCCAATTAAGCTGCAGAAACATCTCCAGGATGATCAGGGGAAACAGAATGCACCCGAGCTCAATTTTGAGCTTCATGGCAAAGGCTGTGAATACTTATGTACATGTGTTTTCTCAATTTTTTTATTTTTAATAAATTTGCAAAAACCTCAAGTAAACTTTTTCACGTTGTCATTATGGGGTGTTGTGTGTAGAATTCTGAGGAAAAAAATGAATTCAATTCATTTTGGAATAAGGCTGTAACATAACAAAATGAGGAGAAAGTGATGCGCTGTGAATACTTTCTGGATGCACTGTGTGTATGTACATCAGACACTAGATACCGCTGACGAACCCTTCTCTTCGTTGCCAGTGTGTAGCAGCGAAAAAGTAAAACCAATGAGTTTTAACAGACGTCATTGAAGAGGATCATGAGTTTGGAGAAGGGTCCGGCTGCAGGCTGCAGGCCAAAGAGTCTGCCTTCCACGTCCCCGGCCATCCACAGTCCACCCCACAACCTCACCCAGTCCGTAGAAAGAGAATGAGAAGAGCTGCTGTACGGTCTTTCCAATTCGAAAAAGAAAAGGAGCTGAAAACGTTATCCGACACAGAACAATGGCACAGCAGAACCAGGTATGGACTCATAGAATAAAAAGCTCAGTATATTTAAAGAAACTTTAGATCCATAAAATAAAACTAATGAGATGTACGATTATATACTGTATAGCGAATCCAAGTGTTCTCTGTTTACCATCATTACTGACATATCCTATTTTTAAGCAAATTGTTTTAATTATTTTTTACCTCTTGTATTATTTCATTTTAATACAGTGGTACCTCAGTATACGTTCGTTTTGGAATAAGTCCAACTTGGCATACGTCCTGTTTGGACGCGAAAAACTTTGCTTGGTATACGACCTTTGTTTGGAATACGACTCACGACTACCCTTGTTTACCTCTCTCGAGACAAAACCACGACTGCCCACGAGTGTCAGTTGCTAGCATTTAGTGAAAAACCCGCGCTATAACTATCTGTGAATTTTCACGTGTGTGGTATAGCAGGTCCACAGCGCCTGTCAAAGGCCAATTTTAAAATAATCACCGCGTTCGCGGCTTGGTGAGGGGGCGTGGTGGCTTTGCAAGTGGATAGTATTGGGCTGAAGTGGTTCTCAGGGTGATTCGCGATGTGGCCGTTTCTCACCTAAGTGCACAGGTGAGAGACTATCTGCATTCATGATTGTTCCTGGGGCTGCTGATTTCAGCTGCCATGCCCTATTGATAAACAGAAGCGCGAGTTGGCTAGAAGGGGAGGAAAAAGAAAGGATGGATGGAGAGAGAGAGAGAGAGAGAGAGCGCGAGCGAGTGCGCGCGCAGAGGCAGGCTCGCGTTTTAGCTGAACAGGGAGCTTGAGTGTTGAGCCAACACCCGGGGAATAGTAGTAGTAGTGGTGGTTACCCCCGCTGAGTAATCATGGAGCGGGATTGACTGGAAGGAGGTCGCTGTGGATCCCAAGTCGCTGTCAGGAGGAGCCTACCGGAGCCAGGGATCGGAGAGGTGAACTGAACAGCTGAAGTAGGCAGAGTGACGGTCAGCTGCAAGTAGGGCGACTCCTCTGTTGAGAAGCCCAGAGGGGCGGAGCAGGGGAGCCGCCAGGTAAAAAGGCACCAGGCTACTTTTTGTGTGTTTTTTTTTTTTTTTTTTTTTTAAAGAATGCTTAATGCTGTATTTTAACCTCGTCGTTTTTAAGAAGACTTTTTTCTATTGTTTTTAACCTCCACGGTTCACTTCTGATTTTATGGATTTATTTATTGGAACTTTGGACACTGGACTTTAATTTGAACATCTTGTTTTGTTGATTGTTTTAATAAAATCACTTTTTCACCATCCCGTGCTTTGTTGTGCCTCACTGCTAAGCTCATCAGTAACATTACCGACGGTGTAGGGTTCAAGGGCTCCCGGACAGGAGATAGGAGAATACAGCAAACCCGCATCATCACAACGTGATTTTGTGTTTTTTCACATAAATTTGAATTGATTGTTGAAAAGTATGAAGGTGGCATGCGTATCCGGGACATGGCTGCTGCATACCGTATGCCGAGAACAACGGTATCTACGATTGTCAAAAAACAGACATTATTAAAGACATTATTAAAAAGTGAGGTTAAATTTTCATTTATTCCATCTAATTGCTTTTGTATTTATGTATTTTAGTATTAAGCAGTGTTTAAATTTTATACAACCCCATCAATGTATAATATGCCAATAACAATAGGATTTTTTTTTTTTTCATGGGAACGGATTAATCATTTTTCCATTATTTCTTATGGGAAAAATGTGTTTGGTATACATCCTGTTTGGTATAAGTCCAAGGACCTGGAACGGATTAAGGACGTATGCCAAGGTACCACTGTATTTGCCATATTATTTAATCTTTATTAACTTTTTTACTTATTTATGAGATGTTATGTAGAGAATCTGCAATGTTAGTGTACAATATGAAAGGTATTTATGTTTATCGTCGTCATTAACGTTTGTTAAATATCTTATTTAACTTGATTTTTCTGTAGTTAAGTTAGCTATTTATAAAAGCATGATAGCGCTTTCTGCAAAATTAGTATTACGTAATATTTTTGTCTTGATTTCCACAGTTACATTTCTCCATAAAGGCAGAGAATATAAAACCGACTTTGATTACATTGCTTAAGTGTCCAAATGAGTCCAAGTGCCCTCTTTGTAAAAAGCAAAGAGACTACAGCATCCTGAGTCATGAAGGCCACATTGTTAAACAATACTGACGTTTAGATTTCTGAACTGGAACTTTTTTTTTTTTTTTTTTAAATACATTTTAAAAAGCTGAGCTAAACCTGCATTTTCCATTGGTTGGAAGGTTTTACTATTTACAGATGTAACATAGGGTGTGTCACCAGTTGCCATTTCCATTGTTGTTTTTGTTTGAAAGTCATTGTCAACAGTTTATTTTATGTCTGTATTTAATATTTGTCTTTGATTAATTTTTTACCCCCTGTATTAGGGCTTTTCAAGTCAGATGAATAGCCATGACTATGGAATTGTCATGTTGATGGTATAACCATTTCATATTTTAACTATCTTTTTTTGTATGTCTGTATTTAATGTTGTGTCCAGGTTTCCAAATGACCATTTTGTGGTTTCCCTGCATTTCATCCTTGAGGCCCCCTTCAATTTTAACGACGCATTTCTCAACTTTAGTAGTCTCTTCTTTCATTGTAGCATTTGTAGAGGGATGATTATACTGGTTCACATTTGTGTCACCTTCTACAATTTGTGTTGGATATTTGTGTTATGTTTATTTCATTTTATTTGTATTTATTTTTAATTTCAGCATACTGTCCCTAGTGGTTCTGAAGTTCCGGAAATGCCAACCTTTCAAAATCCAGATATTTCATATGTATATTTATAATGGTTTGCATAAATATTTTTTGTAACATTAAACTCCTTTTAACAATGTGACTCTGCTCAGTCTTCTTTAGAATGGCTTTGAGAAAGTGCTGGTGTAGAATGTTGCTTGAGAACTCCAGCCCTTAGGGGTAAAAGAAATTTAAATTTACTTTAATAAGTTTCATTCAGTTCTGCGGTAATGTGGCAAATATACTTAGCCATATTGTAAATCAAAGACAAACAGTCAAAATGTTTACCATTATAAACTAAGTGCTTCTTTTTGAAATCACTGAAGTAACTGCTCACATTGGACTGAGCGAGCAAACACCCTTCTAAATGAAGGCCAAGAATCAAACAAAAAATTAGAAGGTACAGAAATAATGGACAGGGTCATTTTTTGTGCTTATTTTTTTGGTTCTTTTTTAACATTTCCTTAGGTAAATATTATTTTCTCTGTTTTCCGGATTAGACTTTATTGAGCCATTAATGAGAAGACAGAGTAAAGACTTGCACTACACCTGATATTAAAAAAAAATGTCTTGCTATTCTGTTCTATAGTGCTGTGTTCATGCAGGCTTCAGATCTTTTCTTTTAGAAGAAACGTCTGCCTCCAATTTCCAACATCCAGCACAGGACACTAATGAGCAGGTACAGACACCTCATTTTATAAACTTCCACAAGAAAGAGGAATTACATTTTGTTGATGCTGTCTTATAATGCCTATTGTATAGAGAATAAAATGTATAAACAGACTTTTAATACTTGTCTCAGATGCCTAATGTTAATTGTTAACCAGTAGAAGTTAAAGCCCAAAAGACTATAAGCCTGTTTTACATCTTCTGACAAACTGTGGTACAACTCTTAATGGCCTTAAAACATTTGAAATGCATTGTGTGTTGTGTTAATAGCGTATTGTAAGAAACATTGAAGACTTGTAGAATCTGTGATCAAAAGCAGTAATGTTAATAATGTATAAAAAATTAAGAATATACTGTACATTATTTTTTTTCTTTTCTTTTTTTACATTCCTTGTAAATGTGGAGGAAAAGGCTATAAGCTTTATAATGTGAATTTCCCCTTGGGATTAATAAAGTATCTATCTATCTAATGACCACTTGTCTTTCTTTCTTTCTTTTTTTTTTAATAAAATGTATTACAGCAACATGGAATCCTTCAGCTTTTTACTGAGGCAGAGAAGTGGTGTGCTGAGAACATTTCTGTGTTCAGGGGGAACATCTCACTCCCTGCTTTACTGTCAATGGACAAAGATGACATTGAGGAGGTCCTTCAGAAATTGAATTTGCTATCTGTATTTCCAGAAGAGGAGAGGAAATATGTCTTTAGACCATTCATCATTTTTTTCACATATGAAAGACATGCATCCGTTTTTAAATAACGTGAGGGGGAAAAGGTAAATCACCTCGTTTTGTGCAAGAAAATGTAACAAACATACATGTCCCTCATTGTTCAGTTACAACTTACAATTCTCGTTTTATATTTTATATATCCTTTAACTTTTCTTGTAATAAATGTTGCAAACCAACTTCATCTTTACAGCCCATTGTCTCAGATCTGCACTTCTTAGTATTATGTGTTAAAATAATATTTTAGTACTAGGATGTTGTACCATGTTAGCCATTATGAATGTAGAGAAAAGCCAAGCAGAATGACACCTTTTATTGGCTAACTAAAAAGATTATAATATTGCAAGCTTTCAAGGCAACTCAGGCCCCTTCTTCAGGCAAGATCTTGAAAAAAACTGCAAGCATAACCAACCATTACATAAAAGATAAACTTAAAATACCCACACCCATACATACATATTTATAATCATGAATGTACATAAGCCAACATATACACACAATGTCAACATCTTGCAGAGTCAAATGGCAGCAAGAAGAAATAAGATTTTAATGATGACTTAAAAATGGCCTGTACTGGAGCAGACCTAATATAATAAGGTGAGCCATTCCAAAGAAATGGAGCAGCCACCGCAAACACCCAATTCCAACTTTGCTTTAGCTTCAACCTTGGCACAACTAAGAACATCTGGCTAGTAGACCACAGGGCTCTTGTTGGCACATACAAGTGAGAGGTTCCAAGAGACAAGATGGGGCTGATCCATTCAAACATTTGAAAACAAGAAACAGAATTTTTAAATCAACTCTGAAACGGACCAGAAGCCAATGAAGCAAGGTCAGTATTGGTGAAATATGGCCACACTTACGAGAGCCATTCAATAAGCGAACAGCAAAGTTGAGGAATAGTTGTAGGTGTCGTAACAGGGCGTGACCAACACCTACATACAAAGAACCGGAATAGTCCAAATGAGATTAGGGCTGCAACTAATGATTATTTTGGTAGTCGACTAATTGTTCAATTTATTTTTCGATTAGTCACGATTATTTCATGCCTGCGACCTGTGGTTGCATATCCTGTTCTGGGCTCCAGTACATGTCTTACCTCATCTGCTCATGTCTGTCAACCTGTGAATGTCACCCTGATGTCTCTGCATTAACACAATTAAAATTAATAATAATCAAATTAAAATAACCAGTAAAACATATGAATTTGAAAATAAAAAAGAAATACATTAAACAATACAAACTAAAGTGCACATAGTCTTTAAACAAAAAAAGTGCATTTAACTTAACCAAAAAATACATTGTTAAAACTGAAACTTTTTCATATTTTAGTAATAAATGATAAAATGTAGACATAAACTATATAAACTATGTGTAAAGCCTGAAGTGCAAAGATCAAATAAACACTTTCACAAAAGGTTTAAGGATGATACAATAGCTTCCGCGGTGCAGCGGTAGGAATTGCTGACTTATAATCAAGAGTCCCCCGGTTCGATCCTGACTGCCTCGTATATTTACCGTTTTGAGTAGTGAGTTGCTCTTATTGTTACTATTATACAATAAACACATACATTTTATTTGCGTCTGTAACAGCCACTGTATTAAATGTATAGTACTTGTTAAAGTTACCGGTTTATTTTTTTCACTTTTATTCTGTCAGTCACGCTCACAATACATACTACCGCCCCACCAGGGATCTGACGCTGTTACATTTTATCTGCAACTGGGAATAACTGTAGATGTGAGTGGCGTTTTGAGACAATCAAACTGGAAATTCTATGATCTGGATGGATAAAAGCTGACACAAACACTGGCAAATCTGCCTTATTCGTATTTCATTATCACTTGATTTTGTTTTTTTCAGTTTTATTGAGTGTTCCTGCTTAAGCTGAATTAGTATGTGCCTTAAGGCCCGTGATGTCAAAGCCACACTGACAAAAAAACCAGAGACATAGGTATTAATGATATTCGGAATTATTCATTTTATGACCTTATAGTACATTTCAGAAAACATTGCGGCACGGATGCAACATTATTCATATTCATTCACATACCTTTTTGTGGTTGTAATCAATGACCGCGTTTGTTTCCCCCCGATCTTGCCCAGTCTGCACAGGACTCAAGGACATGCAGAGGAAAGAATGTTCCTCTGCAAGGTGTGCCATGAACGCTCTTCTTTTCTCAGTGGACCGTGTACATGTGCTTTGATCGCTGCTAGGTCAACTTGTTATAGCACAAGCAACCGGCCACCTGCGTGCTGCTACAACTGAAGAAGCTCAAGCCTCCTGGTGTCAGCGCGCAGCACCGGCGAAAAAAAAAAAGAAAGAGACAAATATATGTGAAATTTTGAAGAAATCATTATATGACCTGAATAGTACCAATCAGAAAACATCATCGCACTAATGCAATATTATTTGAAAACAAACAGATCGGGTGTAAATTTGTTACTTGTAAAAGTGAGCTTTTTTTACTTTTATTTTCTCAGTCTCGTTCTCCCTCCCCTCCTGATCTGACCCTAACTAACAGCGCCAGCATACGTTCTTTGGTTCTTTGTGATTGCAGCCTTTATTGAAGGTTCTGTTCATGATGAGTCGACAATAAAAAATCCACGTTGACGATTTTTTGTAGTTGACATCGCCGATTACATCAACTAATTGTTGCAGCCCTAAATGAGATGTTATAAAAGCTTGGATGGCCTTTTCAAGATCACTGAAAGAAAGAAAAGCCTTTACCTTAAAGTCTCAGCTGGAAAAAGGTGCATTTAACCTCACGATTTATCTATTTGTCGAGTTTGAATGAGCTGTCACGGATCACACCTGGGCTCCTAACTGAAGCTTTATGATACGTATATGGCAAGGGGTCCAAGAGCAACATCAGAGACACTCAGACTTTGTTAACTTTTGGACACCATGATCATCAGTTTTATTATCATTTAGTTTAAGAAGATGCATTGCCATCCAGGTTTGAATATCATTCAAGCACGCATGGAGGGTCTATATTTTTTCGCTTCGATTTTAGTGGCAAATTTTAAGTGTCATCAGCATAGAGAAGCCATACTTGTAAACAATGGAGCCTAAAGTTAACATGCATATCAAAAAGATAGCTGGTCCAAGGATGGAACCCTGTGGAGCCCCACAAGAAAGAGGAGCTACAGAGGATGAGAACTATCCCAAATGATTAGAAACACTCCTATTTCTTAGATAAAAGTTAAACCATTTCAGGGTATTACCTTGGATGCCTACAAACTGTTCAAGGCAGAATATAAGAATTGTAAGATCCACAATATCAAAAGCTGAGGTAAGATATAGCAGTACAAGAATGGCAGAATCACCAGCATTAGTAATTGGGAAGAGAAGGTAATTGTAAACCTTTAACAAGGATGTTTCAGTGCTGTAAGAACATTTGTATCTGGATTGGAATTTTTACAGAATACTATTTTCATCCAGAAATGTTTGAGTTAGGACAAATTTTCTAAGACTTTAGACAAAAAATGCAGTTTAGAAATTGGGTTGAAATTTGACACATTAGAGGGTCCTTATTTATTTATTTATTTTTAAATACGTTTCTGCACCACAGCGCGTTTCAAGGCAGCAGGAACACAGCCAGAAATCAAGCTAGAATGTATTAAGGTAACAACACTTGGTCTGACAGAATCAAAAAAAACCCTTAACTAATTGAGAGGGGACACTGTCCAGGGGGCAACTTGTAGGATTCAGGCGTTGCACCAAATCAGACAACAGAGACGATGACACACGCAGGCTCAAAGTGTTCAAAGAGCGCTGAACACACTATGAGAAGAGATGAATCCTTAGCAAGCAGTAAGACCAGTGACCTAAAAACAGTAATCTTATTTACAAAAAAGTAAGTTGGGGTATGCAACAAATGAAAAATTCCTAATACAAGAAATTGTATATGGCGATTAAAGGATTTAAAATCACTAAAAAATTGCTTTGTAATTATTGCATCTACCCAAACAAAACATTTTTAAAGTTAAGTTTAAAATCTGTTAGTTTAGTTCCAAAATAAATAAAAAAGATGGCTTATGGAAATGCAACTTTCAATAATACAAATGTTTACATTTCTTTAGAAAAACAAATGATATAATATCTATTAAGCAATTTAAGAGATTTGCTTCACTTTATTTGACAAGTACATACTTATAAGTTAGGGTCCCAGGGAGAACAATTACGCATTATAATTAAAAACCAGGTAAACGTTTGAAAGTTTAATAACTCCACTTGAAGTTTATCAACATTATAGCAGCAGAGTAGAACAAAATTAAGAAAACACAATTCAAGACAGACAATGGAAATGAAGGTATGAACTGTATAGTAAGCTGGATCATTTCAAAAATTGGTCAATATAAACAATTTCAAAAGTTTCTTTTACTGAGAACTCGAAAGATTAGACCTTCATTTTCATGCCTGTTGATTGCTTTGTTGTGTTATTGATCATCATTTATTTTGTAACATAAATTAATGTCATTAACGGAATTTTCCTTTATTGAGCGAGGTTCCTGAAATAATGTCAGACATGCGATTTAGTAGACAAGTACCGTAAAATAATTTCAAATATTTTGAATGATAGAATTCACTATAATAGCAGTTAGAGCAACCACATTCATATTTAGTATGGTGTTTCCTTAATCTAAAAATGGCATGCCCTCTTTCTTTTAACTATACCGAATCCTGACTAATAAATTATAAAACTGTTTTTTTTTTCTAAAAGTAAATACGACAGTAAAGTAATACCATAAAGTGAACCTCGGATTCTTGCCTCGTGATTTGAGGACGGTATATTAATATTAATAGGGTTACAGGGTAAATCAACGTTACTAGCTTTTCAACGAAAGCGATGTGACAGAGGACGGACGCGAATGCTTGGGGGAAGGCCGAGTCTGCGACCTGCAGCTGGATACAATTGTGAGTTTGTGTAACGTTAATGAAAATGCCCAGGAGGTATCACTAGAGAGGTGAGTGTCAAATGCTTCGAAGCTTCGATACGATTTCCGACACAATTGCCTCAAACGTTGATGCTTCGTGAGGCTTCACTCCGCCCATCACTACTGAATGAGCTCACGCCTTCTGGTGCTTTATGAGTGGGCAAGCGAAGCGAGCAGGGATCAAAGACCCCAAGGATATAAACGATATACACACTATATTTAAGTAAACCATAAATCATAAAAACGATAGCCTACAGCTAAAGTACCGTTTTATGAAAACTGCAGCATACAGTATATTGAGTTTTATATATTTTTAAAAAATACGAAAACAAACACCTAACTTGCATTGATTTGAGGCAAAACTAGACATGGAGCGGCCAAATACTTTTTAACCCTTTACAGTGCATCCCATTAATTAAATACAGGAATGTGTAATTTTCCAGTCATTTTGGCCTATGTACCCGCGTTGGGCCGAGCAAAACTCAACTGACCAACGCGTTGTAACCCTTCACTCTTTTTTTTAAACATAACATAAATACCATTCATAAAATATAAGATTGCGACAATTATGTCAGTCAATTTGACCCACTTATACACGATGGGCCAGTAAAAGATCAACTGCAGCTTGAAAACATTTGAACAAAGTAGAAGAATTAGCTGGGTGGAACTGAATAAAGGGATGGGAATATGTAGGCAACTTCAGCCAGTACTTTAAGGTGGACCAACGGCAACGCATTTGCAAAATTTTGTGAAAATCAACTCAGCCGTTTTTTTGTGTTTGGCAGACAAACAAATTACGATTTATTTATTCACTTGCTGCGAGGTTAGTTCCTGCTTTCCACTTTTAAAAATAAACTGCAAGTAGTTTTAACAAGTTAGGGTTTTCTTATAAGCGTACTTGATACACTATAGAATGCAGATAAACACAAAATTACATAAATAACGATTGAAATAAATGTAATTAAATACGAACTCACTGCGTTCAGACAAAAACGGTTAGGTACTTAATCCTTTAAAAGCTTCTCGTGAGCAAACATGTCACTTTTCGAATTTCCTCTGCTGTTTAATGTTTGACCAATCACATCGAGCTTGCTAGTCATACTGCCTCTCTATTTCATCTCATAGGTGTTGCTAGGGGAGTTGATAGGCTTCGTGATTGGGACAAGGACTTACAAGTAGCCAACCGTAGGACGTTTTATTAGACGGCTAAGAAGGGTAGAAGCTTCTGTTTACTGACGCCTCAGTTTGGAATCGAGTTGTTTGAATGGGATATTCAAGCTTTCTTCGTGTTGCTTTTTCATCATTACAATCAGAAAAGAAAATTTCCAGGACACTGTTAAATTGAAGTGTAAAGACTCGATAGCTACAGATATGCCCTTTAACTTTCGAAGAAACAGTAAGCAGTCGTTTGTAAGTACATTATATTCAAAATATTTTACTTAACCATCTTTTATTTCGTTACTTGAAAGTTTATATTTGTTAACAGACATCGTTGCAACACATCCACGAACGTATAGTTGAATTACATGTGTTTAATTAGAATGGATAGGTAGATGCACAAGTGGAATAATACAAGTTGTTAATAAGTAACAACATAATTTTGTCATCTTATTTTCCCTGTTGTCTTTTCATGTTCCTTACACTTCTTGGTGTGTCAGTATTATAATCAAAATTAAAGTGCAATCCCCACTTTAGATTTGCCTTTTCTTCATGATTTGCATAATAATTTCTAAAATGAAAATTCAGTATTTCCTTTGTGTTTTCTTTTCCATTGGGTTTGCAGTGCATATGTGAAAAAACTTGGAACAAAACCTTGAAATGGAAATCAATAACTAAGTCCTGGTTTGAATATTCACTTTCAGCCTGGACAGCAATGAAACTGCAAAAATGAAATGCCAAATGCAGCTGCTTATTAAAATTTACTTTTTCACTTTGCTTTTTCATTTTCAAGTTATCCACATGCAAATACCGTATAATTTAATTGGCGCTGCACAATGGACTGGGCTAAGGGCTCATTTATACTTCACGCTCAGAACGCGTACGCGCCCGCATCATGGCTGCCACGCGTCCCCAGCGTTCATTTCATGCGTCCTCTGATCAGGTCCTCAGAAATTAACGTGACGCGTGCGCGAGTTGCAGTACCAGCAAAAAGTCGGGAGGCGCAATGTGCTAAAAGTCGGAATGTGACGTCAGAGTCTGTTTACTATCTACATGTGACAGAAAGCCTCTATGCAGATCCTACGGGGATCGATGTGCGTGCTTTGCTGTTTGGTGAATGGTTCGATGTGGTGAAGCAAAATGCTGACATACAGATGCATTCGTGGTGATTTTATATTCAAGCGTCGCATATTCCCGATTGTAATGACACGATGCATTTTAAAAGTCTCACATAACATTTTTGTGCTGTCTTTTTTTTGCAGCTTAACAACAGCAACATAATGTATGTCGCTGTATTTGAGCCACTGAGAAAAAAATAAAGGACACGGTGAAAACGTGTATTTTGTGATTAAAGTGGAAAGTTCGGCTTTAATCCCAAATTGCCCACTTTAACCTCGTAGTTTACTTTATCATTAAAGCAGACGGTTGTAAACGTCATCCCAGTTTTTAATCGCTGCGAGTTTCTTGGACCTGACAGCTGCGGGAAGCAGCAATATATCACCACACAGAAAAATTAAATGTATGATATTTCAACTCTCTGCACATTTAGAATCTTTAGATTTGTACTTGATATCACTTTCATGATTAAATGCATTAAAGTGTGTATGTTACATTTTACATATAATTTTGTTTTAAGTAATGAATACTGTTAATAATTACACACATGGGGGGAATAATTACACACATGGGGATGACATGGCGGCGGAGCGATAGCACTGCTGTCTCGCAGGGAGTTATGTTGCTGGTATATCCTGCTTGTATTCCACACTGTGCTCCGGTTTCCTTCCAAAGATATGCAGATTTGGGGATTTGGTGCTGCTAAAATGACGCTAGTGTATGCGAGTGCTTGTATTCACCTTGCAATGAGCGGAGACCTTGTCCAGGGATTGTTTCTCAGTCGTGCCCAATGCTTGCTGGAATGGACACATCCCTGGATTTATGGATTTAATCAATAAATATCCTTTGCAGAGATATTGCGGTAAGGTGTTATCGGAATTTAATAGGTGTTTTAGGCAATTCACAACGCAGAGAAGCCGAACATGTTCTCACCGTGATAATATCTCGCACTGCCAGCTGGTGGATTCCTCCAGATTTACGTAAAGTACGCGCGCAAGTATAAACACTACAACGCTTGCGTAGCAGGAGCGTCCTCTGCAGCATGCGTCGTGTCGCGTCGCGTGAAGTATAACTCCGGCCTAAGACGTCAAGTTGTGACTGGCTCATTTTTGACAGGTACCTGCAGGTTCTAATGAGATGGAAACTGGTGTGCAAGAAAATTCTTTTAGACATAAAGGGGATTCCACTCTTCTTCCGGAGCCCAAAATTATTGTTTTACTTTAAAAGTGACATTTGTTCATTTTATTTTACATAAATAATTTAACAGGCATGTTCATCAGGTAATTTTATAGAAACAATTATTTGATCAGATGCACATATAAATCTGAAGATAATATGCAACTGATATAAAAAAAAATACAATTCAAAAATATTTTTTCCCCAATCTATACTAATAAAAGGCAAAGCCCTCACTCACTCACTCACTCACTCATCACTAATTCTCCAACTTCCCGTGTGGGTGGAAGGCTGAAATTTGGCAGGTTCATTCCTTACAGCTTCCTTACAAATGTTGGGCAGGTTTCATTTCGAAATTCTACGCGTAATGGTCATAACTGGAAGCTGTTTTTCTCCATTTACGGTAATGGAGATGAGCTTGAAAGCCGTGGGGGCGGAGTTTCGTGTGACATCACACCTCCTACGTAATCACGCAGTACGTAGAAAACCAGGAAGAGCCCCAAAAAGCGCTGATGAAAACATGCATTATATAATTGAGAAGGCAGCGAAACAATAAGCGAGCGAGTGACATTTGCAACCATATTCATGAGTTCTGCTACTTCGGAAACAAAGCACGATGTAAACCTAAACTTTAAATTAAGTTCATAGACTGGCTGCCGCTGGCATTTGTAATTTAGTGCCTGCCCATATAAGGCCGTCCGTCAGCGGCAATCCAATAGCAAACTGCCACTAAATATTCACGGGTGAAGGACTGTGCTTATGCAGAGGAAGATGAGATGGTCAGGGTGGTGTTTGGCACAAACTCGGCGAAACTGCGAGAGAAAGTTTTAAGTGCCGGGACTTCGGTAACATTAGATACAGCCATGGACATAGCACGACATGGCACCAGCACAGCTGGGAAACTTCGATGCATGTACACCGAGCGGCTCACGTGAACTGACGCAGTGCACAGACAAAAAGCAACAGTTCCAAAGAGCGCTGAACAAAAACCGAATTACACAATTGAAAAGGCAGCAAAAAAATATGAAGCGTCTGATACATACAAGAATATTCATAAGTGCAGCTGCTGCGGAAACCAAGCACACGGTGGAAAAAGTCAATGTCCCGCTAAAGGAAGACAGTGTAAAAAATAAAAAAACGTGCATGCAGTGTGTCAGGTCTCAGATAAAGAAGACAAGCTGTTTATTGATGCAGTAAGAAACGAATCGATGAATGAAACCTGTCATCTTTACAACGATTGACAAACACGGAATGTAACTTGAACACAACACATCCTACAAATACGAACCTGATTGAAAGAAATAATGATAATTAAATCCTTGATGACAGCAACACTCAGTAACACTCACAAAACAATTACTGTATATTGACAGTATTTTTAAAATGTTCCCTTTTCTTTTTCATAGCTTCTTTAACACACTACTTCTCCGCTGCGATACGCGGGTATATATATATGTATATATATACCCCGATCTACATACTCGAATAATGGATACTTAATTCACTATCAATGATTGTTTTGGTAAAGCCATACTCAGTGTATTCATTAGATGAACGGTAAAAAAGTAAGAGCGAGGGGAGGATGACTTATTGAGGCACGCAGGCAAAACCACAATAGCACGCGGGCTCGATGTACTGTAGTGCGTGTCAACTCGATCTGAATTGCGCAATCACATTTGAAAAAATATATCTTTTCAAGTTATATTTAGTCCATATGGTCAAACTCAAGGGCCGCAGGCCACATCCGGCCCGGCGTGTAATTATATCCGGCCCGCGAGATCATTTTATATACTGTATTATTGTTATTAATGGCCCGGGGATATGAAGCGCTGGTAACACAATTAACTACAGATCCCATAATGCAGCGCTTCAGCTGCCTTGCCGAACACTTACCGCGTTAATCAAGTCTAGCTTATGATGCTGCAAGTTATTGCGAAGCTAGCCCACACGATGCCGAAGAGAAAAGGTGATTCTGAACATAGAGCCTTTAAAAACCGATGGGAGGCTGAGTATATGTTTACTGACATTGCCGGTAAACCCGTGTGTCTCATTTCTGGAGCAAATGTGGGTGTAATTACAGAATTTAATCTAAAACGGCACTATGAGACAAAACATCAAGATAACCTGAAAGACCTGAATGCAATGCACAAGATACAGAAAGCAGAAGAGTTAAAGAAGAATCTGACACTTCTACCCGTGCAAAATCACAACGTGATTTCAAGTGAAGCTACTTTTATGGGAGACACAAATGCACCAGTGCAACTTGCCCCACTTTCCCTGTTGCCAAGTAATGTTGAACCAAGTCGACACTACGGTGTTCCCAAATACGCACTTTGTTCATAAACTGAATGATTTGATTTGTTATTGCTGAAAAGAACAAATTTTATTTATGTTTCCAGGTTTTGTTATGCACCATGTTCATATTTGAATTTGTATAATTTTGACAGGATATATTTTTATGGAGAGCAAAATCTTTTGGGATATTTAAAATTTAAGTTTATTTTTTATATAAAATTACATAAGACTAAAGAAATTTGAATGTTTGTTCTTTTAACATTTACTTTATTTCTAACTTGTATAATTTAGACAGGATATATTTTTTATGGAGAGCAAAATATTATAAGTTATTTAAGGTTTGAGTTGATTTATTCCGGAATAATATTCTGTCGACTAAATAAAAATTCCTTCTATTTAAAATTGAAATAGAACTTCAACATATACGATAGTGTTTGTGTGTGTGTGTGTGTGTGTATGTATATATGTAGATATGTACAGTAGGGCTGCACGATAACAGAAAAAATGATTATCACGATTATTTTGCTCAAAATTTTTATCACGATTAATAATGACGATTATTCCTTTGCTAATGAACTTTTATTCACTTGTGTATTTTTATTGGACTTTACAGCCACAAATAAAGAAAAATAAACAAACCTCCCTTAAAGTTTTGTGGTTTTTATCGTCATTGTGCAACTTGACGGAACACAAGGTTGCGTCTTGAGCGTAATATGCATTAAACAAATGTATTGCGTTTCATTAAAAATGGTATGAAAGAATCAGTTGTTCTTTTGTGATAAAACCGAAATAAAATAAAATAAAATGCTATTTGAGTACGTATCTAATATCACGTGAGTGCGTGGCACTTAAATATCGTTTAATAAATAACGTCACTGACTAAAGACTGTTGGTGAAGAGCGCACTGTCATTTGGCCGTGTTAAAGTAGCCGAAAATGCGCACAGCTGCGCTCATTTAAAAATTACCACTGCCACAAGCGGAAAACACGCAAAATTATTTTATTTCAAAACGAAACCACTTTGTATGGTGCTTTCCGCCGGTGCAGAATAGGGTCCTGAGTCGGAGGAATAAACACTTTTCGAACATAAACGCAGTACCTAAACCGAAAGGACATAAAACAAATGGTGAAGGTGAAATTTTAATCGCACGCTGTCAAAAAACGGTCAGTCAAGAGCTCTTCTGTTTTGTACGCGAAAGCGCTGTAGTAACAAAATGACGTTACGCGTTCATCATTTTTGCCACGCATGCGTACCTGCGTACCAGTTATGTGCACCCCTGATTATAATATCACTAAAACAACAACAACAATTAATATTTTTAAATTGTCAAATTGTTTCAATATATCTGGGAAAAAACCTATAACTTACCGATGGCTAAATGAAGCCTGTGACCAAAGCAGTGTAGCCTCGGCCAGTTATTCAC
Source organism: Polypterus bichir lapradei (assembly GCA_026402145.1). Taxonomy (NCBI): domain Eukaryota; kingdom Metazoa; phylum Chordata; class Cladistia; order Polypteriformes; family Polypteridae; genus Polypterus; species Polypterus bichir. Next base: position 13,387,643 of record JANRMT010062806.1, on the reverse strand, counting down.
AGATAACTAACCCTAATCATATTAGCTGCGTTGTCCGTTGTGATGCACACAAGTCTTTCTTCCACCAAGCCCCAAGCGGACATCGCTTCTTTGAGGCCCACTGCAATAAACTCCGCTGTATGGTCTTGTGGGAAAAACGAAGTTTGCAAAAGCTTGCTTTTCTCTCAAACTCGCTGTCAATAAAATGAACTGTCAAGCTCAAATACGGTTCCGCAGTTCTGCTTGACCATAAGTCGGTCGTGGCAGCAAAATATTCAAGGCTGAGCCTGAGAATTTCTCTTTCTGTTTCTTTTTGGCATTTCGCATACAGCGAGGGCAGCGCAACATTGGAAAAATGGTTGCGTGAGGGAATGCTATATCTTTTATCAAGTGTTACGATCATTTTTTTAAACACCTCACTGCTCACGGTGGTTACTTGGCTATATGGTACGTGATCGCCTCTGTTATTTCCCGGTGTCTTGAGAGCTAGGCAGATATGGTATTGCGTTGAACAATGTCCCTGATATTGTTGTCTGTGTTGTGGATCATGGCTGGTAATTTTTTGTTGTTGCTGTTTGTGACTTCAGTCGATGAAATTCTTGATAGTGTACTTTGTGGTGGCTTTTAAGGTGGTTGATGAGGTTTGTTGTGTTACCTTGGGACGTTTGGACGGAACAGGAGCAAAGTTTGCACAAGACTCGTAACTGATCAACATCACATTCCTCGAAACCGAAATAGTTCCAGACAACTGAGTATGACCCCTTTTTAGGAACTAACGATCGCACTTCTGCACCTTCCTCACGTTGCTCCGCCATCATATGTTTATTCTGACTGACTGTTATTGCTGCTATTGACTTCTACTGCTTCAGAAAGCGCTTGCAATCTAGATGCAGTAATGTCATAGTGACGCAGTCCAATCCGTAAACTCCGCCCATAAAAAACAGTTTGGTCTTTATACTCTAAAATCGCGACAATATTTATTAACTGATCGTGGGTCATAAATATCGTTATCGTGACAAAAAGAAGATTAATCGTGCAGCCCTAC
>JANRMT010062806.1:13326339-13341531 GCA_026402145.1 Polypterus bichir lapradei | reverse complement strand
GTGAATAGGTGATCTGTCTTTCTGCGTTAACCGCATGCGTTTTCATACGTCTCAAACTAAGGGGATGCGAGGTTAAAATAAATCGAGAAGCGCGCGTACATACTTAGTGCATCCCCTCTCGGGAATCGAACCTCGGACGTGGGCGCTACAGGCGAATGCTTTGCTATCGCGCCACTGCGTGTGGTTCATCTATTTGAGCATAGCAGTGTAATTCGGTTTTTGTTCAGCACTCTTTGGAACTGTTACTTTTTGTCTGCGCACTGCGTCAGTTTACGTGAGCCGCTGAATATGGTTTTATATGTCAGTCGCTCGCTTCTAATTGTTTCGCTGCCTTCTTAATTATATAATGCATGTTTTCTAAAGCGCGTTTTGTAGCTCTTCCTGGCTTTCTACGTAATGCGTGATTACGTGAGAGGCGTTATTATGTCATACGAAACTCCGCCCCTCCAGCTGAACTCCATTACAGTAAATGGAGAAAAACAACTTCCAGTTATGACCATTACGCGTAGAATTTCGAAATGAAACCTGCCCAACTTTTGTAAGGAAGCTGTAAGGAATGAGCCTGCCAAATTTCAGCCTTCTACCTACACGGGAAGTTGGAGAATTAGTGAGTGAGTGAGGGCTTTGCCGTTTATTAGTATGTATGTGTATGTATATACATATATGTGTATGTATGTGTATATATATATATATATATATATACTACAAAATGTCCCATTTACAATTCAGTGTAAATAAATGTAAATTATAATGTAAAAAGGGTGATTTTTATTATGTCAAATATTGTAATTAAATGGCACATTAATTACTTAAGAAATGTAATTTTACATATTCTCTGGATTTTGTGAGACAGTTTCACTGTAAAGTTTTCACTGTGAAGATGGAGTGATCAAAATTACATGACTTTTAAGCATAATCGAAGTAAGAATTATTCCATTAATCGGAGTAGCTACAGCTACGAAGAACAAAGAATTGTGGGAAATGAAGGTTCAAATTAAGGTATACTGTTAATCGATACACAAATGATTATGAAAGACGAAGCAATCAAGAAACCACACCTGGACACTGTATGAGTATACAACCCCACCCATTAACCTGCGCTGATTAAACTATATTTGCATGTTGAGAACTTGGAAATGAAAATTCAATGAGCAGCAGGTGGCACCAGTGCTTATTTGCATTTGCCATTTCATTTTTGCAGGTTCATTGCTGTCCAGGCTGAAAATGAATATCCAAACTGAGACTTTGAGATTGATTTATCCATTTTGAGGTTTTGTTTAAGTTTTGTCACATATGTACTGCAAACCCAATGAAAAAGAAAATATGAAGGAAGTATTGAATTTTCATTTTCAAAGTTCTGTGTGTCATAAAGAAAATGCAAATCTAAAGTGGGGATTACATTTTCATATTAATTATTACAATGACACACCAAGATGGTTATGGAAAATGAAAAAAATAAAAAGGGAAAATGAAATGACAAAGCGTTGATTTGATTTGATTTTTTAAATGTTCACAAATGACCCTTGTGTATGAAAATGAAACTGCAAATGGTATGATTTCATATTTTTTAAACTTTCCATGTAGACTTTTAAAAAAATGGCAAAAGAGAGATTGAATTTTCATTTAGAATTTTAATTTGTATTTCCTTTTTTTGCAGAAAATGCCTCTCATACATCTGTACTACCAGAAACAAAATAATTTTAATGAAATGGTTCAGACCTAATTTTTATTGCTTTTTCTGAACACTTTTATTACCAGTATAGAAAAGCCTTTCAAGTAAACCTTTTTGGTGCTGTGAGTTTAATTTTTTTTTTTCTTGTTTATGAAGGATCCTGTGCGAAATGGAGTAAAACACATGCTGCATTAGTATTACATGACTATTTCAGGTGGTGTTTTTTGAAATGCTACCTGTATTATTTTCAGTATAGGCCCCTTGGGCACATTACCAGTGGCAAATGGCATTGATTTTTGCATTTAAATATTTCTGAAACTTGAAGACAGCAAGAATTAAGTTGGTAACGTATTTGCATTTCCTGATCCACATTTTTGGACTCTGTGTATGCAGCCAGTAATAGTGCTATATATCTATTTTTAAATATGATTGTAGCCTAGACCTTGACCTGATGGATTCTCCTTCTTTACATCACTCGTTGAGGTTGTTTGCTGTCCTTAGGGTGACGGTTTGATGTTGCACTAGTTGGAATTCATGCAACTTTTGCATCCTCCCTCAACAAATTTATTGGTACCCTTTCAGCCTCTCATATGAGTGGTGGAATGCCAGCTCATACACTTAGTGACTCATTAGTGAAGCTATCTCTAAGCTGATGCAACTTCTCAGCACTGTTTTGTCATAACAAACATAATAAAAAAACTTTAAAACAAGTTTAAAGAACTTTTAACAGAGCTGGTATATACAGTATATGTTATTTCCCAAAATGGTTATAGCTTCTGGATCTCTTTGTCAGCTGCAAGCTGTAGTTCTCTGTATGTCTGCATATTTTGTGTGCTAGTGTGTCCTAGTATTAGAACACGTTATCATATATACGAGGTGTGGCAGAAAAGTAATGAGACTGATTTTTTATTTACCAAAGTTTTTATTTTTTTTCAAACATCAATGTTATCCCCTTCAAAGTAGTTCCCTTGGGCAGCTACACACCGATGGAGACGTTGTTCCCACTGTTGGTAGCAGCGCTGGAAGTCTTCAACCGGTATGGTCATCAGCATGTCCGTTACACTCTTTTGGATGTTTTCTAAAGTCCCGAAATGACGTCCTTTGAGGACATTTTTCAGTTTAGGAAAAAGTCACACGGACTGAGGTCAGGTGAATAAGGGGGCTGGCGAACCACAGGAATGCGTTTTTTCGATTGTCCTTCTGCTCAATTGTGAGGTTTTTCGGCACCATTTTGGCACAGACCTTTCGCATGTGCAAATGTTCAGTTAAAATTTGATGAACGGTAAATCTGTTCAAATTTAATTATTCACTCAACATTCTTAATGTTAAACGACGGTCTGATCTCACAAGAGTGTTCACACGTTCGATGTTTTCATTGGTTTTCGGAGTTGAAGGCCTCCCTGAAAAATCTTGAGCTCGGGATAAAGAATGTTCCCCATAGGCCTGTTTTAACTTTTCAAACGTCACACTTGCCGATTCTCCAAGCTTAACACAAAATTTAATGGCACAACGTTGCTCCAAATTCCGCTGTTCCATTTTGCGTGACGCACAACCAAAAACACAACTTTGCTAATAGCAGTCACAAAAATCACATAGTTAACGGAAGGAGTTGAAACTCTCACTGAACTATGGGAGGGTACTGATACATGTGCTCTATCAAGGACAACAGCGCAGCGTTGCCAGATCACTTGCAGTGTTGCCAGTCTCATTACTTTTCTGCCACACCTCGTATTGTGGAGCATGGCCCGGACACCGATAGTTCACCCAACACACGTTTGTTATATATTATTTACAAAGATGACGCCCACACAACCCCAGTACTCCCCCAAAGTCCAGGCCTTTCTCACACTGCCTTTCTCGGGTCCGCCTCCACTCCTCTCCTCCAGGACTCTTGTCTCTCTTCCTCCCGAGTCAGCCATCCAATGGAGAGAGGCGGCCCCCCTTTATATGTACCCGGATATGCTCCAGGCGCCTCCCAATAAGTGACTGCTGGCACTCCCTGGTGTGGCGGAAGTGCCAGCTGTGCACTCGGAAGCTCTCCGGGTGTCCCTTGTTGTCTTCCCCCCAGCACTTCCGAGTGTGGCGGAAATGCTAAGGACCCGGGCTCTTCAGGCATCAGGGCGCCCACTGGCGGTGACCACTGGCCCCTATAGGGTTGAACTTCTAAGCTCTGTTCCCGTGGTCCCCAAAGTCACCAGGGCGGTCGCCCCCTCGTGGTCTGGAGGAGGTGTAAGCCCTCCTCCGGTCCTTCCGGGAATCCCGGCTGGGTGTCGCCCCCAGCCGCTTGCCACAATATATATATATATATATATATATATAATATTTGTAACTGTGCCCCCTGAATAATTGCATGCATGAATGCTTGGTCACTGACACAGCATATTCTGCTCCATTGCTGTGGACCTTTTCTCTGTTTTACACTTACAACACAATCTAGGTGATCACCCTACCCTTTCCAGATAGATGAAAATACATGTGTCCTAATATATTTGTCCTGAAGAAGAAAGTATGTACTGTATATAAATATATTTTCCATTGTGTGCTTAAGGCTGATTTAATTCGAAGCATAAGCAACTCTCAAATGGGCTCACATTACAATTTACAATTAAACTCCACAAATGTTGTCCTTATTCGTCACCATTTATGTCTTGATTATACTCTCCACATTTTCCCCTTGCACATTTAAAAAGGTTTATATAGTCCGTCTGTTGCAGGAAAACTGTCTGACATCATGTATGTAATGGATGGTACTTGATTTTATCCTTATCTCCAGACCTGAAGACTCTCTTCATGTTCAGTAGGGCTTTCAAGTCTTTTGTGATTCATGGCTTGTTGTTGGTTAAAATGGCGCACTGTCTTTGTAGAGGCTGTGTTATCCACACAAAACCTGGTGTAGTCTGTGATACAGTGGTTGAGTCCCTTAATGTCAATGCCATTGTGACTCACAAAGCCTATCCCAATCAGTGTTCTCACAAGCATCCTTCAGAGGCTCCTCATTCTTTCACAGTCCTGGCAGTAGCTGGCAACCTCTGTACAATAGGTTTATAGGCAGGTATGAGCTGTACCAAATTATCGTCCTGTTTGACTAAAGGTGATAAAATAATATAACAAGTCCAGGGGCATGTTTTCTCTTGTTTTACAGTCCACAAACTGGTAAAATTGCTGAGGGTAGAGGAAAGTGAAAAATTGTTAAAGTTCCTGGAAATTTTGATGAAAGCACTGGGATGCAAAATATGCACCTCGATCATGGGAAAGGAGCTATATGAAAGGTGTTGTGTTATATAAATATAATGTATTATTATGAGTTAGCTTATTACAGAATACGCCATGTCTGTTGTTATTGCCACATCTGCCGAGGTGGGGGATGTAAATTGCCAGCACAATGGCATGAGAAAACTCTCTTTGCATACTGTATAATAAGGTCATAAGCTCCCCATGAGCAGCTCAAAATTCAGTCGCAAACCTGTGCTTTAATTGTAATGTATCTGGGGTTGCACTATTTTTCATCCACAAAAATGGCAAGTTCGTCGTGTTTTTTTTTTTTTTTTTTTTTTTTCTTGCCGCTTTTGCACCTGCTTCTGTCCACCCACACAATTTTAAATCCATCCAGTACAAATACAGATTCTGGTGTTTCAGCTCAAAGCCATGTCTTTGATGCACGAGAGACTATTGAGTTTCTATTCCCTTTGGCTCCTGATCAGTGCTGAGAGTTCCTCCATTTTATTTACCAACGATCTTACATTATGATAACAGAAGGTAGGTATCGTCTGTAGTATCTTCTCTTGTTGCTGAGTTAGGCACATGCTCTCTTTTCATGGCATCTACGCAGTAGCTCTTCTGGCAGCCCGGCAATTACCTCTGTCACACTGGCGGAAAACAGGAGCAGGTCTAGAAATTGCTATTACATGTGAGTGCAAATCTTTTCTCTCAATTTCAGTATCCATGTTATTCAAAAAAGTAGCAATAGTAAACAACAACAAACCTAAACACAGGAGTTGGCCATTGTCTCTGTTGCTCAAAACTGTTCAATACACTAACTGTAATAGTGTAATATGCACAGGCAAATGATTATTAAAACTGTTTTTTCATCTGAAATTGATAAGTGTTATTTCTGATTTATAGAAAAATATTAATATGCCTGGAGGAAATTTGATAAAGTTCAATTAATATGCAGTTAATTTTGAATAAAAATGTTAATTTTGTGATTGTCATTAAATTTTTTAATTCAACAGCAACCATGAATAATACATATTCTCTAGTGTGTGTGTGTGTGTGTGTGTGTGTGTGTGTGTGTGTGTGTGTGTGTATGTATACACACAAACCAGAAAATTAAAGACTAACACCCTACAAGTTCAAGTGGACTTTGTATAATATCATCTGTACATGACAGTACAGTAATACAAAATGTCTTTCCCCAGAATCACAGTGCAACATAAAAAAAAACGCTTTATATAAATACTTTGGGGAGAGCTATGTACAGTCATGGCCAAAAGATTTGAGAATGACACAAATATGAATTTTCATAAAGTTTGCTGCCTCAGTTTTTATGATGACAGTTTGCATATACTCCAGAATGTTAAGAAGCGTGATCAGATGAATTGCAATTAATTGCAAAGTCCCTCTTTGCCTTGAAAATTAACTTAATCCCAAAAAAAAAAAAAATTTACACTTCTTTTGTGAAGAAGGCCAGCAAGTGCCAGGACTGTCTCCTAAAGTTGATTCAGGTGTGGGATCGGTGCACCACCAGTGCAGAGCTTCCTCAGGAATGGCAGCAAGCAGGTGTGAGTGTATCTGCACACACAGTGAGGCAAAAACTTTTGGAACATGGTCTGGTGTCAAGAAAGGCAGCAAAGAAGCCACCTCTCCAAGAAAAACCATCAGGGACAGACTGATATTCTGCAACAGGTACACGGATTGGACTGATGAGGACTAGGGTAAAGTCATTTTCTCTGATGAATCCCCTTTCCGATTGTTTGAGGCATCCAGAAAAAAGATTGTCCGGGGAAGAAAAGGTGAGCGTTACTATCAGTCCTGTGTTGTGCCAACAATAAAGCATCCTGAGGCCATTAATGTGTAGGGTTGATTCTCAGCCAAGGGGAGTGGGCTAACTCACAATTTTGCCTAAGAACACAGCCATGAATAAAGAATGGTACCAAAACATCCTCTGAGAGCAACCCCCAGCCATCCCCCAACCATCCAAGAACAGTTTGGTGACAGACAATGGCTTTTTGAGCGTTGCATATTCCTGATCGTAATGACACGATACATTTTTAAAAGTCTCACATACCATCTTTTGTGACATTCTTTTTCTTTTCTTTTTTTTTTTTTTTCCTCCCTGGGGCTTCCCCCTGACCTGACAGAAAACAGCAATAGAGCACCACACAGAACACACTAAATGTATAATATTCCAACTTTCTGCACATTTAGAATCCTAAGATTTATACTTGATATCACTTTCATGATGAAATGCAATAAAGCATGTATGTTACATTTTACAGATAAATCGTTAATTTCGTTTAAATAATCATCACTCTTAATAATTACACACATGGGGGTGACACGGTGGCGGAGTGGTAGCACTGCTGTCTCGCATGGAGTCATGTCGCTGGTATTCTATGCCTGGAGTTTGCATGTTTTCCTGCTGGATTTTCACAGTGTGCACTGGTTTCCTTCCAAAGATATGCAGATTTGGTGACACTAAAATGACGCTATGCGAGTGCTTGTATTCACCTTGCGATGAGCTGATGCCTCGTCCAGGGATTGTTTCTGCCTCGTGCTTAATGCTAGTTGGAATTGACCCATCCCTGGATTGATGGATTTAATAGTCAAGTTTCACGAAGTGCTTAACTCATTTGATTGAGCTACCCTGTGGGGCATCCTGAGACTTTGCTAGATTCCCTAGAAGTTGCTGGATATCATGGCCAGCCTGTACACTGGTACTGTGAGTGCTATGCAGAGTGGAAGCAGAACCTCTCCGTTTTTCCCAGTTGATTCTTGGGCTCATCAGGTGTGTGTTTTTGCTATAACTCTGTTCAGTGCTTGCATGGACTGGGTGCTTTCAGGGTCATGGGGTCCTGCGGCTGTGGGGCATCTTTTGGTAAAGAGAGGTTCAGTGATCTTGACTTTGCTAACAATGTTGTGATCTCAGAGTCAATGGATGCTCTGATCTGGGCTCTCAAGAGACAGAGTGAAGAGTCTGAGTGTCTGGGCTTAAATGTGTCCTGGATAGAAACCAAGATCCAGGCCTTTAATATCCTCTTGGGCACAGCCATCAGCATTGTGTCTGTTTGCAGAGGGAATGTCGACCTCGTCAAGAGGTTTTCTTACTTCGACAGTGAGATTCATATCTCTGGTGACTCTTCTATGAAGTGACCAGACAGATTGGGAGAGCACTGGGGGTCATGAAGTTGCTGGAAAGGGTTGTGTGGTATTACCAATATCTCTTCAAAAGGATGTAGGTCTGTCTTTTAGAATCCTGGTACTCCCTGTTGCAACGTATATGGTTGCAAGACATGAATGTTATCCAGTGACCTGAGACGTAGACTGGACTCCTTTGGTACTGTGTCTCTTCGGAGAATCCTTGGCTTTTTTACATTGTAGTTTTGTCTGGCTTTGACCCCCTGCTTTGTTTATTGGTTAATGATTGATCTCCTGAACCACTATGCTCACCACTACCTACCTGTTGCAATCTGGTGGCAGTGTATATGCTGTTTGTACTTCTTCATTTATCGTTCTGTAGTTTTTAAATGTTTCTCAATTTGTATGCCGATTTTTGTACATTGTTTTGCCATCATATTATTAATCTAAAGTTTATTTTCTAACATTTGTTTAACGTTTTCAAACATTTGTTTAGAAACACATAGCTCATGGCTTGATTCCTTCTGCTACTATTGCTCCCAGACCTGCTGTATCCCGCACCCCACCACCACGTAGCCCAAATGCCTCACCAGAAAGACCAAGGTATGTCAGTTTTATAATTTCTGTAGTCTGCATAGGTTTAATTCTAACAGGCAGACATTTTCTGACTGAATATTTGAATTTGTACTTTGAATGATACTCTATCAATTTCTTCCTCTGTGTGATACAGTATAAACAAATGTAATTTGTAACTGTTTTTGTTTGCATCCTGTTAGCATTTTATGTGTTGTTATATGCATGCGGCAGTTCATAAATTGTGCGTTACCCTTTCTAAGAGCTAAGCTATTTCCACACTGTATTGGAGGTTTTCACAATGTTCTAAGCTGATATCTGCAAAAGAAGAGGACTGTGAATCTGAAGAAGGGACCTGATGGATTCACTTTACATGCAAACTTACCGTAGATCCCGGAATACAAGCCGAGAATTTCGTCCTAGATTTTTGGCTTGGAGTTTGGGGTTCGGTTTATACAACGAGCATTGTTTCAGATTCCAGATTTCCAGCGCAATGCCGGTTTTGCCGATGAATACGGAAGTAAATAATGACGAAACCACAGAGCCATCTTTTAGATGAAGAAGTAACTTTGCATGCCGGTACTTTAAATTAAATAAAGAATTTATTCAAAAAAGTGTTTTAGTTGTTGATTTTATTAATAAAATTTTATAATAAATTATCGGGAAGTTTAAAATAAAATTTATTTTGATTTACGATCCATATCTTGCGTTACGAAACGGATGCGGTCACGTGTATCCGCTTGCGCGATTGTAAACAAACAACCGAGAGCGTTGGTAGCGTCAGTCGGAGCCCAGATACATGTGTTTGTGGATGTAATTTCGAAACGAAGATGGACATTGTGTGGAAATATCTCCTCCTCCCTTCCTGCAGCCCAAAGATGTCAAATTAAATGGCGAGTACAGTATGAAATTGTTTCTAGAATAGAATGCCTTTTACGATCACTATACGCATCTACAATGAGATTAAAAGCAGCTCCTTCAGTGCAGAAAAAAGTTCTGTATGGGGCTTGTATGGTTGTTTTTTAGCCTTAGCATAACGCCGTATCTGTGGCCCCGCTTCTGCTTTCTTTCCCTCCTCCGTCTGTGTCGTCTCCTAGACCCGACAACAAACCACGGAGAGCCCGCTGGTCTCGCTATGTTGTCTGGGATGTTGTGCGTGTGATGAAAAACACTCAAAACAGATGTCTGGCTCTGGACACCGATGTCTATAAGGTTCTGAATGGTGTAGCGGATGTTCGCCGAACCGATCGTGCACAAACAAGGACAAAAAAAAAGTACAAAAACAACAAAAAAGTGGACTGAATAGGAGAGCCCTGAGCCGCTGCGCGCCGCCATGCTCCTAGCCTAATCGAAGTAGGCTAGGCACTTTTTATAACTTTTTGGTTAGTACATTAGAAAAAATATTGGTGTTTTTTATTATGAAAAGGTTAAGTAAGTGTTGTAGTGGGAGGTTTGGAACGCATTATGGGTTAGCCTTTGCGAACGAATTAAGTTCGTAAGTCAAGGGTCCACTGTATTGCGTATTTAAGTTAATCAAATTTATAACAAGTCTCCGGAAATCCACCCGCCGATGTACCGTATTTGCGTATATAGTTTCAACACAAAGGTTCCAATTTACCAAACTTCTCCGCAATCACTTCCTAGTTTCCATCAAAAATGCCGGCAGTCTCAAATTCTCGCCGATAAACATTATAAATATACCCGAAGAGACACTTTTAAGGAAATTTAGAAAATTTTGCTTGGAGAAGGGGGTCGGCTTAAATACCGGTCATCGGCAAATACATGTAATTTAGTCGGTAGAGAAGGGGATCGGCTAATATACCGGGTCGACTTGTATTCCGGGATCTACGGTAATTGAAATATACATTTAGAGATGAGGCAGATGAATAACAATGCATGATTCTTTGGTTGTTTTGGATTAGAGAATTGGATAATAAACATGCTAATGCTCCCCTGGTTAATGTACTATTGTGCTGGAAAAGTCTTGTAACAGTAATCAAATACTAATTAAAGAAAGGTGCTTAGAAAATGTACAGTATAGTCTACAAGGTTTTATTTAATGTTTTTATGTACAACATTTCAGAAACCTGTCAATGTAAAATGAAACATTGGTGTGATATGCGATTGGGCTTGACTTTCAGTATAGGATTGTGGGAATCATATCTAATATTTAAAAATTCCTCATGGTTTGACTAAATAAAGCAGGAAGATCTCGCTATGATTCTGTGCTTTTACAGCAATAAAGACCTTCATTATTATTCATCTGCAATGATGCTGAAATTAGCTGTTGCATATGTTCTTTACAAAATAAAGTTTGTTTAGTTAGTATTTCAAAACTTTCACTTTGGTCAGACATTTGTTTGGCTCAGCTTGTAATACTCTGAAGCAAGGGTCTCTAAAGTACGGCCCGCGGGCCAGATATGATTTTATCTGGCTCACGGAAGAATTGTGCGGAAATGCTGCAATTGGGCTAATTTTCCAATGAAAATCTGGGAAAAAAAACACAGGGTGTTGATAGATTTCAAATGCATTGTGTTCAAAATATATTGGTATTCCATATTATGTTAATATTATTCACAACTTTATTTAATACTGAATCGTAATTGTATACTTTGCTGTATTTCTTCATACTTGTTCGGCCTCGGTCGACAATGTTAATTCGCAGCGTTGTAGGTAGCTCTGGCGCTGTGACTAATCTTTAAATTGAATCTGGAAGTTTGTTACTAGTCATTGCGGTTAATTGTCAATAAGAATACTTGCAGTGGTGCAGTGTAATACTCAATTTGTAATGGCATAAATTTATATTTAAAGGTGCATATTCACTTATTCACATATTTGCTTGTACGGAGTTCTCGTGATTTTAAGAATTTTATAATTATTCATAAATTTATTCTCTTTTATGGCTTTAACATGGATGGGAAAAAGAAAATAAATGTTGATCATGAATGTTGTGTGTTTAATGAAGAATGAGGTGTTAAATGCATTTTCATGCAATCGAAGTCAAAGGATAAAGCTGTATGTCTCATTTGTAAAGATACTGTTGCTGTGTTGAAAGAATACAATATATGCCGCCACTATGAAACAAAACATGCTTCAACGTTTTCGCAGTTTAAAGAAAAGGAGTGTTCAGATAAATTTGAATCATTATGTCAGGGGTAATGCATCGATCGTGATCGACCGGTAGATCGCAAAAGTAATGCAGGTAGATCGCTTTACATTCCAAAAAAAAAATTTTTAAACATTAGTCTATCATATATCCTCCCTATGGCACTTGCAACTTGATTCACATTCAGAGCGGCCAGTCTGAGATCTGTTCTCTTCTTTTCACACACATTGGTCATCCCGCATGCATGATCAAACGCGCAAGCTACAGCAAGACTCCGGCTATCTAAGTGATCAAGTTAGCCTTCCAATTTATATCGACTAAAGAAGGGATTTTAAAAAAAAATAATTTGGGGAGGGTATGGGCTGGATGTGGAATTGGAAGAGGATTTTTTTTCTCACAATTTCACAATCGAAAGTGCGTTTGTCTGATTAGTCAATCTGTCACTGCTATTCCTAAGAAGGAAAATGTGGAAAGGCACTTTCGAACTGTTCATAAAAACTATGAAACTGACTTCCTTCCAAAAAGTGATCTGAGAAAGAAAAGGAGAGAGAACTAAAATCGTAGTTAATCAGACAGCCGTCATTTTTCACTTGGCTGAATTCAAAAGCTCCTTGACTGCATTATTCGGCTGTACTTTATTTATGTGAGTCAGCCTTTTCTCACATGAAGATTATTAAATCCAAATACTGTAGTGACCCTAAATGTATTGAATTGTTAGAAATATATAAAATTATGTTATTGTCTGCGTTCTCAGCAAGATTTATTTACGAAAGCAAACTCAGAAAATGAAGCCTTAACCTTTAGTAAGCTACAAGGTTGCTTATGTTTTGGCTAAAAGAGGAAAACCATTCGTTGGTGGCAATATCATCAAAGAATGTATGATGGAAGCAGTGGCTGAGTTATGCCTAGAAAAACTTAAATCTTTTTAAATAAGTCTTGTGCCAAATGCTATTGCTCATTGGGTCTAAAATATGGGAAATAGCATTATCCAGTATGTTGTAGGCAAAGCACAATGTCTTAGTTGGTATTCTCTCATGCTGGATGAATCAACTGATGTTTGTAATATCTCGCAACCTGTATTTCCGTGGCATTGATGATGAACTTAATGTTACACAGGAATTGGCGTCACTTCACAGCATGCATGGCGCTACAACAGGAGAGCATATTTTCAAAGGAATTCAAAAAACACTAACAGAATATCATTTTGACTGGAATCATCTGCAGTGCGTGACAGTTGATGTAGGAAAAAACATGTCTGGTATAAAGATGGGTTTGGTTGGACAAATCACAAAAGCTTGTGAGGATGCAGGAATATCAAATCCAATGTTTCTTCACTGTGTTATCCATCAACAATCATTTTGTGGAAAATATGTTGATATGAGCTGTGTCTTGAAACTTGTTATTTCTATGGTAAATGTCCTTCGCTGTCATGAACTTAATCATTGCCAGTTTCAGTCTTTTCTCGAAGAATGTGGTTCAGAGTATGTTGACGTGACATATTATACTGCAGTTTGATGGCATAGCTGTGGAAAGGTTCTTTCACGCTTCTTTAATCTCAGGAATGAAATTGATATATTTCTTACTGAGAAAAAACATTATGAGCCACTTCTATCAGATACCGAGTAGCTTTGGAAATTGGCATTTTTTTGCAGATCTGGTGAACCACATGAACAATTTGAATTTAAAGTTGCAGGGTGAAAATAACATAATTTGTGATTTATTAACTCGTATGAAGGCATTCAGAGCAACGTTGATACTTCTGGAAGGCCAGGTGAAAGACTGTAATTTTTCTCATATGCCATACTGTGCAGAATTGCATAAAACGTGAGAAGCAGAATTTCCTTTCTTGTTCACAAATTTAGTTATTTCAGATCTTAAACCTAACAATTTCAGAAGTGACTTGCTGATTTGAATGCCAATGCTAAGGAAGTTAGATTGTTTCAAAATCCGTTTTGACTGTGATGTTGCTGATGTCCCAAGTCACATTCATATGGAAATTATTGAACTTCAGGCAAATTAACAGATTAAAGATAAATACAAGGAAGGAAACTTGATTGATTTTTATAAATTTTTGAACTCTGAGCAGTTTCCAAATTTTGAAGAAATTTGCTTGTAAATTTTATCTTCATTGTGATGACAACGTCTCTTTGTGAACAAACTTTTTCCCGAATGAAATATATCAAGTCAAAATATCAAGTTAAAGTTGCTACTTGTAATTAGCGTTTCAAAATTTTAACCTCAGTTTAACACTAGAATTACCAAAGCCTACAAAAAAACTCATAAACCCGGCCCACTTTAAATCCCTTCGCACCCGTCAGCATCTTTTGTCTTGTAAATATGCAGATCAAGACAAGCAGCAAGCAGAAACAACAGTTTCTGTGGCACAGCGGTAAGAACTGCTGACTTGTAATCAAGAGTCCCCTGGTTCGATCCTGACTGCCTCGTATATTTGCCGTTTTGAGTAGTGAGCTGCTTTTATTGTTACTATTATCCAATAAAAATATGCATGTGATTTGCGTCTGTAACAGCTGGTGTAAATTTGGTGTACTTTTAAAATTTAATGTTTTTTTTTTTTTCACTTTTTTATTCTCTGTCACGCTCACGATACATACTACCCACCCAGGTATCTGACACTGTTAGTTTTTATTTGAAACTGGGAATAACTGTAGATGTGAGTGGTGTTTTGAGACAATGGAACTGGAAATTCTCTGATCTGGATGAATAAAAGCTGAGACACAAATACTGGTGAATCTGCCTTATTGATATCTCATTGTCACTTGAATTTGTTTTCATTCAGTTTTATTGAGTGTTCCTGCTTACGCGGAATTAGTATGCACCTTATGGTCCATGATGTCCAAGGTGCACTTGCAAAAAAAAGAGACATAGTTATAGAGAGAGTTGAGAGATATTGCAGAGTTGAACTATATAAAAAAGTGAAGTGGAGTTTTTGAGTGGAAATAATAAATCATTATTTGGAATACACGCATTACTTGTGTGTTCCATTTCTACAGTAATCCGTGTAAACACATTTTTAAAACAAACGTTTTTCATATTGTAGTAGCAAATGACAAAATGTAGGCATAAACTATATAATGTATGAAGCCTGAAGTCCAAATATCAACGAAACACTTTCACAAAAGGTACAAATATAACAGAACAAGTATACTTTTATTCAAAAATATAACTGCAGAAAAAAAGCCGCCTTAGCATGCCACATTGACACATACTTACTGTAACTGCCACGGTAGCGTAATGGTATCAGCCGCTGACTAGTAATCAAAAGGTCATGAGTTCGATCCCACACGACTTGGTTTTGAGAAGTAAAATGCTCTTATTCTTACTATTTTAGATTAAAAACATACATTTGAATCCAATGTGTAACAGCCAGTGTAATTTATGATATTTTTAAAGGTTTGTCTTTTTTTTTTTTTTTTTTTTTTTGTTTTTATATTAACTTTTCATTCTCTGTCGTGTTCAGGATCCT
>JANRMT010062806.1:13286718-13316339 GCA_026402145.1 Polypterus bichir lapradei | reverse complement strand
TATATATATATATATATATATATATATATAATGTTTATATGTGTGTGTGTGTGTATATATATACCCCCTGCTCAACAGCCACCCTTCCTATTCTGTTCTACTTGCCAGCCACTTCGCATCTCTGCACACATGTTGTGAATTGAGTGGCTGAAAGCACCCCAAGGAGATGCGGTCGCTCCTCCTAAACGGTGATACAATGGGAAACAAATACTTTTTTTTTTATTTTTAACATCTCCTCTTTGCTCGATCAGCTGCTAGCTTGCTGCTGCTGTCGTGCCATGTGATCTGCATCTTGCGCAGTGCTTCGAAAATTTAAAAGCCTGTAGAGCAGTTGTCTTTGTCATCTAATCTTTGTCTTTTATTTTCGGGCCCGGGCGTAGTTGAATCTCTTGGCAGAAAGTCTCGTCTCACGGGATGCGAGTTCTTGATATCTTATATGTCTTATATCATTGAAAGATTGCTGAGAAATTAATTCATGCTTTTGTTTTCAGTCGCTTAGATTATGGTAACGCACTCCTCTCAGGACTACCCCAAAAAAGACAAATCATTTGCAACGAGTACAGAATGCAGCTGCTAGTATCCTAACTAGGAAAAGAAAATCCAAACACATTTCTCCAGTTTTGATGTCACTACACTGGTTACTTGTATGTTTCAGAATTGATTTTAAAATTCTGCTTATGGTTTATAAAACCTTAAATAATCTCGCTCCATCTTATATATCGGAATGTCTGACACTGTATTCCAGTGTTTCCAAATCGTAATTTGGAAATCCAAATTCCAAATCGTAACCTTAGATCCTCAAATGAGTGTCTGTCTCCTTACAATTCCAAAAACTAAACTTAAAAAAAGTGGTAAGGTAGCCTTCTGCTGTTATGCACCTAAAATCTTGAATAGCCTGCCAATAGGAATTAGCCAGGCTAATACATTGGAGCATTTTAAAACATTTTAAAACACTGCTGAAAATGCATTACTTTAACACGGCCTTTTCATAACTTTAACTTAATCCTGATACTCTCTGTATGTTCAATTCATCTTAATAACTATTCATAGTAGCTCTAAAATACGTACTGACCCCTGCTCTCTCTTCTGTTTCTTTTTCCGTTTTTTTTGTTGTGGCGGCCTGCGCCACCACCACCTACTCAAAGCATCATGGTACTCCAACATTGATGGACTAAAAGCCAGAAGTCTACGTGACCTTCATCATAAAGTCCTTCCGTGAGAACCCTATTTCCAAAGAGGACTGTTTCACTTATGCTAGGTAGAATGCCCAGAGGGGACTGGGCGGTCTCATGGTCTGGAATTCCTGCAGATTTTATTTTTTTTTCTCCAGCCGTCTGGAGTTTTTTTGTTTTTTCTGTCCACCCTGGCCATCGGACTTTACTCTTATTCTATTTTAATTATCTATCCATCCATCCATCCATCCTCTTCCGCTTATCTGGGGTCGGGTCGCGGGGGCAGCAGCTTAAGCAGAGAGGCCCAGACTTCCCTCTCCCCGGCCACTTCTTCCAGCTCTTCCGAGAGAATCCCAAGGCGTTCCAAGGCCAGCCGGGAGACAGTCCCTCCAGCGTGTCCTGGGTCTTCCCCGGTGCCTCCTCCCGGTTGGACGTGCCCGGAACACCTCACCAGGGAGGCATCCAAGAGGCATCCTGATCAGATGCCCAAGCCACCTCATCTGACTCCTCTCGATGCGGGGGAGTAGCGGCTCTATTCTGAACCCTTCCCGGATGACTGAGCTTCTCACCCTATCTTTAAGGGAAAGCCCAGACACCCTGCAGAGGAAACTCATTTCAGCCGATTATATTCGCGATCTCGTTCTTTGGGTCACTACCCATAGCTCATGACCATAGGTGAGGGTAGGAACGTAGATCAACTGGTAAATTGAGAGCTTTGCCTTACGGCTCAGCTCTCTTTTCACCATGCTAGACCGATGCAGAGCCCGCATCACTGCGGATGCCGCACCAATCCGCCTGTCGATGTCACGGTCCATTCTTCCCTCACTCGTGAACAAGACCCCGAGTTACTTGAATTCCTCCACTTGGGGCAAAATCTCTCCCCCAACCCTGAGAGGGTACTCCACCCTTTTCCGGCTGAGGACCATGGTGTCGGATTTGGAGGTGCTGATTTTCATCCCAGCCAATTCACACTCAGCTGCGAACCGTTCCAGAGAGAGCTGAAGATCACGGCCTGATGAAGCAAACAGGGCAACATCTGCAAAAAGCAGTGAACCAATCCTGAATCCACCAAACCGGATCCCTTCAACACCCTGGCTGCGCCTAGAAATTCTGTCCATAAAAGTTATGAACAGAATCGGTGACAAAGGGCAGCCCTGGCGGAGTCCAACTCTCACTGGAAACGGGCTCGACTTACTGCTGGCAATGCGGACCAAGCTCTGACACCGGTTGTACAGGGACTGAACAGCTCTTATCAGGGGGTCCGGTACCCCATACTCCCGTAGCACCCCCCACAGGATTCCCCGAGGGACACGGTTGAACACCTTTTCCAAGTCCACAAAACACATGTAGACTGGTTTAGCAAACTCCCATGCACCCTCCAGGACTCTAAGGGTGTAGAGCTGGTCCACTGTTCCGCAACCAGGACGAAAATCACACTGTTCCTCCTGAATCCGAGGTTCGACTATCCGACAGACCCTCCTCTCCAGAACCCCCGAATAGACTTTTCCAGGGAGGCTGAGGAGTGTGATCCCTCTGTAGTTGGAACACACAC
This sequence comes from Polypterus bichir lapradei, assembly GCA_026402145.1. NCBI lineage: Eukaryota > Metazoa > Chordata > Cladistia > Polypteriformes > Polypteridae > Polypterus > Polypterus bichir. Next base: position 13,313,615 of record JANRMT010062806.1, on the reverse strand, counting down.
TCCGGTCCCCCTTTTTTCTATGTTTATTAATGTTGACTTATTTTATTTTCTAACCGTGTGTCTTTTATTCTTCTATTCTTCATTACGTAAAGCACTTTGAGCTACATTTTTTTGTATGAAAATTTGCTATATAAATAAATGTTGTTGTTGTTGTTTTTTTAGTTTATAATTTAAAAATGGAATAAGAATCTGAAAATCTAACAACATCACATTAATGTTCGATAAATTCTGAAAAGAATGATACCAAACATACAGTATATATGTAGGTTTTAAAATAAGCCCAATTTAAAGCATGACAAAAAAGTCACATAAAATCGTTGCAATGTTAGGCTTAGGATTTTATTTATATAGAGTAGATAAAATAGCAGCAGCCCCAGCACTGACACCACTCTTAACATGAAATTCTGATTATGGTTCCTCACACTATTGCTCTCTTCCTCCCACTTCTTTTAATTTGATGCCCAATCTCTCATGTCGTACCTTAGCAGATGTTTTCTGAAAGTCAAAAGAAATAATATTGTAAGCACCACTCTGTTATCCATTTGTTGCTTCCTCATAGAAATCCATGATGTTAGTTAAACACAACCTTGCATAAGCCATGCTTACTGTTAAGTAAATTTCTTAATCTTTTCCTTAATAATTCCTTCCTCTGATTTACATGTGTTGTATGTTAATCTTACTGGCCTATAGTTGCTTGGATCTGCCTAATCACACTTTTTGTATAACAGGATAATGTTTACCGTTTTCCAGTCCTTTGGAATTTCTGCAGTGCACAGCAACTTCCTAAAACTTTTGTCGCTAACTCCACAAAGAGCCATAACAAGGTTTGGGGCAGTCACCCGTATATTTGGTTTCCTGGCTGCAAAGTTGCACATAGATGACAGCACTGATGTACACAAAATTGAGTCCAAAACAGAACTGAGGGAATAGGGAAAGGTGGAGGCTTTTAGATGTTAATTCAAAATTCTGGTGCAAGACTCATTATAAGAATTTGTATCCACAACCACATCACTTGCTTCCAGTTAAGTTTAGAGCTGATTTCAGAATCCTCCTTCTTACATATAAAGCTTTTAATGGCAGCAGCAGTATGGCCCTGCTTCTCCATCTGAATTTATCATTACTTTTAGACCGGTGCACGCATTTAGATTTTATCATGTTGGTTTACTAAACCAACTAAACTGATGGTTTAAAAAAGTATTAAAATAACAGGGAGAGGTCAAGCTTTTAGCTCCAGGGCCCCAAAGCTGTAGAACTATTTACCAATTTATATAAGAGATGCCTTTTTGCTCTCTGCTTATAAATGAAGGCTGAAGTCTCACCACCTTAGTATAGCATAACCCGATTATAGGTGCTGAATAGCTTTGCATTTTGCATCTCTTTTTGTTATTCATTTATACACTAGCTATGAATGACCACTAACCCTCCTCTATTTCACTTCTTAGTTTCTTGCTAAACTGCTCTACATCCAAGCTATTTTCCTGCCCATGGACAGACATCTGAGATACAGGGAGCTTTAGAATCAAAAGATTCTGTCATCGTATTAGTATGCTCAGGTGGAGATGGATGGCTAGTTAGTATTGTTCTCTTGGACCTTGACTCTTGCTGTCTTGTCTTTTGGCTTTATCCGTTATAACTGATTGTGATCCCCAGACATTTATTTTTTCCAGTGATGTTGCGGACTAGAGTTTTTTGTTTCCTCTCTGTCATTTTCAACTGGCTGTAGTGAAGACAATAGTTTGGAACTGCTTTGTCGACAGTAGGCTTTGTAATGTCTTTTTTCTTAAAAGTTTGAATGTATTCCCCGAAAAACTCTTGCTAGCTGTCTCACTGTTTTACCTGAACAGATGGCAAGCTGCTTCCTACAACAAATGCAGTAAATAAGGTTTTTTTTACTGGCATGTGACCATTTGTTTAATATTATTAAATTTAATGTTGGTGACCTTTTTGCAAATGACAGTGACTTCTGTTACAATTCAGGTTAACTGGTGGGGGAACCTAGCTCTTCTCTATGAAGGGAACTGCAGACAAAATTTTGTCAGAATGAAAAGGTTAATGGAGTTATCATTCCCACAACACAAACACGGCTTAATTTGACTATTGAACTTTTATATATTGTACTGTATATGTATGTCTTATCAAATTGATAGTGGTATTTTTAAAACTGTATTTAATTTAACTTTCAGATTGTTAAGTATGCCACTTATAAAAGCTTACTATTATTGCAACATTTTTGTGTGACAGGAACATTTTGGCATGTTCTTCAATAAATGAAACTAACTTGTACATAATTTTCAACTATTTCTCATTTTGCTTGTTTCAGAATACTTTTAAGGACCTTATGTTTTGACACACAGATTACTCTCAGTAGGCAGTGATTCTGGCTAAATGCTTTTGTATATGTGTATAAATGTAAACCGAATCTATGTATAAATATGTAAATATAGCATATGTCTAAGATGTTTGTGGAATAATCACAGGAAATTTGGAAATATTCATGTTTGTGAATGATGAGTGGCTTGGCACTGGAAATTTCTAAAAGGCTTTGTTTTTCTGTATTGGAATATGACAAGCATTTGTGTATGTTCTATAGATTTAATAATTTTTATATCTTGGGTTTTATGATTTTCATTGTCCTTATGATTTTCATTCTCATTTTGCTGGTGTTCTGGTTATATAAGGTGTTGTTTACTAGTAACCACTGTAGTCCTGTGATCCTGGGAAATGTGAACTCACTACCAAATAAGATCGACGAACTGGCTGCGCTGGTGAAAAATGTCAGGACCTACAGAAAATGTAGTTTGTTGTGTCTTAGTGAAATGTGGCTAACAACTAACATCCCAGATGCTAATGTGGAGCTACAGTAATCTCCCGCATATCGCGGAAGTTACGTACCAGACCCACCCGCGATAGGTGAAAATCCGCGATATAGAAAGACCACTTTTTTTTTTTTTTATAGTTTAAGCCTTAAAATACCCATCCCACACAATTTAAACACATGTAAACTTATTAAAACACACTTTTTAAACACATATGATATGTGGATGTGGGGCTAAGGATATGAGTAACATCTCTCTATTATAAAACACTAGCAAAATACCCGCGCTTCGCAGTGGCGAAGTACTGCATTAAAATTTTTATTAAGAAGAAAATTAAACCTTTTTAAACTGAAGGAAAATATGCCAATAATTATTTGTTAAGGATCTCTTTGTATACCACATTGTGAGTTTGGCCGTCCGGTTGTAATATGACCAAGCTGTGTGCTGAGATTACTCTTGAGCATGCAACGTACAGTTGGCCATGTGAACAGTAATCTTGTTTCATATCTCACATCTTGGATTGCTGCTGTCATAATCGGTTTGAGTTTCATGGTTTGTTTCAATTACGACAGTATTTGCAGGACTTGTGTTGAAGTGACATTCGGCATCTGTCAAGCGTTGTAAGCATACAACCGGTTTCATCGATAACTTCACATCCAACTTTTGAGAGTTTAAACATTTCTAAACATCAAAGTGTCCACTACTGAAATCGTCACCTGTGAATCCAAGATGTTTAAGAGGCATTGGCGGTTGTCGAAAGGCGTAAAATATTTGGCCATTTCGGTACACTTGAAAGTGACAACCAAACAATTCGGCGGCAGCCATCAACTCACATGCAGAACCATAGGTGAAGGGCTTAAGCATTTCACTCTTATAGTGCCCCTATGTAGTATAATTATCTCCTGTACCGTCATCAGTCCACACCTTGATCCTGTCCCAGTCATTCAATACATAAGACACAATGTTCCTCCGGATATCAAGAGTGAGCCTGATATGGCCGTGCAATATGTAACAAAGAGAATGGAAAAGGTAGGTGCCATCTCTGGGCATGGAAACCACTCGGTAAGTGACACTTCTTTGATTGATGGTGATCACCTTGATAGACATGGTAATGGGGGTACGGTTGGAATGATAAAGGAAATGGGTACCTGAGCAATGTAAAGTAAGTCTAAAATACCTACACAATAACTATAATCGTAATAAACGAACAATAAAACAGCGGAGAAGCCGTGGATTAAATAAAAAGGCTGTAGTTATCAGCAAGGAGACGTGAATCCCGTGTAGAAGCAAGCAAGGAAGAGAATGTAGAGACTAGAGCGACAGACGGCCTTATATAGGCAGGCAGACAACAACGTGGGAGGCGTTGGGATGGGGGACCCAACGCCGCCTCACACGGTGACCGAGCTGCAGGCTATGGAAGTATATTATACGTAAGTAGGATTCAGTTAGCGTTGGGAACCCGTGTACCAAATTTCTTGAAGATGGGCCCATAAGTAACAAAGACTGTTGAAAAGTTCAATATGGCGGCCGACAGTGGCATCATACCACCGAAATAAGTACGTACATCGGTTTTGGTTATTTCAGGGAAGCCACCCACCAAAGTTCGTGAAGATGGGGCCATAAATAAGAAAGTTCAACATGGCGGACATTGTCGACCGTTATGACCGTTGCGCGTAGAATTTCGAAATGAAACCTGCTTAACTTTTGTAAGTAAGCTGTAAGGAATGAGCCTACCAAATTTCAGCCTTCTATTTACACGGGAAGTTGGAGAATTAGTGACGTTGTAAAGTTCAATATGGCGGCTGACACTGGCATCATACCAACGAAATAAGTATGTACATCGGTTTTGGTTAGCGCAGGGAAGCCGCCTACCAAATTTCGTGAAGATGGGGTCAGCCTTCTGCCTACACGGGAAGTTGGAGAATTAGTGACGTTGGAAAGTTCAATATGGCGGCTGACAGTGGCGTCATACCATCGAAATAAGTACGTACATTGGTTTCAGGTAGCGTAGTAAGCCGACTGCCAAATTTCGTGAAGATGGGGCCATAAATAAGAAAGTTCAACATGGCGGACGTTGTCAACCGTTATCGACCGTTTATGACCATTACGCGTAGAATTTCGAAATGAAACCTGCTTAACTTTTGTAAGTAAGCTCTAAGGAATAAGCTTGCCAAATTTCAGCCTTCTACCTACACGGGAAGTTGGAGAATTAGTGATGAGTGAGTCAGTCAGTCAGTAAGTGAGTGAGTCAGTCAGTGAGGGCTTTGCCTTTTATTATTAAAGATTTTAACTTCACACAAGACAAGGCAGTGAGACAGGATAAGAGCTGCTGTAGAAGCTTTTAAATGATTGACATGCAGAGTGACAAGCTTAAAAACCAAGCAGCACAGAGGCAGCACAAAGTTTACTTCTCCTTAGACTGCATTCAGCTCCCCCCTTCCCAAGACTAAGTGGCAGAAGCGTAGCACGCCTCCGGGGGAGGGGGAGGGGGAGGGGGGAGGTTTGAGCGAAGCGATCGTGACTAGATCCGAGCACTTCTCCTTAGCACACACCACGCAGAGCAAACAGAACAGGCATGCATCTTGGCAGAAGCAGCACAAAGCCAGTCGCTGATCTGTCCACTTCTGCTTAGTGTTCGTTCAGCTCCCCTCCTTCACAAAGCAAGCGGCAGAGATGCAAAGTGGAAAAAGGACAGCTGCTGTACAGGCTTTTAAGTGATTGACACAAAGCACAACAAGCACAACACACAGCTGGCCAGCAGCAGCAGCAAGACATCAGCTGAACCGATCGCATCTCTTTACCGTGCGTTCAGACCCCCCCCTTCACAACAGGAGCAGCGTTATAAGTGCCGCGAGAAAGATATTTAACTACGCCCGGGGCAGGAAATAAAGGACAAATATAGTTTTTACAAAAGTTTTAAAGTAAGAATGAAAATAACAATCTCTTTAAATTGTTTATCCGGTAAACCAAACGAGGGGGTGGGTGAGCGAAGCGCCCTAGTAATAATAGTATTAATAAATCCGCTATGTAACGGGGGCACGATAGGTGAACTGCGGTAGAGCGGGGGATTACTGTACCTTGGTTTAGCACAGTTAGAGCAGACAGAGGTGCAAGTACCTGCGGGAAGCAGAAAGGAGGAGGAGTTGCTCTCTATGTGAATACAAGGTGGTACAACTCTGGACAAGTAAACGTTAAAATCTCCACTTGCTGCAGGGACATCAAATTGTTTGCCATAAGTTTGTGTCCCTATTACTTGCCCAGAGAGTTTGGACACGTCATTGTTGTTATTGTTTACCTCCCTCCTCGGGCGGACGTGGAGATAGCGGGTGACATCATCCATTCTGCTGTAGCTAAATTACAAATGCAGCACCCCAAGGCACTTGTGCTAATCGCTGGAGACTTTAAGCAAGTGACGCTGGACAAAACAGGGAAATAGCACTATTGATCTACTGTATGCAAACGTTAAAGACGCATACAGCGCCACCCCGCTGCCTGAGCTTGGGAAAGCAGATCATAACCTGGTTCTGCTTTAGCCTCACTACAAACCAAGAGTGAGGGAGCTACCTACAACCACATGCTTCTTCAGGAAGTGGTTCCCTGAGGCAGAGCAGGCTGTGAGAGACTGCTTTGGAACTACGCACTGGGATATCCTGCAGGGATCATATAGTGAGAACATTGAGGAGGTTGTTGACTGCACTACTGACTACATCAACTTCTGTATGGACATTGTAGTTCGAGTAAGAACAGTACGCTGCTATGCTAACAACAAGCCTTTGATTACAAGTGACATTGAGGACCTTTTGAACCAGAAGAAAAGGGCTTTTAAAGGCAGTGATCAGCATAAGCTCAAGCAGAAGGAACTCTGAGTCCAGATCAGGGCGGTGAAGGAGCAGTACAGGAGAAAAATGGAGCAGAAGTTGAAGAATAACAGCATGAAGGAAGTTTGAGATGGGATGAAGATCATCACTGGCTGCATCTCGAAGCGGGGTGCCAACATCGAGAGAGACGTGGAGAGAGCAAACCAAGTGAACAACTTTAACAGGTTTGACCACCCTAACCCACTCTCACCTCGGAGTACTGCACCCTCCACCCATCCTTCTGCGGTTACCAGCATAGGAGAGAGCTTCCTCCAACCCACAATTACAGCAGCCCAGGTAAGCAGAGAGCTGAGGAGACTTTGTACCAGCAAAGCAGCGCGTCTAGATAGAGTATCACCATGACTGCTGAAGGCCTGTGCGTTGGAGCTGGAGAGTCCTCTACAGCGCATCTTCAACCTGAGCCTGGAACAGTGGAGAGTCCCAAGGCTTTGGAAAAAATCTTGCATCACCCCAGTCCCAAAAGTATCACATCCTAGTGAGCTGAACGACTTCCGGCCTGTTGCTGTGACGTTACATGTGATGAAGACCATAGAGCAGTTGCTGTTTCACCACCTGAGGCCACAGGTCCGCCACACCCTCGACCCTCTGCAGTTCGCATACCAGAAGAAGGTGGGAGCGGAGGATGCCATCATCTACATGCTACACTGATCCCTCTCCCACTTGGACAGAGGCAGTGGTGCTCTAAGAATTATTATGTTTCTGGACATCTCTAGTGCCTTCAACACCATCCAACCTCTGCTCCTTAGGAATAAACTGACAGAGATCGGAGTAGATTCGTACCTGGTAACATGGACTGTGGACTGTCTTAAAGACAGACCTCATTATGTGCGTCTCGGGAACTGCAGGTCCGATTATTGTGGTCCGCAACACAGGCGAACCGCAGGGGACTGTACTTTCTCTGGTCCTGTTCAGCCTATATACATCGAACTTCCAATACAACTTGGAGTCCTGCCATGTGCAAACGTTTGCTGACGACACTGCTATCGTGGGCTGCATCAGGAGTGGGCAGGAGGAAGAGTATAGGAACCTAATCAAGCAATTTGTTAAATGGTACGACTCAAACCATCTACAACTGAACACCAGCAAAACCAAGGAGCTGGTGGTGGATTTTAGGAGGCCCAGGCCCCTCATGGACCCCGTGATCATCAGAGGTGACTGTGTCCTGAGGGTGCAGACCTATAAATACCTGGGAGTGCAGCTGGATGGATGGATTGGACTGGACTGCCAATACTAATGCTCTGTGTAAGAAAGGACAGAGCCGACTATACTTCCTCAGAAGTCTGGCATCCTTCAACATCTGCAATAAGATGCTGCAGATGGTTTATCAGATGGTTGTGGCAAGCGCTCTCTTCTACGCGGTGGTGCGCTGGAGAGGCAGCATAAAGAAGAGGGATGCCTCACGCCTGGACAAACTGGTGAGGAAGGCAGGCTCTATTGTAGGCACGGAGCTGGACAGTTTAACATCCGTGGCAGAGCGATGGGCACTGAGCAGGCTCCTGTCAATAATGGAGAATCCACTGAACAGTATCATCTCCAGACAGAGGAGCAGCTTTAGCGACAGACTGCTGTCACTGTCCTGCTCCACTAACAGACTGAGTCAAACTATGCGACTCTTCAATTCCACCCGGGGTGGGGTGGGGGGGGATGAGCATTGACATTATACAAAGTTATTGTCTGTCTGTTATACCTTCAAAGAATATTGTTCTTTATCAGTATGCTGCTGCTGGAGTATGTGAATTTCCCCTTGGGATTAATAAAGTGTCTGTCTGTTATGGTCTTTCCAGTCCAATGACAAATTCTGGATTGTACAAAGGAACAAGCAAGTTAAAAGTGTGGTCACTTATGTGAGGCATCTTGGAAACAATAGAACAAGAGCTGCATTACTGGAATTCTTAATGATTTAATCAAAAATTTGATTTCACAATGCTGGTGTTAAAATTTGGAAAAATGTAAAACAATAAAGATTTTAAAAATTATCATCACTTGTTTGTAAAATTTGAAATTTGAATTGATTCTTCCATTAAATATTACTGTTCAGTAAGTATTATTAGCCAGCTAATGTTTAGTCCATAAACTGATGCAACAACATTTATTTATATAGCACATTTTCATACAAATGATGTAGCTGAAAGTGCTTTACAGGACGAAGAAAAATATATAAGAAATAAAATTAGGCAGTGCTAATTAACATAGAATAAAAATAAAGTCTGATGGCCAGGGAGGACAGAAAAAACAAAAAATTCCAGACGGGTGGAGAAAAAAAAAAAAATCTGCATGGGCTCCGAGACCAACAGACCGCCCAGCTCCCTCTAGGCATTCTACCTAACATAAATAACCTCAATCAGTCCTCATGGTATTCAGGGTTTACAATACAATAATAACAGTAAACCAAGGGTATGATTTTTAGCAGTCTCCTTTAGAATAGTAAAAAGGAAAAAAAAAAGGTTACTAAGTTAATTTTTTCCACGCATACATACATAAACATGTATAATTGTTATTAAAACATAAACAGAAAGTGACCAAGAATGGAAAAGGATGTATAATTACGATACCAGTATCATTAAAAGCGGATCAAACAGCCGGTGATGTCGTCTTTTGCGTTGCCATGAAGGGGTGCGACTCACTATCGTTTTTCAGGAAAGTGTCAGGATCAGCTTTCTTAGCTCTTCATCTGCTTCCTCCATAGTGGTAAAGATGTAATGTTTGCCTTGAATATCCACTTTAAGTTTGGCAGGATACAAGAGGCTGTATCTGATATCAGCTTTCTGTAAGCGCTGTTTAATATTATTAAAAAGGCACATTTAGCAGCTATTGAGGGTGAGAAATCAGGGAAAATACGAATGAGGTTATTTTCAAATATCTCTTACTTCTGTCTGAGAAGTGACATTACGTTTAATTTAGATTGTAATTTCTCGAAGCGCATAACAAAAATCTTAGGTTTAAGGGTGTTCAATCCCCATATGCAGTTAGCTGCTGCTACCTCGGTATCTGATTTAAAGTCCTCTTAAGGTATAGCGGGTCCACAGCGCTTTCAGCAAGGGCCAGTTTTTAAATAAATAATCACCGCACTCGCGGTGGCTTCGTGAGGGGGCGTAGTAGTCATAGCAAGCCACGGGGTGATCTGCGGTGTGGGCGTTTCTCACCTAGTGCACAGGTGAGGGACTGCCCACATCCGTGATTGTTCCCATGGCTAATGTGCTGCAGCTGTTATGGCCCCTCGCAATATAAAAGAAGCGCGAGTTGATTGGGACAGAAAAAGATCACGATCAGAAAGAATGAGAGAGAAAAGGAAGAGAGGATGGAGGTTACAGGGATTGAGGAAGCAAGGCGGTGCAAGAGAGAGACAGAGACACGCGGAGTGTGTGGGTGAGCGCACGAGCGCTCGCGTGCAGCTGCGAAGAAGCCTGGGTGTTGGGCCTACATCCAGGGGTTGGAGTTGGAAGTCGCTCCCGCTGAGCGAGAAGGTAGCGGGAGTGACCAGGGAAAGGCGACTGGCCGCGGAAGGCTGGAAAAGCAGCGGGAGTCGGGAGGCTTGGTCGGGGATTATCCAACATGAGCGTCCTGGCCGTTGGATATGAACCAAGTCTCGGGACTGGGATGAGTGCCAGACCGAAGCCAGGGATCGGGAGGTCTCCAGTCTCGTGTGAATGGATGTAGGAGAAAAGGGCAGCTGCAGAGTGCATCTCGCCTGCTGCTAAGCCCAAGAGGGATAAGCAGGTGAGACGCTAACCGAAAAGAAGCACCGATCTTGGCATTGTTGTTTGTTGAAAAAACTGCTTCCTGTATGAACGTTTTAACCTCTGATTTTTGATTGTTTTTTCTATTGTTTTTTTTTAAAAGTTCGGCTGTTTCAATTCGTGTCATTAATGTCTGCTTAACGTCTTCCAGCTGATCGGCAAGTGCTCTCAGTTTAGATGCAATTTCCTTAATGTGCTCCTTATTTTTTTCCAGCATACCTTTAAAGACCATGTCAAAGCAATTTTATATGCGTTTCTCTGAGTCTTTATTATCCTGCTGCGGCTCCCGCCGCAGCTTCTCATTTGCTTTCTCGCTTGTCTTGAGCATACCATTTATTTATTTCTTTATCTCTTGCTTGAGCTCAGCGATAATGACCTTCAGTTCGGACAGATTATTTCTGCTTTCGTGCACTGTAGTGCAGCGGCGAGCCCTATTGCAGCCAGTGCTCCTGGCTCGCGAGGAGTAGATGAAAGCACGGACTTCAAGGCCTTTTCCAGTTTCAAGTGATCTTCTGGAATTGGCGAGCTCTTGTGACCTGCATAACTTGCACATTCACTCCCATTTTCGCTCTCAACTGGAGACGATGCAGCGGACCGTGGTCCCGATAAGTCTGGGCTTTCGCCTGTCTATTCCAGGTCAGTCTCTGAAAGGCCGTACCTTGAACTTGGACTTGCCTGTCTAGATCAAAATAAAAAGGTAACTAGATAAAAAGGTCAGTCACAGTTAAGCTTTGTAAAAGCGCATTTCCATTGGTGGAAAGAAGCCCCAATAGTGTTTCTTTATACAATTCTGCCTATTAATTCATTGGATAAGCAGCTCAACACTGTGATGTTTATAGGATGAAGAAAAAGTGAAAATATGTGTGAGATTAATGTTACGTTTATTTGGCAGAAAATGTCTATGAAGATAATGTTATACTTTGTGGGTAACATTTTCATAATTTCTAATTGCTTGTGTGCTGCTTCTTATTGTAGGTCAGCTTTAGCTGCTGCCATATTAGCTACTACACTGGCTGGTCGCACAGTGGCTATACCTCCAGTCCGCTGCAGATCATATTCTGATAGTGATGCTTTGCATTCTGAAACGCCAAGCCTTGTTCAGCCATATGCCAGCATCTCAGAGTTCCAAAGGTAAAAGTATTAATTCAATATAGTGGAATTTAAAAATGTCCCAGTCATAACATGAATAAAATGTAACAGCATTTTAAGTTGTTTGCTTGAATGGTGTTCTCTTTAGGAATTGTACTTAGCCAAGTGTATTTAATAAATGAAAGAAAATAGGCAGTTAAACTGTGGGTTTTTTTTTTTTTTTTTTTTTTTTTTGGAATGTGACCTGCAGTGTTCACATTTCTCACTAATGTAGAGAAAAATAAAAATTCTGACATAAGCCAGGTGCTAACGAACCTGTGTCTTAAATTAGTGGTGGTGAATCTGTATCTGCCCCCCTGGTACAATAGTGGGAATTATATTTTCAGGGGTAATAAACCATGTGTGATTTAGAATTAAGTAGTTCTAAACCACTAATACTTTTTGAAGTTTAAGGACTTAAATTGCAATAAAGTAGTCAATATATTTGCCATTCAGAAACATTTAGCTACACTTTAAACTACCAATGTGTTAAATCATAATAATATAATAATATTTCTGACAATTCCTCTGATTTCTGCATTTAGCCTGTGAGTTGCCTGTATAATAAAAATTTCTTCCATGTTGCATTGGTTGAAAAATCTACTTTTATATGTCAGTGAAAAAATTATTTTTACTACCATATGAATTTAATGGCTTTTCATTTTTGCAGGGAGAGAAATAGTCAGTCTGCAATTAAAAGACCTCGAATGCCTTCTCCAAAATTTGATAAACATTTTAACTTTGCTTTGGAAGGCACAGAAGAGAGTTCCATGGAAGAAAAAGTATACTCCAAGGTAAACAGAAAGGTAAGTAAATTATAGTGCAAATTTCAATCATCATTTAAATGGTTTGTGGTTTAATGTTTTATTGATAAAATTAAAATTCGGATGTGAGCATCAGTAGGCTTTGCATCCTAGGAACCAAGTTGCCTAGACTATTCTGTAACATTTTTGACCATAAAATAGGTCATTACGATAGCAACTGATGAGAAGAATTCATAGTTAATTGCTGAATTAGGGTATTTGAGGATTCCTCTAGACTGCCTCTTTCTCTTGAATGATTTGTCTCAATAACTAATCAGCACATCATCATCCCATAACAGGCTTAAGTTTCAAGTATGGTATTTTTCCATCCAGCCATTTTAGCTCTAGACTGTCCTCAAGAAATTGACACACAGACACACACACAGATGGACACACACCCATCATCGAGATATCAATGTTTTCAGCATTAGGGGACCCTAAAACATTGCAATCCGTTTTGACTAATCTAAAGCTTTTGCTTCTTCTCCATAGACGATAGATTATGGTCGGGAAGGGTACAAAGCAAAAATACTGCAAAATAATGCAAAATGTAGTGACACTTAAAGTCATGTTTCCATATAAAGTGTACAGTTTTAACTTAATTTCCACATGCCTTTTGGATTTTTTACTAAATCCAAAAAAGTGTTTATAAAAAAAAAATGTGCTTGTTTTGAAAACCTCCCAATAGTAATTCAGTTCATGCTTCTCAAGTTAATTATACCAGTTACTCTGATGTCTCTAGGCTATCCCACTTCTATAGAACTAGAAAAGTCAGCAAAGCTACGTTAATCGCTGAGCACAGAGGGTTCTAGTATAAAGATGAGATGACCTCCAAAGATGAGGCAGGACCTGTTGCATTTGTCCTTGGCCCAAATGGACAAATATTTTGCAACTTTGTATTGTATTTATTTCTCCAGTTCAGTTTGTTTTTATAGTACTGTTCTCCGAATACTATAACACTTAATACAGGTAAAATATAAAATACATCTTTTACAAATATAATAATTTAGACATGTAAAAATACAGATTGCATTACACAGTAAATAAAGCAATTTCAAAATGATTAAAATAAATAGATCCTAACAATTAATATCCATTAAATATTATCTTTGAGATATGACCAGTGGACAGTGAAGAAGAGGTTCATATTAAGTTTATAACACAGAGTTAGGCACATTCACAGTTCTGGAGACCTACACCAACCAGCCATAGTATTCAATAGTATTGTATAATATTGTGGAGAGCAGTCTAACAAGAAGACAAATCCTTCCTTTCTTTGATTAATCCACTATGGATTAATGGACTCCCAAAATTCTTGGGCATTTCAGATGCCTTTTTCATTGGCATGTGAACAGTTAGCAGAATAGCAGCATCACCAAGTGCCAAAAGAAGAGAAACAGAATGGAGAAGGGTCAGTAAAGATTCATTACCATAGTAATAATGTGAATTATTGTTCAGATGACAAACAAATAGAAATGCAATGTAAACAGTTAATCAGTAGCTCTAAGCAGGGTATACTAGACTGAAGTAGTGAGTCTTCAACCTGGATGTAAAAGCTAAGACCAAAGCAGCTTCTCTTATACAAGCAGGCAAATCAGCTTCCCAGCCCCTAATGATAAAAGCTGAGCCTCACACTGTTGTTTTACTCATTTTTGGAATGCTTAGTAGGTCAGGTTAGGGCAGCTTACGAACATTGACAAAGGCTGCAAAGAAACTGCCAATATTCATGTTTGCACACCATGAGAACCCTCAGTGTCAGGATGCGGTCGATGGTAGACGTCTTAGGCGTAAATACAGACTGCTCCAGTCGCTGGTAGGTGACCAAATGATCACGGATCCTGTTGAGGACGACCCTAGCAAGGACCTTACCCGGTAATGAAAGCAGTGTTATATCCCCCTGTAGTTTCTGCAATCCAGGCGATCACCCTTTCCTTTTAAGATAGGGACATCAAGTCTTGTTTTCCAGTCAGTTCGGATGATGCCAGTCTCCCAAATGGAAGGAAAGATTGCTTGCAATGCCAGGATGATAGCCTTACCACCAAGCCTGGAGACGTTCACCCCGAATATCACAGACCAGCAGCCTTCCTTCCCCTCAGCTGGTTGACCACCTGTCCAATCTCTGTGTGATTGGATGGTTCAGCCTCAAGAACTGTGGACCCAGAGGTGTCCAATGTCCTAGCCGGAGGATCAGCTTTGAACAGCTGCTCAAAGTAGCCAGACCAGCAGGTCACAACTGCAGTGTCATCCGTAAGGACAATTCAATCAGCTTCCCTGACTGCAACTCTCCAAGGAACAGACTGGGATGTGTGTTGTGCTTTGATTTCTCTGTAAGCAGGACTTGGGTTGCTAGACCACAGATAATGTGTGTCACTTGGTCACAGGTTCCTCTCACAAATGCATCCTTATCTGCCCTCTTACCTGTTCTTCTCAGTTCCTGGTACAGACTAGTGTTGCCATCAAGCCGTGCCCTGTGACTTCTCTCTATGATATCCAGGGTGCCCTGTGAGATGAAACGCCTCCTTCTGGGAACATCGGTAACACTAACACAACCCTCAACGACATTCAGGGTTTTGTCACGGAAGGTCTCCCACATCACATTTAGGATCGGCAGTCACACCCAAATCCGCAAGTTCCTCACACAAACTGTTTGCAAATTAGTTTGTAACAGCCTGATCTTGGAGTCTGGCCAAGACCAGCCTCATTGTCCTAGTAGGTGGTAGCCTACTGGACCTAAGCTGGATCTTCAGAGTAGCAACAAGAAGTCTGTGGTCAGAATTCACAAACTGGGCACTTCTGCAGCTCGTGCAGTTTTGCAAGATCTTCCAGTGTCTGCCCATGAGGATGTGATTGATCTCATTCACCGCACCACTAGTACTGGAGTACCAAGTCCACCGATGCAGCTCAGGGTGCTAGAACCAGGATCCAGCGATTTGCAACCCCTGACCTTTTGCAAAGTCAAGGAACATAGAGCCACTTTCACCACGGTCACCAGAACCATGGGGAGTGTGACACTCCTCATAGCCAGTCCTGTCAGTGCCAGCGGTTACATTGAAGTCACCCATGACCAGAGGAGTGTCACATCGCGTATACCCATCAACCACTGAGTGAAGTTGCGAATAAAATGTCTCCCATACCGAGACATCACTTAATGCGGTTGGAGCATACACTGAGACAACACACCCAGGAAGTGCCATAAAGATAGATAGATACTTTATTAATCCGAAGGGGAAATTCACATTCAGCAGCATACTGATAAAGAACCACATTAAATTTAAAGAGTGATAAGAATGAAGGTATAACAGACAGACAATAATTTTGTATAATATTAACGTTTACCCCCATCCCCCCGAGTGGAATTGGAGAGTCGCATAGTGTGGGGGATGAACGATGATCTCAGTCTGTCAATGGAGCAGGACAGTGACAGCAGTCCGTTGCTGAAGCTGCTCCTCTGTTGGGAGATGATCCTGTTCAGGGGATGCAGAGTATTTTCCATTATTGACAGGAGACTGCTCAGTGCCCGTCACTTTGCCACGGATTTCAAACTGTCCAACTCCGTGCCTACAATAAAGCCTGCATTCCTCACAAGTTTGTCCAGGCGTGAGGCATCCCTCTTCTTTATGCTGCCTCCCCAGCACACCACCGCGTAGAAGAGGGCGCTCGCCACAACCGTCTGATAGAACATCTGCCGCATCTTATTGCAGATGTTGAAGGATGCCAGCCTTCTAAGGAAGTATAGTCGGCTCTGTCCTTTCTTACACGGAGCATCAGTATTGGCAGCCCAGTCCAATTTATCATCCAGCTGCACTCCCAGGTATTTATAGGTCTGCACCCTCTGCACACAGTCACCTCTGATGATCACGGGGTCCATGAGGGGCCTGGGCCTCCTAAAATCCACCACCTTGGTTTTGCTGGTGTTCAGTTGTAGGTGGTTTGAGTCGCACCATTTAGAAAAGTTCTTGGTTAGTTTCCTATACTCCTCCTCCTGCCCACTCCTGATGCAGCCCACGATAGCAGTGTCGTCTGCAAATGTTTGCACATGGCAGGACTTCAAGTTGTATTGGAAGTTCGATGTACATAGGCTGAACAGGACCGGAGAAAGTACAGTCCCCTGCGGCGCTCCTGTGTTCCTCACCACAATGTCAAACCTGCAGTTCCCGAGACGCACATACTGAGGTCTGTCTTTAAGATAGCCCACAATCCATGCTACCAGGTAAGAATCTACTCCATCTCTGTCAGCTTGTCCCTAAGGATCAGAGGTTGGATGGTGTTGAAGGCACTAGAGATGTCTAGAAACATAATTCTTGCAGCACCACTGCCTCTGTCCAAGTGGGAGAGGGATCGGTGTAGCATATAGATGATGGCATCCTCCTCTCCCACCTTCTCCTGGTATGTGAACTGCAGAGGGTCGAGGGCATGGTGTACCTGTGGCCTCAGGTGGTGAAGCAGCAGCCGCTGCATGGTCTTCATCACATGTGACGTCAGAGCGACAGGCCGGAAGTCGTTCAGCTCACTAGGACATGATACCTTTGGGACTGGGGTGATGCAAGATGTTTTCCAAAGCCTCGGGACTCTCCCCTGTTCCAGGCTCAGGTTGAAGATGCACTGTAGAGGACTCCCCAGCTCCAACGCACAGGCCTTCAGCAGTTGTGGCAATACTCCATCTGGACTCGCTGCTTTGCTAATAATCTGAGTCTCATAATGTGCTTGCTGAAAGGAGTGACATCGAACACCATCGGAAGAAGCTGATCCGCTACAGGAACAGCTACTTCCCGAGTATGACAGCCATCAGGGCAACCAGACCAATAAAAGGTGTATCAACCTACAGAGATGGTCAGTCCCAGGTCTGTACACGTTAAGAGAGTACCGCCCCAGAAATGCGGAGTTTACGCAGCCCCTCTGACAGCAAAGGAAGATGATTATCATGCCGGAGAGTCAAGACATTCCACGCGCCTGCACGGATGGGCTGTCAAGTTTGGAACCTGAGTCCTGCCGTGCAGCGGGTGACGACTCAACACCACACCAGTTCTGATTTCCAACAGGCCTGACCCCATTGGCTCTCCAACGGTTTCAACTTTTCTGAGGATGGTTCGCCCAAGGGCTTTCCCCCATCCCCTTCATGATATGAGCTACTCCCGCGGAGAGCAAAAAGGAGTCCTTTCTGTCGTCTCACAGCTGTGTGAAGTTTTTTTTATGGTGGATGGAGTGCCAATCCTGCCACCAACCCCCTTGATTTCTCTGCAAGTTGGAGGACTGCTTGCAGGGCTGGATGCAATTTTACATCATACCCAGGACCAAATGTTTAGCAGACTGGTATTCCATGGTGAAAGCTGCTTTTCAGTTTTTCTGCACTGCACCCATTTTTTGCCTGTTTTGGTTACGCATTAAATGGGGTTACCAGGTTAGTACCTCAACACTTTCTGCTATTCTGATCTGGTGTGCCCACTGGTCACACTGGGTACTTTACTTTATTGAAGAAGTCATGACCAAGATCAGAATAGTGTAAAATAAAGTTAAAATTTTGGAAGGTATTCCTGCAGGAAAGTCATTTGTTCCATCAGATATTAAAGCTCAGGTGCTGGAGTTGTGATCAATCAACTATGTTCTGTCACCTGGGCATAGCTTTAACCTTTAATCTTATTAATAACCATTTTTTGCTAGAAAGGGTTGACTTCAGAAGTGAAGAACTACAATGCTGCTTGTAAAGTAGATTGTCATGCTAAGTCACATGCTGGCATGCATATTGGGTTACTCCAACCCATTCTTCTTCCACTCCATCCTTGGATATATACATTTCCTTGGGCTTTAAAACTGAGTTTTTTGCCTTCTAAATATTTTACGATTATATTAGTGATGGTATAGACAGATTCTCTAAGTATGCTCATTTTATTCCTCTAAAAGGTTTATCTTCTGCAGAAAAGTTGGGTGGTGTATTTTTGTAAAGAACTGTAGGTCTTCATGGTTTTCCATTGTCCATATTTTCAGATAGTAGTCTTCAGTTTATTTACAGATTTCAAAGGCCAGAAGGAGCATATTAACTGAGACTTGGAAAAGTATTGATTTCTGTCTGCTGCAACCTGTTCACTGTAGTTCTTATTACTTTTCTGCTAATTCACCTCCTTACTTCCACCAGAGTACAAAGTCCAATTCGTTGTATACCCAAGACACCATGGTTCATCTGTGGAATGTCTTTTGCACTTGAAGGGCTATGGACTTGAGGGCCTTTCCTGAGCTTGGTTTGATGCCCTTTATGCCCTGTGTCTCTTGGTTCAATTTAATAAAAAGCTTCTGTATAAGCAGATGCATCCATTCAGAGACCACATCACATTGATGGGAAGTTATGTTGGGATTTGGTTTCAGTTTATGTTTTTATGCTTTATCAATCATTTTCTAATATCTAACATTTTCTTTGGGTTTCTTTGACTACTGTGCTGTATTTTTCATTTTCAGCTGCCATTCTTTGGGAATGCCCTTGGATGTTGTGGTCAGAGTTATAAAAACAGGTTAAGGTCTTTCTCTTTAAGAATTTAGACCACTCTAAGGGCTCATTAATACTTCATACTCCGAACACGTACGTGCAAGCATCATGGCTGGCACGCATCCCCAGCATTCATTTGTTGCGTCCTCTGAGCAGGTCCTCCGAAGTTAACACAATGCGTGCGCAAGTTGCAGTCCCAGCAAAAAGTCGGGGGGCGCAGTGTGATAAAAGTTGGAATGTGACGTCAGATTCTCTATTTTCTATCTACATGTGAATGAAAGCCGCTTTGTGGATCCTCCAGGATCAATGTTCCGGCTTCAATGTCTGATGAATGAATGGTTCAATATGGTGAAGCAAAATGCCAACATACAAATGCATTTCTGTTGCTTTTATATGCAGACATTGCATATTCCCCATTGTAATGACACAATACGTTTTAAAATTCCCACATACCATCTCCTGTGCCGTTTTTTTTTTTTTTTTTTTTTGCACCTTTGCAACAGAATGTACAGCACTGTATTTGAGCCACAGAGAAAAAAATTAAGGACACAGTGAAAAGGTGTATTTTGCAATTATAGTTGAAATTTTGGCTTTAATCTCGAAATGTCCACTTTAATCTTGTAGTTTACTTTATCATTAAAGTAGATCGTCGTAAACATCATCTTAAAACTGACCCAGTTAATTGCTACTTGCTTCTGGGGCTTCCTCCTGACCTGCCAGCAGCGGCAAGCAGCAATACATCACCACACAGAACACATTAAATGCATGATATTCAAACTCTCTGCACATTTAGAATATTGGATTTATACTTGATATCACTTTCATGATGAAATGCATTAACGTATGTATGTTACATTTTACAGATAAATTGTTAATTTCATTCAAATAATGAATACTGTTAATAATTACACACATGTGGGTGACACGGTGGCAGAGGGGTAGCGCTTCTGTCTCACTGGGAGTCACATCGCTGGTGTTCCCTGCCTGGAGTTTACATATTTTTCTGCTGGGTTTCCACTGTGTGCTCTGGTTTCCTTCCAAAGATGTGCAGATTTGGGTATTTGGTGACGCTAAAATGACACTAGTGTATGTGTGTGCTTGTATTCACCTTGCGATGAGCTGATAGCCCATCCAGGGATTGTTTCTGCCTCATGCCCAATGCTACCTGGAATGGGCGCATCCCTGGATTGATGGATTTAATCATTAAACATCCTTTTCAGAGATATTGTGGCAAGGTGTCCTCTGAATTTAATGGGTGTTGTTCAGCTTTGCAGTGTTGTGAATCGCCTGAAAGTTTTCTCACCGTGATGATACCTTGCACTGCCACCTATGGCTCCAAAAAGATGAAAACCCAGGTCTTGACAAATATTAATTATACAGGGAAAACATTTGACATGAAAAATATGGGTAAGGCTGCATTAGCAAAAAACATAGTTGTAATGAGAAGGCTGCAAGAAAAATTATTGGATTTGACGCCTTCTTTAACTTCTTTGTAGCTAGTACAGCTAAAGTTATTACAATGCCCTTAACACAGTGAAGTAATCAGGCAAACAAAGATATCTGTGTCCCAGCACCTGATGTTCTATCTGCTGAAGATTTGCGGGTGCTAAAAGGGGTGCTAAAAGGAATTGATTCACACTATTCTTACAAATTGTGCACCAACCTCAGACAGCTGTTTTTAAACAATGTTCACCCACAGCGAAATCCCAGCTAAATTTTCATGCTTCAAAACTAAATGTGCATATTTTATTATAGTCAGTATTGCCGCATTTTGTAAATCACTGCTTATCAGGACAGTGTCTCAACAAGCTGCGTACTCCGTTGATTTTTGACCTTAAACCTCACGTTTTAGCTCAAACAAATAGCTTTATATGCAAGGATCTGGAAAGGCAAAGAAGTGAAAATTTGATTTTTAGGCATGGAGTTAATGGGGCATGCAACTGCTCAGGACATTATAGAGAAACCACATAACAAACACTCTAACAGAGGTTGGACTAAAAAATATTGTCTAGTTGTCCATGGTTGGGCCTAGTGTTAAATGGAAAGTATTTGACTTGTTACAGTTTGAGTTATTGTGTTATGTGAGAAAGACATTGGTCAACCTAATATCACGTGGACTTCACATTCTCCACATTGCATTGCACAATGGATGTAGATTGGTTGAATGGGAATTGGACCTAACTAATTTCAACTGTTCCTGGCTATTCAAATACAGTGCTGCATGCAAAGGATACTTTGATGAAATCACAGGTTTCAACACATTTTTTTTAAATATTAGGTTGAAAATGTGGCTGTATGTGAAAGAGCATTATCATGTGAAGCAGTATGTGAACACAGTTTCAATGGGAGAAGTACCAGAACCAAAGATAAAATCTTTCCAATAGGTAAACGGGATCTGAACAGATCCTTGTTCCTTCTGAATATTTCATTTTAACAAAATTTCCGTGCAATTAATTCATTTTCCTAGTTAATCATCACACGGATAAACCTCTGGTTCCTTTTATTGAATGAAGGAATGCACAAAATTGTAAAAGATAAACTATACATTTCATTTATGGTTTAACAATTTTAAATATCCAAATCTATGTTCAGGACTTGAATTTTAGCATGGTATTTAAGACATTGCACTTGACTAAACATCTTGCATAGTTTAACTCAATAAAGTAGGAAAATTTCGCTGCTCTTTTAAGAAAAAAAATCTATACTTTGTTACTTTTATGTTATTATTGAAGTAGCTGTGCTTTGTATTTGTTTTAACTTGTATAGTATTGCCACACATTTGAATGGAGCAGAAATGAGGAAGAGCTTAACTTCTTTTTAAAGCAGTACTGTACACAGCTACCATAAAGGAACAGAAGCTTCACATTCATCCTCTAAATGTAATGCACATATAATTGTCCATCTATCCATCCATTTATTATCCCGGAAAGGGTTGCCAGAGTGGGTCTAATCCCAGTTGCACTGTGCTTTCAGACTTGAGCCAACCTTGAAAATATGTCCACACTAATGTGAGCCATTTTAAGTCATTAGATATCCTAACCTGCATGCCTTTTTGGGTTGATATAGAAAACTAGAGTACATTAGATGAAGCTACCCACAGACTGCTTGAGGTACAGTTGTACCAAATAGAAATCAAGGTAATCTGAAATGCATTTGAGACATCAGAAAATACATTTCAAGATATCTTAAAAATGATACTCCTATCGCTTTAATACATCTGAAATATATATATATAAATATATATATAATATATATTGTAAAAGAAGGAAACAACACAGCATAAAGGGTTGGAGTTTTGGCCCCGTATACGGTAAACAAAACAAAAAACAGTTTGTCAATACACAGTCGTTTGAACCACAAAACAAATATCATTCAAGTACGCGACGCCTTCACGGGCAGCGGCGGCCATTTTATATAGGAGGGACCGGAAGTGGAGGAATGCTGGGAAGGAGGCGTGAGGGATGACGGGACTGCTGACGTCAGAGAAGATGGCGGAGGAAGGGCGGAAGTGGACGTAGTGCGGTCAGGTTACGATGGCGGAGCGTCTTTTCTCCTGAAAGAAAGAGCAGAAAGGTTAGTACCCCGCCATTCCCTACCGGCGAACGTCCTTCGAATTGATTTTGGATCCGTCCGCGGTCTCCTACTCGCGCATGCGTGACACGACCCCCCCCTCAGCCCAAGACCGTCCGGTCGGGCGGAACTAGCCGAGAGGTCGTGGACGCGAGAGAGAGCATCGGCGTTGGCCTGAAGGCCGCCACGGCGATAAGTGACCGTGAACTTATAGGGCTGCAAGTCCAGGAACCACCTGGTGACTCGCGGATTTGACTCTTTGTGGAGGGACATCCACTGAAATGCAGCGTGATCAGTCACCAGAGTGAATTCGCGACCCAACAGGTAGTAGCGGAGATAAGTCACGGCCCACTTAATAGCCAGGGCTTCCCTCTCCACCGCCGCATACCGGGTCTCTCGCTCCAACAGTTTCCGGCTTAAGTACATCACGGGGAGTTCGACACCATCAACGCTTTGGCTCAACACGGCGCCCAGGCCTGTGTCCGAAGCGTCGGTCTGGAGTATAAAGGGTAACCCAAAATCAGGGGTCCGTAATATGGGTGCCGAAGTAAGGGCCTGTTTCAGGTCACTGAATGCATGTTCCGCCTTGTTGTTCCATACCACGTGCAGGGGAGCCCCCTTCTTCGTCAAGCTAGTCAAGGGTGCTGCCCTCTCGGAGAAACGGGGTACGAACCGGCGGTAATACCCCGCCAACCCCAAGAAAGCCTGCACCTGTCTCTTGGTATTCGGACGGGGCCATTCCAAGATGTCTTTAACTTTGGAACATTGGGGTCTCACCTGTCCTCGCCCCACAAGATAGCCTAAATACTTGGCCTCGTTTAAGCCAAAGAAACACTTACGGGGGTTAATACGGAGGCCGGCTGCAGCCAGTGCCGCGAGGACAGCAGAGAGCTGCAATAGATGCTCCTCCCAGGTGCCGGAATAGATGACGACGTCATCCAGGTAGGCGGCACTATAGGACTGGTGGGGCTTCAGCACTCTATCCACCAGACATTGAAAGGTCGCCGGGGCCCCGTGCAGCCCAAATGGGAGGACCTTGTATTGCCAATGTCCACTAGGGGTGCTAAAGGCGGTTTTCTCTTTGGCAGATGCCGTTAAGGGAATTTGCCAGTACCCTTTTGTCATATCTAGAGTAGTCAGATACCGAGCCGCACCCAGCCGCTCGAGTAGGTCGTCAATGCGGGGCATTGGGTAGGCATCGAACTTGGAGACCTGGTTTAGACATCTAAAGTCATTGCAGAATCTCCAGGAGGCATCCGGCTTGGGAACGAGGACAATCGGGCTGGACCAGGGACTGTGACTCTCCTCGATAATGTCCAAGTCCAGCATTCGTTGTACCTCCAGTTCCACTTCGGCGCGTTTTGCCTCCGGGAGTCTGTAGGGCCTCTCCCGGACGACTACTCCGGGTTCCGTGACGATATCGTGGGCAATCCGCGAGGTCCGGCCTGGGGACTCGCTCACCACTTCGGGGATGCCGTAGATAGTTTGGGTTATCTCCCGCCGTTGTACGGGTGTTAGCTCGTCACCGAGGTTAAGGGCAGTCATGCTCGCGAATAGGGAGAGGGATCTGGGAGTGTCGGGAGTCTCCTCCCTGTCCTTCCAAGGTTTTAACAGGTTCACGTGATAGATCCTCTCGCTCGGTCGACGGTTTGGTTGTTTAACCAAATAATCGACGAGCCCCTTTCTTTCCTTAACCTCGTATGGCCCCTGCCAGTGAGCTAGCAGCTTAGAATGGGAGGTGGGAACGAGTACCATCACTCGATCCCCCGGGTGGAACTCCCGGAGGACAGAGTTACGGTTGTAACACCGGGCCTGCGCTGCCTGCGCACGAGTCACGTGGTCTTTGAGGAGTGGTCTGATCTTAGTGAGCCTGTCGCGCAGTTGCGCTACGTACTCCAGTATATTGGAGGAGGGAAGGGCCTCAGCCTCCCAACCCTCTTTTAGTATGTCCAAAAGTCCCCGGGGCTGTCGCCCATATAATAGCTCAAAAGGGGAGAAGCCCGTAGAGGCCTGGGGTACCTCCCGGTAGGCAAAAAGCACAAGGGGCAGGAGCTGGTCCCAATTCCTGCCATCAGCGCTGACTACCTTACGAAGCATCTGTTTAAGCGTCTGATTAAAGCGTTCCACCAGACCGTCCGTTTGGGGGTGGTAGACAGACGTCTTTAGGTGCTTTATTCTCAGTAACTTGGCAACTTCCCTGAACGTATCTGAAGTGAAGGGAGTGCCCTGGTCTGTGAGGACTTCCTTGGGGATCCCCACTCTTGAAAAAAGGTTGACTAGTTCCCGTGCGATGTTTTTAGTGGTAGCGGAGCGCAGGGGAACCGCCTCTGGATACCGGGTAGCATAATCAACCATAACCAATATATACTTGTGGCCACGGTTCGAGGGTTCCAGGGGTCCTACTAGATCGACCCCTATCCGGTCAAAGGGCACATCTATCAGGGGTATCGGGACGAGAGGAGCTCGGTCCCTCCTAGGAATCTGGCGAATCTGGCAGTCCGGACAGGACTGACAGAAACGCCGGACCTCCTCGTTGATCCCGGGCCAGTAAAAGCGGAGCTTGATCCTCTCCAACGTTTTCTCGGCCCCGAGATGGGCGCCTAGGAGGTGGGCGTGAGCTAGTTCACATATCTCCCGCCGGAAGGTACGCGGCACTAGCAGCAGTTTCCGCACCTCACCCTCGTGAGTTGCCACCCGATACAGCAGATTATTTTCCAAAACAAAGAAGGGCTCGCGTGGCATGGAACCATCAGCTTGTGAGCTGCCTGGAAAAACAATTGCATTTCTGGCAAACCGCAGGGAATCGTCATTCCACTGCTCTCTTTTGAATGATGCGGGCGTGGAGCGAAACTAATACTCCATGTTAGTCAGGGGATCTGTAGAAGTGTTGGGCGTTGGTGTCCCCTGGCTCGTCCCCTCGCCGGAGGGAGGTTCCGGCTCAGAGTCCGTCGCCTGAGACACCTTCCCCCATTGTGCCCGCGCCATTGTGGCCTGCCTCATTGCATGGCGTGGAGACCGCGGGAAGGGTGCCTTGTCCCTCCATAACCAGACCCAGTGAGGCCCCAGGAGCGGTGCGTGTCTTACCGCTTTTCCTTTGTGACCAGTCTTGTCCCAGGATCACCGGAAAGGGGGGTTCGGGCAACACCGCAACCAACAGTTTGGACAACTCCCCCCTCCAGGACAGATAACATTCAGCGGAACGGTAAGACCTGGTCTCTCCGTGCACACAAGTGACCCGTAACTGTTTGCTTAGCCACTGTCGCGGTAAGACATAGCGGCGAGCGACAATTGTTATGTTGCTGCCGGAGTCAAAAAGAGCCACCACTGAGTGCCCGTTTACCAACACCACTCCCGTGTTCGGACTCGCCAAGGGATGCGGCGGAGTACAGTACCTTTCCGCAGAGGCCCAGGTGCAGTCCATCGGCTCCATGGGGGTGTTTAGAGGACAGGTCAGTAGCAGGTGGCCGGTCTCTCCACACTTGTAACAGCGCGGAGAGGCCGGCTTTTCTCGGGGTCTGGAAGGCGCTTCCGCAGCGCGTCGAGAGGGCTCGGGGGTGGCCGCCCGTCCCTGTCGGTTCCCGCGAGCTTGCCTTTCTGCCCCCCCCGGCTCGAAAGACCGCGAGCTGACGCTCTAGGACTTCCAGGAGACCCGGCATGTCGGTGTAAGGGTGGCGCCGAACCTGCTGGGCAAGGGAGCTGGGCAACGCATTGACCAGGCCCTCACAGGCCACCAGTTCCACGACCTTCCGGGCTTGGGGACCCTCGGGCCGTAGCCACCTCCCCATCTTGCCCCAGAATTCGAAAGCCTGTGCTCGGGCCGGTTTCTCGGGGTCAAATTGCCAGCTCCACCATTCACTTGCCTGCTGGCTCGGTGTAATGCCGTAGCGGGCCAGGATCTCCTGTTTCAGGAGCTTATAGTCCGCGGCTTCCTCCTCAGGGAGGTCATAATAGGCTCTTGCTGCGCGGGCCCCTTCAGGTAGGGCGCCAGAATGGACGCCCACTCGGACCGCTGTCACTCGTTCCGGGTGGCCGTCCGCTCAAAGATCCCCAAATAGGACTCGATTTCGTCCGCCTCCGTCATCGGAACAAGGGACGGAGGTTTTGGTCGCTGTGGTTCAGTCCTTACCCTCTCGGCCTCCGCGAGCTTCGCCTTCGCGGCCTCCAGTTCCCTGGTAGTAGCGGCCTGTGCTTGCTGCAGGGACTGGATTTGGGCATTCATGCCCTGCAGCACCGTATTGAGGTCCTGCCTTTCAGTCATTTTGCCTTTTCTTCGGTGCAGTATCCTGCCGACTACGCCACTGTAAAAGAAGGAAACAACACAGCATAAAGGGTTGGGGTTTTGGCCCCGTATACTGTAAACAAAACAAAAAACAGTTTGTCAATACACAGTCGTTTGAACAACAAAACAAATATCATTCAAGTACGCGACGCCTTCACGGGCGTCGGCGGCCATTTTATATAGGAGGGACCGGAAGTGGAGGAATGCTGGG
>JANRMT010062806.1:13268274-13279625 GCA_026402145.1 Polypterus bichir lapradei | reverse complement strand
TATATATATATATATATATATATATATATATGTATATATGTGTATATATATATATATATATATATATATGTATATATGTATATATATATATGTGTATATATGTGTATATATATATGTATATATGTGTATATATATATGTATATATATATGTATATATATATGTATATATGTGTATATATATATATATGTATATATATATACACTCACACACACACATATATAAACATATATATACACATCAACATATCTGACTGACTCATCACTAATTCTCCAACTTCTCATGTAGGTAGAAAGCTGAAATTTGGCAGGCTTATTCCTTACAGCTTACTTACAAAAGTTAAGCAGGTTTCATTTTGAAATTCTACACGTAAGGGTCCTAACGGTCAACAGCGTCCGCCATGTTGAACTTTCTTATTTATGGCCCCATCTTCTCGAAATTTGGTAGGCAGCTTCCCTGCACTAACCGAAACCAATGTACGTACTTATTTCGGTGGTATGATGCCACTGTCAGCCGCCATATTGAACTTTTTAACGGTCTTTGTTACTTATGTACCCATCTTCAAGAAATTTGGTACGCGGGTTCCCAACGCTAACTGAATCCTAATTGCGTACATATATACGTCCATAGCCTGCAGCTCGGTCACTGTGTGAGGCGGCGTTGGGTCCCCCATCCCAACTCCTCCCACGTTGTTGGCTGCCTTCCTATGTAAGGCTGTCCGTCGCTCCGGTCTCTACATTCCCTTCCTTGCTTCGCCACGGGATTCACGTCTCCCTGCTGATAACTACAGTCTTTTTATTTAATCCACGGCTTCTCCCCTTTTTTATTGGTCATTTATTACAATTATAGTTATTGTTTAGGTATTTTAGACTTACTTTACATTGTTCAGGTACCCATTTCCTTTATCATTCCAACCGTATCCACATTAACATGTCTATCGAGGTGATCACCATCGACCAAAGAACTGTCACTTACCGAGTGGTTTCCATGCCCGGAGATGGCACCTACCTTTTCCATTCTCTGTTTTACATATTGCACAGCCATATCAGGCTCACTCTTGATTTCCGGTGGAACATTGTGTCTTATGTATTGAATGACTGGGACAGGTTCAAGGTGTGGACTGATGACGGTACAGGAGATAATTATACTACACAGGAGCACTAGAAGAGTGAAATGCTTAAGCCCTTCACCTATGTGAGTTGATGGCTACTGCTGAATTGTTCGGTTGTCGCTTTCAACTGTACCAAAATGGCCAAATATTTTATACCTTTCGATAACTGCCAGTGCTTCTTAAACATCTTAGACTCACAAGTGACGATTTCAGTAGTGGACACTTTGATGTTTATGAATGTTTAAACTCTCAAATGCTGGATGTGAAGTTATCGATGAATCTGGTTGTATGCTTATAACGCTTGACAGATACTGAATGTCACTTCAACAAAAAAGTCCTGCAAATACTGTCGTAATTGAAACAAACCATAAAACTCAAACCGATTATGACAGCAGCAATCCAAGCTGTGAGATTTGAAACAAGATTGCTGTTCACATGGCCAACTGTACGTTGCATGCTCAAGAGTAAGCTCAGTGCACAGCTTGGTCATATTACAACCGGAGGGCCGAACTTAAAATGTGGTATACAAAGAGATTCTTAACAAATAATTATTGGTATATTTTCCCTCAGTTTAAAAAGGTTTAATTTTCTTCTTAATAAAAATTTTAAGTCAGTACTTCGCCACTGTGAAGCGCGGGTATTTTGCTAGTTTTAAAATATGTAGAACTGTAAACAAATTGTCTTAAAATGTATTTCAGATATCTTGATATTGACTGATGTTTGTAATATAAAATGAATCTGATAACTCATAAGACCTCAGAGTGGATCTCTACTCTGTTTCAGTCCTCTTAAAATGTATTTCAAGATGTCTAAGATTTTATTTAAGAATCTTGCAAGTCTACTTTAAGATACAGTAGCTTTCAAAAAACAAGAAGTTACTTCAACATATCTTAATGAGCATTTTCAAATATCAGAAATAAAATTATAGTTTTCTCCAGTGTGTTTCTTTATATCTCTGAATAGTGTTCTGTTAATTTTTGGAAATGATAAAAAAGGATATTTCAAAATAACCTCCTGCACATTTTGAGATATGTCAAATCCGTTTTAAGATATCTTAAAATAGGGAGGAACTCCCATTGAAAGAATATTTATAGAAAGCAACTTTGAAATATTTTAAAATTGCAAGTCAAGTTTATTGTCATGTGTCCACAGTACAGTAAAATTCTTGCTGGTATGTCTACTCAGAGCAGCTGACAAAAATATAACAGCAAAAAGACACAATATATAAAAGGTGAAATTGTGATCTAAAATTGGGCTTGTCCATGAAATTTATGCAAACATAAATGTTACAACAGCAAATGTCACAAATCTAAAAAAGCAATTTGCTGGAAAAATTGCTTTAAAAGCTTCTTTAAAAACTTAGTGTATATGAAAATATCCAGAAAATACTGTATATTCTGATTCACTAAATCTACCATAATAATGTTTGAATTTTTATTTCTAATATAATCCATGACAATTATAATTAAACTCTATGCTGAAATACTCCCATGTAGCACAAATGAGTTCAGACAGACAAAATATTAATGAAATATCAACAATAAATAATGAAGTTATGGTTGAAATTAATATATTTACATGATGATATTCATTGCTACATATTGTGTTGCACGGCCAAGGATACTTCCATGGAAGAACTGGGGGAGCCTCTCCAGAGCATTACTTCCCCCCCGGAGCGCTAGGTGGCAGCCCCCCTTGGATGCAGCAGTGCCTTGGATTCCTTCAGGGCACCATGAGACCTGGAGTTTGATGCACCCCTGTTGGGTTCCATGAGTGCCACCAGGGGGTGCTGCAGCTGCTGCTGAGCCCTTGAATGCAGCTCTTCTGTCACACCCAGAAGTGCTGTCGGAAGTAGATCAATGAGTACCAGCAGCACTTCCAGGTGCCCTATAAAAGGAGCCAGCAGCCACTACTCAGGGAGCCGGAGTCAGGAGCTGGAACACAAAGCTTGTCAGGGAGAGTAGAGGCGGACAGGAAGAAAAAGAAAGAAGGGACTGAGCTTTGTGTTCCATTTGGTGCTGTACTTTGCTGTGCTGTGCTGTGCTATGGGGAGAGAAGGAAGCGTCCCCACGTTTAAATAAACTGTGCTATGTGGCAAACTTGTGTCCAGCCTATCTGTGTTGGGGTTAGGGGGGCCGTATGCAGCCTGGGCTTCACAATATTTTTGTAAGTAAAAAGTGTTTGGAGTTAACTGTTAGGGCACACATAAAAAATTAGCCCTATCTACAGGGCACATTTTGTTAAGGAAATGACACTGAGACAGGCAACCTCAACACTGAAGTTCCTCCAGGTCCATTTTCAGGAAAGCAGCGAACAAAAAAGCCAGTTTATACTTAGTGCAATGTGACGCATGCTTCTTTGGACACTACTGCTAAGCAAGCGTGATTAACAACTGTGTCTGGTTTAAGATGACGTTTACGATGGTCTACTTCAATGGTAAAATAAACTATGAGATTAAAGTGGACATTTCAAGATTTAAGCCGAAATTTCCACTTTTATCACAAAATGGACATTTTCACTGTGTGTCTAACTTTTTTTCTCTGTTGCTCAAATATGCTACCGTAAATTCTGACGCTGTTGTGAAGGTGTGGGGGAAAAAAAAAGACGGCACAGAAGATGGTATGTGAGACCTTTAAAATGTACCATGTCACTATGTTGAGGAATATGCGGCACTTGAATATAAAAGCACCACAAATGCATTTGTATGTGAGTATTTTCTTCTCCACATCGAACCACTCATCAGGCTTTCAAGCATGCACATTGATCCTGTAGCATCCGCAAAGTGGTTTTCTGTCGCATGTAGATAGTAAACAGAGACTCTGACGTCATGTTCCGACTTGATCACACTGCACTCCCTGACTTTTTGCTGGTGCTGCAATTCGCGCACATGTCGCATTAATTCCTGAAAACGTACTCAGAGGACGCTTCAAATGAATGCTGATAACACATGGCAGGCATGATGCATGCACATACGCATTCTGAGAATGAAGTATAAACTGGCCTAAGGATGCTTCAAAGGTGGATGTTGGATTCGTGGCAGAGAAGGTTTTTCAGTTAAGTAAATTAAGGCTAAAAAGAAAATCTCAGAGAGGTAGCTGCTTGTATTAAAATGGAATGTAAACATTTCCTGATTGCACTCTTGGCCAAGCTTCAGAAGAAGGCACCAGTAAACCACGTATTTGTCAGGAATTTGCAGTGTCTGGACTCAAGACAGATGATCGTAAACAAGGAGCAATGTGTTCAGAAGAAAGAGTCTTCTACCCACTCTTGTCACAGCAAATCAACTTAATTAGTCAGTGTGTGATAACATGTTGAGGAACTTCAAGGGATTTTAAGATTTTTACTGTGAGCACTGCAGACTTTTGTGAATTTGACCCAAAGTCAAAGTTTAGGTGCTCTTTTGAATGGAACTCTGGGTTTCAAAGCAGAGTTCAAAAGGCTGTGGGATATAGTGAAGATGCTGCTGCTTTGTCTTTTAATCAGGTAAGTGTTGAAAGAGGGTTGCCTGTGCATAAGGAAATAGTAATGGAGAATTTGAAGGATCAGTCAGTGGTTGCACAGAGAATCATCATTGACCACGTTAGGGTTTTTGGGGGGGGAGTATGTATTGTTGAGATTGTAGGATTTGGGCAGACAGACCATACTTACGATTAAGAACAGAAAAGACAGAGGGAAGAACCGTGGATTGACTTTAAGGGGAAGAGCATTACGGAAGCAGAGGGTGATGTTGTGAGGAACTTTATAAGAATTGGCCGATGTGAAGAGTGGTGTTCCACAGAGGTCAGTGCTAGGGCCGCTGCTAGTTTTAATATACATAAATGATTTGGATTGGAATATAAGTAACAAGCTAGTTAAGTTTGCAGATGATACCAGGATAGGTGGATTAGCAGATAATTTGGAATCCTTTAAATCATTAAAGAAGGACTTGGACATCATACAGGCTTGGGCAGATTTGTGGTAGATGAAATTTAATGTCAGAAAATATAAAGTATTACACACAGGAAGTAAAAGTGTTAGACTTCCCATTGTGAATTCAAACCTAAAAATAGAGAGTACACATTATGAGAAGGATTTAGGAGTCATAGTGTACTCTACACTATCAACTTCCAGACATTGTTTAGAAACCATTAAGAAGGCAAACCAAATGTTAGGTTATATAGCATGATGTGTGGATTACAAGTCCAAGAAGGTTATGGTCAAGCTTTATAATACACTGGTGAGGCCTCATCTGGAGTACTGTGTGCAGTTGTGGTCTCCATGCTACAAAAAAAGACATTAGCAACACTAGAAAAGGTCCAGAGAACAGCAACTAGGCTGATTAAAGAGCTAAAGGGATGAATTATGAAGAAAAATTAAAAGAGCTGAGCCTTTTCAGTTTAAGTAAAAGATTATTAAGAGGTGACATGATTGAAGTGTTTAAAATAATGAAGGGAATTATTACAGCGGATCGAGACTGTTATTTTAAACTTCATCAATAACACAGGGACACAGTTAGAAACTTGTTATGGGTAAATTTTGCAAAAACATTAGGATGTTTTTCTTTACATGGAGAACCATGGACACAATAAGCTACCAAGTAGTGTGGTTGACAGTAGGACTTTAGGAACTTTCAAAACTTTACTTTTTTTCGAAGAATTAAGTGGACTGGTGACCTTTGCTGGGCTGAATGGCCTGTTAATAATGTTCTAATAATAGCTATAGTATTTCCTTAATCAGAAAATATTAAAATGCCATTTATAACACAAATTAATAGTCTGATACTGAAGTTGTGTGGCATTAATTTATTTATTTTAGAAAGAAAAGTTACATTTAAATAGGCCTATAATTATTAACCGTTTTTGGATAAGCTCTGCTTTTTTTTTTCTTGTTTCCACCAAATAGTAAATGACACTTTCAGTGCATTAGCGTGGGTGTATAATATCTATCGAATAATATTAAAAATGGGAGTCACCTGGGGCCTTGTGTAAACGGTTTGTACGCACGAAAATGTTGTGTACGCTCATTTTCACGCTCACATTGTGATGTATAAAAACTAAACCACGCATATTTTCACGGCAGCTTAATCCCTGGCTATGCAAGTTCTCTGCTCGCTTTTGCAAACTGCCGGCACCCAGCGTCAAAGCAGTGCTTTTGTTCCAGTGTGGTTTCCCTTTCTTTTTTAGATCCACATCCCTGACACGGCTTTATCAAATACACTGAAATTAACTGCATATTGTTTATTAGATTAAGGCATCTGATTGTAATTAACCTGTAACAATATAATGGTCCATGGAATGGTCAAACTTTTCCAAATACCATAGCTGCTTTAACGTTGTTACTCTTAGTGCACCACTGTATCTGAATGTATCTGAATGTAGAATCACAGCTCTACAGCAGCTGGTTGGAAAGAGAATTATCGGTATACAGTGATCCCTCGCTATATCGCGCGCCGACTTTCGCGGCTTCACGCCATCGCGGATTTTAAATGTAAGCATATCTAAATATATATCACGGATTTTTCGCTGGTTCATGCATTTCTGTGGACAGTGGGTCTTTTAATTTGTGGTACATGCTTTCTCAGTTTGTTTGCCCAGTTGATGTCATACAAGGGACGCTATTGGCGGATGGCTGAGAAGCTACCCAATCAGAGCATGTATTACGTATTAAATAAAACTCCTCAATGATATACGATATGCTTCCCTCACGGTGCTTCACACACTTAAAAGCTCTAACAGCACGTATTGATTTTTGATTGTTTGCTTTTCTCTGCCTCTCTCACTCTCTCTGACATTCTCTGCTCCTGACGGAGGGGGTGTGAGCAGAGGGGCTGTTTGCTTAGAAGATATGGACGCTCCTCTAAAAAATGCTGAAAGACTACCTTCACATTGATCCCCTTTCTTGCGGCTGCTTTATCACAGTGCTTCCACTTAAAAGCCCAACAGCCCTACTGATTTTTGATTGTTTACTTTTCTATTTCTCTCTGACATTCTCTGCTCCTGATGCGCACTTCTTTGAAGAGAAGATATGTTTGCATTCTTTTAATTGTGAGAAAGAACTGCCATCTCTGTCTTGTCATGGAGCACAGTTTAAACTTTTGACTAAAGGGTGTTATTTCATGTCTAGAGGGCTCTAATAATGTTAAAAAACGTATTTAGAAGGTCGTAAACAGGTTTTCTATGCTCTACCTGCGAAAATATTAGGTTTATAAATAAAGAATCCTACTTCGCGGAAATTCATTTATCGCGGTAGAGTCTGGAATGGATTAACCGCAATAAACGAGGGTTTACTGTACAGCATCAAGCACACGCTGCCTCAGCCATGCACACTGTCTATTGAACTGCTCTCATACAACAAACGCTTCAGAGCCTTTCCTGTGGGGACATCGTCGTTCAGAAACAGTTTCTTCCCAAGAGCTATAAACGCACTCAATCAATCCATCAAGTGCTCCTGGTAGAACTGTTTGTACTTACAAGTTTAATTACCTGACTGTAAACTTACGATACAGTTATAATATTGTACAACCTGAGCCACTTTATAAAACACGTATTAACATATGATGATATCATTTTTAAAATGAAATGCAGCAAAATATGTTCATTACATTATACAGATAAAATGTTAACATCATTTAAATAATCTATATTGTTAATAATTAAACATGTGAGGACATGGTGGACAGCGGTAGCGACAAGCTGGCGCCCCATTCAGGTGTTGTTCCTGCCTTGCGCTGTATACTTGCTGGGACTGGCGCAACCCTTGATGCATAGATGGATAGAATAATTAAACATGTACTGCAAAGATATTTCAGTGTTCCTTAAAAATTTTGAAGAACTGGCGTTCTCAGCTTACAGATGGCTTTACATCTATTACAGAGCTGATTGTATGGCGATTGGGTATTTGGAGAAAGAAAAGGAAGGACAGGAAATGGTTAGTACTTTTGAAAGAGACAGTACTGCTGCAATAAATTATTTCATCGAAAGTCATGCACGGTGCAGAAAGCATCTTGCAGAAGGCAGGAACACTGATCACAGTGTAGCCATGATCCAAATTGTTCTTGTACAGCTTTTTCTCTGTGCCTCATGATATCAGTTTGTGCCGAACTTGTCTTGTTAGATGATTTTTTGGAAATACTCCAACTCTGTCAGTGATATTCATACTGGCTGGCTGTGAAGCAAAATTCTTTAGAAAGATTTAGATGAGAACAGACCATTCACACCAACAAAGCTTGACGGTCCTATCCACTTAATTCCTCCAAAATAACATCAGGTTGTATTTTGAAGGTCCCTAAAGTCCTACTGTCTATTCCACATGCCTGTGGTTTTCTGCTGTAACCAGTAGGAGTCACCACTGAGCCTCAAACTCCAGACACAATCACACCCAAACCAGTCACAGGCTCAAATATAGTCCCTTTTTATTAATAAATGTTATTTTCACAGAACATAAAAAATGACCAAAGTAAACAGACCACAAAAAGAATCCTCTTTCTTCACAAGCCTTGTCCATCTCCTCCTGACTCTGCCTGCCAGTTAAGATGATACGGCTCCTTTTATATTTGACCTGGCAGTACTTCCTGGGCTAGGACATGGTCCATATGATGCTCTTCCGGGTCAGGCAGGACTCCTCCAAAATAGGGACCTATTTCCCTTCTGTGCTGACCGGTGCCATCCACAAAACCCAACAGGGCTCTGTTCCGGAACTCCGATTCCTGTGATTCCCTGTGCGTATCCGAAGGGGACCCAAATCCCAAGGAGTATGTATCGTGATCGTGACTGAGAGAATAAAAGTGAAAAAAAAAAAAACAAAAACGCTAACTTGTACAAGTACTATAAATTTCCACTGGCTGTTACAAACTCAAACCAAATGTATGTATTTATTGTATAATATTAATGATTAGAGTAGCTCACTACTGAAAACATTAAATATACGAGGCAGTCAGGATCGAACCGGGGACTCTTGATTACAAGTCAGCAGTTCTTACTGCTGCGCCACGGAAACTGTTGTATCATCTTTGAACCTTTTATGAAAGTGTGTTATTTGATCTTTGGACTTTAGGCTTTACACATTATATAGTTTATGTGTACATTTTGTCATTTATTACTAAAATATGAAAAAAGTTTCTGTTTTGACGATAACACAGATTATTGTAGAAACGGAACACACATAAATGCATGCGTTCCAAATAACGATCTATTTTTTCCCTATACATCTCTAGGTACCTGACTCCCAGATAATCAAGGCTGGAACTGTAAGAACTTTGTGCCTGTTCTGCGGCAGTGGGGGGATGGAATAGTAGGCTGCTTGCTACTTGTCTTGATAAGCACATTTAGAAGACAAAAGACACTGACTGAGAGGTGTGAAGGGATTTAAGGTGGCCCGGAATTTACAAGTTTTTTCATAGGCTTTGGTAATTCTAATGTTGAAAAGGAAAATTTACAGGGGAATATTATAGTCATGGGGGACTTTAATTACCCAAATATTAACTGGGATAACCTTACAAATAGCGAAACAGATGTTTTTAGAAGTAATCAGTGACTGTTTTTTAACACAGTATGTTAACAATAGAATTACCAAAGCCTATGAAAAAACGTGTAAACTTGGCCCACCTTTAATCCCTTTGCACCTCTCTGTCAATCAAGAGTACACTTTATGAGAACGATTTAGAAGTTGTAGTGAACTCAGCGTTATTAATTTCCAGAGAGTGTTCAGAAGCCATAACTTTTACACAGTGAGTAGAGTTCAAGGAGGTTATGCTCAAGCTTTACAATGCCCTTGTGAAGCTTCATCTGGTGTACTGTGTGCAGTTTTGTTGTCCATGTTACATAAAGGACATAGCAACTAGGCTGATTCCAGGACTAAAGGGGATGAATTATGAAGAAATATTAAAAGATAGATAGATACTTTATTAATCCCAAGGGGAAATTCACATATTCCAGTAGCACCATACTGGTAAAAAACAATATTAAATTAAAGAGTGATAAAAATGCAGGTAAAAACAGACAATAACTTTGTATAATGTTAAGGTTTACCCACCGGGTGGAACTGAAGAGTCACATAGTGTGGGGGAGGAATGATCTCCTCAGTCTGTCAGTGGAACAGGACAATGACAGTCTGTCGCTGAAGCTGCTCCTCTGTCTGTTCAGTGGATGCAGTGGATTCTCCCTTATTGACAAGAGCCTGCCCAGCACCCATCGCTCTGCCATGGATGTCAAACTGTCCAGCTCCTTGTCTACAACAGAGC
The DNA here is from genome assembly GCA_026402145.1 of Polypterus bichir lapradei. Classification (NCBI taxonomy): domain Eukaryota; kingdom Metazoa; phylum Chordata; class Cladistia; order Polypteriformes; family Polypteridae; genus Polypterus; species Polypterus bichir. The sequence goes on along the minus strand of JANRMT010062806.1, from coordinate 13,269,299 downwards.
CTGCCTTCCTCACCAGTTTCTCCAGGCATGAGGTTGCCCCTCTTCTTTATGCTGCCTCCCCAGCACACCACCGCGTAGAAAAGGGCACTCGCCACAACTGTGATAGAACATCTGCAGCATCTTATTGCAGATGTTGAAGGACGCTAGCCTTCTATGGAAGTATAGTCGGCTCTGTCCTCTCTTGCACAGAGCATCAGTATTGGCAGTCCAGTTCCTACACTCCTCCTCCTGCCCACTCCTGATAGCAGTGTCGTCGGCAAACTTTTGCACGTGGCATGACTCAGAGTTGCATTGGAAGTCCGATTATATATAGGCTTGTTTTATCTTGGTAGAGTAATATATATATTGCTCTACTTTCCCCTATTGTATTATTATGTAGCTTTAGAATGCCTAATCTCACAGATTTACCACTGTATATAACTTATCCCCACCTTCCCTTCTATATCTATAAGTTACACATAAAATAATGTAATACTGATAATATTCATAAATAACAAAATGCAAAGTACATTTGAATATTGGCAACCATACAACCTGATAAAATGGTGATGTGTAACTCAGGTTGCACACAGACTTGTAGTTACTTAAAATGTCTCTAGTTAAGGTATCATTGGTGCTCAGCTTTCTTCAGAACAGGCCTCAAGCCTGTCTCAATATGGCTGAAGCTGTCCTCTTCATTGTGCTGTTCTTGTCAGTTCATGGTGTGATGGTCTTCATCAGTTGTTAACAAGAGAAAGATACTTCTACATCATCATGGGTTAGCAAGAGAGATGCTTCTTCATCATATGTTGGTTAGAGAGAGAGAATGTGGTTGACCAAGCAAATTTATAGGTTTTCTGTCCAACCCCTTCAGCCAATCCAGGCAGCCATATCTCAGACCAATGGGGGAAATAGTACATTTTAACACCTGCAACCCCCCAAGACCATATGTTAAGCTAACCTGGCTTTGTGTGGGGGATGAGACAAAGACTTTAGCAAAGAAATACTCATCAAACTGGTTTAAGACACATTCCCCAAATCCTGTC
>JANRMT010062806.1:13237257-13268174 GCA_026402145.1 Polypterus bichir lapradei | reverse complement strand
CCCCCCCCCCCCACAAATCCTGTATTAAAATTAGTCGTAAACGGATTTGGGTTTGGGGCAAACACGACTACCTATCAGCAAAGTAACACTAAATTACATTGCTTTGCCTAGATTACAAATAAAGACATACAAAATATTTCTCAAGTTATATGCAAAATCTTACATTACAACACTCCACCCCGATGAATGTTTTGTACAATGTCTTTATAAACAATGTTTTTAAATTGATTAAAGACTCTGATGCATAACTTGTGCATTGATTTGCAGTATTTGCTCTACAGTGTTAAAAGTTGTCCGTGACCATTTGTCCATTACATATCTTCTATATTTCAAAGACAATCTTAAGACCTTGGAAGCGCTCCTGATGACTTGTATCTGCTCCGGCTTGCTTCAACTGTTTCTGCAGTCTTCATATGTCATCAGAACTGGTGGTTCAAAATGAGACAAGTCCACACCTTCCACTAAACTAGCCCACTGCAATTTAGTCTATTGTGTGAATTCCTAAAACTGACCTGGTTTTGTGTCTAACTGCAAATTAGACCCTTGTCCCAAACTATCTGTTTAAGCATATGCAGCTGTACAATTAACATCAAAATTTGAAAGGTAACATGCCACAGGTGCCAGTGCAACCACTTCTGCCCAAGTGACAGCACATGTGCCACTGCATAAACTGTTCACAAACCAACATTTGTGGCCCCTCTGCACACATTTGGGGTTGATTTAGTTGCCTCTTGTGCTTTCCTACCCATGGTGGAACTCTTGACTGCCATCAGCCTTTACCAGTATAGGCTGGCATCATCACCATGAGACATCAAAGCTATGCAACTCTCATCATTTCCCCCGTAGGCCACCCCTAGAGTTGTTTGCTCACCATATGCATACTCATTGTGCTAAACACCTCGGTTCAGAATTGGCCCAATGGTCCTGTGCCTGTACCACAGCCGACAATCTCAGCAGGGCTTCCATATTTTCTGTTAGACTATACCTAAACATCGGAGCCCATATGTCTTGCAAATGTACCAGCTGCACCTACTTTCCTGAAAAGTTCACCAATTTGCTCAGTATACCTTTTCTTATATTAATTATCCCACTTAATTAATTAATACCCAGAATGTGTACTTTATGAGCACAAAATTAATCCCCTTATTATTGGTATTCCTAACTGGTTTGTTCAGTTTTCACCCCTTGGAATATAAATTTGCTGCAGTAATGAACAAACCTTTCCTTTTAAACTATAGCTAATCTGACTAGCCTTATTATTACATGACTTGTGGACTTGTTACTCACTTAAACCCCAGTAAGTGTCTTTCTTGCTGTCTCTTCAGTTCTTCATGTCTTTGCTTTTAGTCTTTGCTTGTTGTCTTTTCCTCTTTCTTTTTGTTTTTCATTCCGCTATGTAGGCAGGTCTGCAAAATGGAAGGTGACAAAGTAGTCTCTGTCCATCTCATTTTCTTGGTTGTCGACTTGGTCCCGAGACTCAAACTTTGCTTCCATGCATTCATTGGAACAGCTTAGCCACTACAGTAGTGCCACTTTGCTCCAATGTGCCAATGGTAACCCAATCTCCTGCATGGATTTTACTCTGCTAATTGCCTTCACTATTTATTACCTGCACCAACCCAAAGTCCGTAAAACCTTACAATAGAAGTAGCACTTTTACAGAAGGCCATAAAATTGAAACAGAAATAACTGCTTTCCCTTTCCTGTCTTCCTGCGCTACCCTTCTATTTTTTTTATTGCCTGTGTGTCCTTTTTTTTAATTTGTATGGTAACTGCTATCTGAAAGTGTGGGCTAAAACCTCTCCAAAATCCAAGTGCCAAATCCAGCATCTCTCCTAAAACTGACCTGTGCTCTTTACTAAAGACCAGCTCACTTTTCTCCATTTTATTGCATGGAGATTCATAGGCTGTCTTTTTAAACAACTGATCAGTCAGGTTTCAAACCACTGAACCTAAGTGTGTGTGCTTTTTAATTACTTCTGGCCCTAGCACAGCTTTTAGGACCCTCACACCCCTGTGCGTTCCTGGCTTCCTGCCTGAGCTTGTAAAACTTCCTGCTGCACCATCTCCCATCCTTTGTTCTTTGGCTTGTCCTGATCCATTCTAACCAAATCCTAAACTGGTGCACTTTCTTTCCAACTCAGCCATTCTTGCACTAGCACATTCAGACCTTTCACACACAAGCACTTGAATCTCTTTCATTTCCATTGTTCCTTGTTTAAATTCCACACACATGCATTATGTACAGCTAACGAACAGCTCCTATTACAGTATGCTAAAATAGTGAGTCTTCAGCTTTCTAAAGGGGCATAACTTATGTAAACAGGCAGATCATCCCATAAGCCCAACTAAAGCTAGCTAGCTAAAAGCTCAACTGCCCACTGTTATTCTATTAACCCTTGAAATCTTACGCAAGCTAGCATATTTAGATATTAAAGGTTCCTCTGGTTTGTAAGTCACAAGAAGTTTCAACTAGGGAAGCTCATTTAACACTGGAATTCCTGAAGCCTTATGAAAAAACTTGTAATCCCTACCCACCTTAAATCCCTTTACACCTCTCCATTAGCCTCTTTTGTTTTGTAAATTTGTCGATCAGCACAAGCAGCTTGCTGTCCCATCCCCCCCATGACTGATCTCAACTCTCCCAGCTCAAGCCAATGTTCCTTATCTGCATGTGAGGTTCCTGGAGTTGTATTTGGTAAATAATACCGTATTTCGTTATTTGAAATAAATGCATTTCATGTGTGTTCTGTGTCTACAAAGATATGAGTAAGTGTAGGTTGAAAGGAAATGCAAGAAGTGCTGAACACATGCCTAAACAGAAAGTTTTTCCATGTTATAATAATAATGTCGAGACGTGTATAATGTGTGAAGACTTTAGTCCAAATATCAAATAAACACATGCACTTTTATTCAAGAACATAGCCAAAGGAAAAAAAAAAAGCATTCTGTTAACATGCGACTGTCAATAAGTTAAAAAACTCAAGCTCAAATATCAATCGACAGGGCAGTTTACACATACAGTCATATGAAAAAGTTTGGGAACTCCTCTTAATTCTTTGGACTTTTGTTTATCTTTGGCTGAGCTTTCAAAGTAGCAGTTTCCTTTTAATATATGCCTTATGGAAACAGTAGTATTTCAGCAGTGACGTTAAATTTATTGGATTAACAGATAATTTGCAATATGCATCATAACAAAATTAGAAAGGTGCATAAATTTGGGCACCCCAACAGAGATATTACATCAATACTTACTTGAGCCTCCTTTTGCAAATATAACAGCCTATAGATGCCTCCTATAGCCTTTGATGAGTGTCTGGATTCTGGATGGAGGTATTTTTGACCATTCTTCTATACAAAATCTGTCCAGTTAAATTTGATGGCTGCCAAGCATGGACAGCATGCTTCAAATCATCCCATAGATTTTTGATGATATTCAAGTCAGGGGACTGTGATGGCCATTCCAGAACATTGTACTTCTCCCTCTGCATGACTGCCTTTGTGGAATTTGAACTGTATTTTGAGTCATTGTCTTGTTGAAATATCCAACCCCTGCGTAACTTCAACTTTGTGACTGATGCTTGAACATTATCCTGAAGAATTTGTTGATATTGGGTTGAATTCATCCAACCCTCGACTTTAATAAGGGCCCCAGTCCCTAAACTAGCCACACAAGCCCACAGCATGATGGAACCTCTACCAAATTTGACAGTAGGTAGCAGGTGTTTTTCTTGGAATGCAGTGTTCTTTTTCCGCCATGCAAAGTGCTTTTTGTTATGACCAAATAACTCAATTTTTGTCTCATCAGTCCAAAGCACTTTGTTCCAAAATGAATCTGGCTTGTCTAAATGAGCATTTGCATACAACAAACGACTCTGTTAGTGGCATAAGTGCATAAAAGGCTTCTTTCTCATCACCCTGCCATACAGATGTTCTTTGTGCAAATTGTGCTGAATTGTAGAACGATGTACAGATACACCATCTGCAGCAAGATTTTCTTGCAGGTGTTTGGAGGTGATCTGTGGGTTGTTTGTAACCATTCTCACAATCCTGCACATATGCCGCTCCTGTATTTTTCTTGGCCTGCCAGACCTGGGTTTAACAGCAACTGTGCCTGTGGCCTTCCATTTCCTGATTACATTCCTTACAGTTGAAACTGACACTTTAAACCACTGAGAGCTTTTTTATAGCCTTCCCATAAACCATGATACTGAACAATCTTTATTTTCAGATCTTTTGAGAGTTGCTTTGAGGATCCCATGCTGTGACTCCTCAGAGGAGAGTCAAAAGGGGGAAGCACAACTAGAAAAAAAGTATTAGAATAGAACTTGCAATTGACCACCTTAAATACGTTTTCTCATGATTGGACACACGTGTCTATGAAGTTCATGGCTTAACGAGCTAATCCAACCAATTTGGTGTTGAAAATAATCAGTATTGAGTAGTTACATGCATTCAAATCAGAAAAATTACAAAGGGACCCAAATTTTTGCACAGCCAGTTTTTAATTTAATTTCATACTACTAAATACTGCTTCACAAAAAATCTTTGCTCAGAAAACACTCCCAGTACTCAGATGTTCCTAGGAAATGAAAGACGTACCACTGTTATCTTTTTTTGTTCAAAGTAGAGTAAATTATTACGCAGGCTGAGAGGGGTTCCCAAACTTTTTCATATAACTGTATTCTTGAATGGTGCAGAGGTATGAACTGCTGCCTTATAACCAGAAGGTCCAGGATTCGAGACTGGGCGCTCAATGTTTTGAGTAGTGATTATTATTATTTCTACAATTTAATAAAAACACACATTTGATTTGAATCTCTAACACTGGTGTAAATTTTGGTTACTTGTGAAAGTTAGCGCTTGTTGGTTTTTTATTTTTCAATTTTATTCTCTCAGTGAAGTTCATGTGGTACAACGAACTTGCCTCTCTCTCTCTGAGTTGATGGCATTTATCTCCATTGTTTTCACAAGAGCAGTGCTGTGACCTCTGTCAGTCTAGTCAAAGGTAAGACCGTAGCAACAGACCGCTTACTCACAGCACCTTCGCCGGCTAATACTGTGTTTCCCCGAAAATAAGACAGGGTCATATTAATTTCTGCTCCAAAAGATGCACTATGGCTCATTTTCAGAGGATGTCTTCTATTTATTCATGTACAACAATATACATTTATCCAAATACTCTTATGTCATCTTCTGGAATATCGTCATAACTCTCCAAGTTCAAACCCTGAATTCCAGCCTGAATTTCTTGCTACATTAGCCGCTTTTAGAAGGTGCGTGCTTCGATTGTTGATGAATGGTTCAATGTGGTGAAGCAAAATGCCGACATACAAATGCATTCGTGGTGCTTTGATATTCAAGTGTCACATATTCCCCAAAGTAATGACTTTGATGTATTTTAAAAGTCTCACATACTATCTTCTGTGCTGTCTTTTTTTTTTTTTTTGCACCTTTACAATACCATCAGAATGTATTTTGGCGTATTAGAGTCACAGAGAAAAAAAAAAAAGGACTTTATGAAAATGTCTATTTTGTGATTAAAGTAAAAATTTCATCTTTAACCTCGAAATGTCCACTTTAATAACCATGTTGTTTACTTTATCATTACAGCAGACTGTCGTAAACGTCATCGTAAAACCGACCCAGTTGTTAAATCGCTACGCGCTTCTGGGGCTTCCTCCTGACCTGACAGCAGCAGCAAACAGCATCGCCACACACAACACATTAAATTTATAATATTCCAGCTGTCTGCACATTTAGAATTCTTATATTTATACTTGATATCACTTTCATGATGAAATGCATTAAAATGTGTATGTTACATTTTACAGATAAATCGTTAACTTTGTTTAAATAATGAATACTGTTAATAGTTACACATACGGGGTGGCACGGTGGCAGAGCGGTAGCGCTTCTGTCTCGCAGGGAATCGCATCCCTTGTGATCCCTGCCTGGAGTTTGCATGTTTTCCTGGTGGGCTTCCACAGTGTTCTCAATTTTCCATACAAAGACATGAAGGTTTGGGGATTTGGTGAAGCTACAATGACGCTAGTGTATGTGTGTGTGCTTGTGTTCACCTTGCGATGAGCTGATGCCCTGTCCAGTGATTTTTTTTCTGTCTTGCTCCGATGCTGCTGGAATGGGCACATCCCCGAAGTGATGAATGTAATCATTAAGCATCCTTTTCAGAGACATTGTGGCAAAATGTCCTCAGAATTTAATGGATGTTTCGGGCACACGTGTCGCACCACGTGAAGTATAAACCTGGCCTTATGCGCCTTTACTTTTCAGCTGACGATCTTGACTAGTGCTTATTTTTGGGGTAGGGCTTATATTACAGAGCAGCCTGAAAACCATGCTAGGGCTTATTTTCGGAGTAGGTCTTATTTTAGGGGAAACACTGTAGATGGCTGCAGAGCAACGCGACACTTTACACCATAGGTAAAATGGAACTTCCACCTGCAGCTAAAGTCACTTCAGTACGTGAGCAATTCGCCATGCTGCTGTTTAGATCTGACAGCGCCGCGCTGATGGTGTACTTGGTGTTACAGACTGAAATCAAATGCTTCTTCTTTTTGAGCGCAACTCTAGGAACCACACACGCAAATAAGGAGCCTTGGCTTAAGCTGAGAGGGTTGAGCTCCTTCAAGGCGGGAGGGTGGGATAGCAGGGTGCATGTCGCTTGTGCTGATCGACACATTTACAAAACAAAGCTGATGGAGAGGTGAGAAGGGATTTAAGTGGGCCGGGTTTGCGAGTTTTTTTCGTAGGCTTCAGGAATTCTAGTGTTAAAGCAGTGGTAAATTGAGTTGGAACGAAAACTTGCACCCGCTACGTCCCTCCAGGACAGACATTTCCCTCTCCATTATGTATAAGACGGAGTTTTCTGAAATTGGCCCCAATCTTTACTACTGCATCAGAACAAATGTTACATGGTCATTCTTACCAGCTCTTGTAATGTTTCTTGCACCATCATTTTGAATTAATTCAAGCCTATTTATACAGAAGTTTGAATAGCCAAAGAATAACACATTGCAGTAATCAACCCTACTAGAAATAAATGTATGAATGAATTAAAGAAATAGAGAAAAACTGACACACACACAAAAATGGAAATATTTTGGTATAAGATGTTTCCATTTAAGGCTTACATATCTTGCTTCATTTTTTATTTCTATCCATTACTGCATATATATATAAACTATGTTCCAAACTTACTAATTAACATTCTGTTATTACAAATGTAGCTGAGTAAGCTCTTTTACTTTTTAATTTATAGGGGCTAAAAGACTATACCATTATCTAAGTAACTCATGAAATTAACATTCTATTCTACTTAAAAAATGCTTAAATTCAGTATGGGCTACTGAAAACCAAGTACAACAACAACATTTATTTATAAAGCACATTTTCATACAAATAATGTAGCTCAAAGTGCTTTACATGATGAAGAAAGAGAAAAAAAACAAATAATTAAAATAAGAGAACAGTAATTAACATATAATAAAAGTAAGGTCCAATGGCCAGGGAGGACAGAAAAAACAACAACAAAAAAAAAAAAAACAACTCCAGACGGCTGGAGAAAAAATAAAATCTGCAGGGGTTCCAGGCCATGAGACCGCCCAGCCCCCTCTAGGCATTCTACCTAACATAAATGATCCGTCCTCATTGTATTCTGGGTTCTCATGGAAGAACTTGATGATGATGGTCATGTGGACTTCTGGCTTTTAATCCATCAATGTAAGAACATCATTGTGCTTTGATTAGGTGGCGGTGGCGCAGATCGCCACCACAGAAAACCAGAAAAAGAACAGGAGAGAGTAGGGGTTAGTACGGAGTAATTAAGTAAGGAGACAACTGAAGAAGATACACACAGGAAAAGCCATGGGGCCAGATGGAGTCAGTCCTTGAGTTCTTAGGGCCTTTGTTGACCTACTTTGTGGAGTCCTCTGACACCTGTTCAGTCTGTTCCTAAGGCACCAGAAAGTGCTGCTGCTGTGAAAAACATCTGGCATTTTTCTTCTTCAAAAGAAGGCAGGAGTCTCTTCACTTAATCGCTACAGGCCAATGGCACTTACGTCTCACATCAAGAAGACCACTTGTTGTAGACAACCTGTTGAACAAAAGATTGGGATAGAGGACACAATTATCTATTGGCTGCACAAGGCTTATTCTCACCAAGGAGTGACTTCCATACCATTCAGTCATCCCTGTTAAGGGGTAAACTCAGAGATATGCAGGTAGATGAGCCTATGGTGTCCTAGTAAATGGACTATCTGTCAGGTAGACTACACTTTCTGAGACTAAAGGACTGTGTTTCTGATACAGATGTGACACTGGAGTACCACAAGGGAAAGTCCTGTCCCCTTTTCTCCTGACTCTGTACACCTCCAACTATCAATATAACATCTCATTACGTCAATTGCTTAAATTCTGTGATGATTCTGCACTTATTGAGAGCATTGATAAGGGGAATGTGACAGAGTAAAGAAGTAAGTTGGAAAACTTTGTTTATTGGTACAAAGAGAATTGTCTGCATCTGAATATCAGTGAAATCAAGAAACTGATTATTGGCTTTCACCGCACCAAAGACCATCCACGCCTGATCACTCTTCAAGGAGTTATAGCAGAGGTGGTGTGTTCCTACAAATACTACCAAGGTTGCATTCTCTAATATGTTCTGAAGTATCCTTTGTACAAAAATATATGCAGACATTTGTCTTTGACATATGCATTTAATTATACTAATGTTACTGCACTGATGTTTTTCTTTTTATTTTGAAAGAAATGTTTTAACAAAGATGTACCAAATTTGTTAAAGGATGCTCCAATTGACTTTCTCATAGACAATGTGTATAAAATGAAAGGTGTGGTCATTAACTTTGAAGGGTTAGCATAGTAGTCCTTATAAAAAGAGAATTGGCTGAGTGTTTCACATCCAACAAATATTAGGAAATACAGGCTGAGAACAGGTGTCAAGTAGACCTCTTGATTTAGGATATTTAGAGTCTGGGATTAAAACATTTTTGCTTTGCTTTTGTCATTTGATGCTTTAACAAAATTAATATGTTGATGTAAGTATTTCTGCGTACAAAATTGCATTTATTGTCCTAAATATTCTTTTTTGTAACTAGTTGTTTATTTTTATGTAATTATGACATATAATAATGTAAAAGTTGCTGGGCTCTCAACATGATGTGTATAATGTTTGAAGAAATTCTGTTGAATACATGTTATGATTTAAACTCTGTAAATTTATTATACCTCTTCCAGTAGGACAATATACCTGTATAACTTAAATATCATTGGTGGGGTTATAGTCATAGTTTATTGTAGCATTTTAAAACTTTTTTTTTTTTATATATATATTCAGGTAAAATCTCCAGCATCAGACAACAATGAAATCATTGATGGTTCTATCCATGTTCCAGTCTCTTCTGAAGTGCAAAGCGAGAACTTAGGTAATGTACTGCTGAAGAAGTTGTCATATAGATAAAACATTTAAAAGTCACTGTCATCTGTAATATTCTTCCTACCTTCTTGGGTTAAATCTAATAACTCTTGTTCTTAAGTTTAAGATGCAGAAATAATTTCACTTAAACCTTTTTGTGTGATATGGTCATTTAAGAAATTTTCTAATATGTATAACATGCTTTCACTGTATATCACTGTTTTGTGTTTACAGAAGTCTGAAGTTATCCCAAAAGATATGCAAGTAGTTTTCAGTTGCAGGTGACTTGTGTACTGTAGTCATCGTAACTGTCCAAAAAAAAAATTTTATATTTTATAAATCCGCCCACGTAGTAGTGAAATAGGACAGTGACGAGGGCCCTGCCTGGCTCCCCACTCCTGATGTCACACTTCCCCCTCCCCTCGGCCTGCAGCCTCTGTCTTGGATTAGCATGAATATATTGCTCCTGCAAGCGAACTATGATTCTTAGCGAGATGAGAGAAGTCACAAAATAAACCAGAATGTTTAAGCAAATTATAGAAAAAAACCTGATTTAAATCCGTTAAGTAGTTCAGTTGTGAAAAACGGATAGACATACAGGTAGACAGACAGATGCTGGATTATATAGACAACACGTCCAGACACCAGTAAAAAGTTCCAGAAATGAATTTAATTTCTTCAATTGTGCACAAAGCACTTCCATGATACACAATAATAAATCAATAATCACAATAATAACAATAAATCCTCCTCTCCACCCAGCAGGTCTGTCATACTTCCTACGAACTCCGGCTCAGTCTGCTGGGGTTTCCCACAGTCCTTTTATATTCCATGACCCGGAAGTGCTTCTGTCCCTCAGTCCATGTGATTTCATAGCACTTCTGGGTCAGATGAAAACTTCTTTTCTTTAGCCCAGAAGTACTTCATTCTTTCCGTCCCTGTGATTAGGGAGTACTTCTGGGCTATAATAAAAACACTTGTGCCTCCCTGCAGAGTCCCCTGGCGGCCCCCATTGTATTCAGCAGGGCTGTGAAGCCGAACTCCATTGTCCATGATGCCCTGCTGGAATTCGGGGTGTCTCCATGTTGCAGGGAGGACTCCATCTAGCGGCGTGGGGGTATTGGCCGGGATAAAATGCTGGCCATATATCAAAATATACAATTTATATCCTCTTTAATAAAACCCCTGTGTGCGTCCAGGTGTCCGAGTGTGTGTCTTCTGGTGAAGTGCGCATGCGCGGGGCCACACGGCATGTGTTCAGTCTCTTCCTGTGCATTCCCTGTGTGTGCAGAGAGACAGACACACACAGGTGCGTGCACACGCGTGACAGACACACACACACACACACACACACACAGACAGACAGACAGACAGACACAGGTGCGCGTCAGACAGACAGACACACACACAGGTGCGCGTCAGACAGACAGACACACACACAGGTGCGCGTCAGACAGACAGACACACACACAGGCGAGAGAGAGACAGACACACACACACACACACACACACAGGCGAGAGAGAGACAGACAGACACACGCAGGCGCGCACACGACAGACAGGTGAGAGAGAGACAGACAGACACACACAGGCGAGAGACAGACAGACAGACAGACACACACACACAGGTGAGAGACAGGCAGACAGACAGACACACGCACACACTCAGGCGAGAGCGAGAGACAGACAGACACACACACATAGGCGAGAGACAGACAGACAGATACACGCACACACACAGGCGCACGCTAAACAGGGACACACGGACACAGAGGCGCGCGCTTAAGAGAGACACACACACACGCAGGCCCACGAGAGAGACACACACACACACACAGACACAGAGGCGCGCGCTTAAGAGAGACACACTCACACGCAGGCCCGCGAGAGAGATACAAACACACACAGGCGTGTGTGCATTGTTGCAATGTTACTTTTCTTGGTTGTTTATTAAATTACGGATTTTTCAAATGTTCATTTTTTTCCCTGTGCTTAAAACTCATAAAAAAAAAGTGTTTTTAGCGAACGGGTCGTAAGGCTATAGCGCAAACTCTTGCGGTGTTAGTTTTCTCTGTTGTTCAAGGTTTTCTTAGTGTCATTCAATGTTTTTACATTTAGTTTACTATTACACTGTGCATTCAATGGTATAATTAACTATATTTGTGCTTAAAAACTTAAAAAAATATATATTTACATACAGTTCATATGGTCTGGAACGGATTAATTGTATTTACATACAATCCTATGGGGGAAATTACTTCGGTTCAAGACCAAATCGGGTTACAACCAGAGTTTTGGAACGAATTATGGTCATGAACCGAGGTTCCACTGTATTACTTTCAGACAAAATTACAGGCATTTTACGGAAATACAAACCAGTATTACTGAGAGAGAAAATTAAAGGCACACAATACAGTGATGCATATTACAGCCACATACAAGGTTCCTTTGCCATTTAATATAGATTGTTCCTACTAATGTTTTATGCACTACTGTTCTAGCGCCCATTATTGTAACGGGCTTAATGTCTAGTATAATATAAAATATAGAGAGAGATCTTATTTTACCATTAATGCAGTACAATATTTATTCCAAAGTGTAATAGGAATTTTCATGAAAAAATATATTTTAGTGTGTGGGAGCAATAACTTGACCGTTGCAAGAGCTACTTTTCAGCAACAATGACCGCCAATTATAACTTAATAAATGAAATAACACCTAAAAAGTTATAAGCAATTTTGAAGATATAAAATAGAGTAGATCCAGTATAAAGGCCTATGACGACCTCTTATGCATAACCCCCTTGGCATATAAATTGCAGAATATGTTACTGCCAGTAATTGGTGTCAGCAAGACACCTCTGAGTTGACTGCACTCTGTCATTAGGTTTTATAAATTAAAATTCACTGGCAATTTTCTCTGTTCTCATGTGGTTATAATCTTTACATTTAGTTATATTCCACATTGTTTTTTTCAGTTACTAATAGTTTTTGATGCCATTTACCCATTTACAATTTAATTCAGGGTGGCAGGACATTCCATCACAGAACACCTGCATGCACTCAATTTGGAGGTGGCATTTAAACTAACTGTGCATGAGAGACAAGGCAATGTTCTTTTAGAACAGTGTTTTGGGACCATGAATGCAAATTTAAATTAAAAAAAAAAAAAAAAAGCAAAAAAACTTTTCTTCCCTGGGCATATAAATCTTTAGATGAGCTTCAAATAAATTTCAGCTTACTATATGCAGGACAAAAAACAAAGTAACAAATTCTGGTTGCATTAGATCAATTCAGTCTTTATTTAAACTTGTACATCCTTAAAATAGTGCAATCAATGGATGGTATAGTTGGGAATCCACTGCTTTCAGCAGTATGTGTTATTTTATACTTCACTCTGACAGGTAAAGTAATTCTAAAGAAAACTGAGCATTTTTACTTAATAACCTTCTAGTCAATATACAATTGCACCTCATTTGCTTTTTATATTGTTTGCTGAATTAATACGGTTGTGGCAGGCAGATTAATAATAACTAGCACCACCATATTCTCACTTTAAGGTTTTGAAGTGCAGGTGCTTAGATTTGTTTATAAATTGGATCTCTGTATTGCAGACAATTAATTGGATTTGTCTGGAATTTGGAATATTGTATCATTTGATTTTTTTCAATACTTAATTAAAAAAGGTGTGCTTGTTAATTAGTTCACAGTTTCTGCAGGTGAGTGACTTAGCTAAGAAATTGGCTATAATACTCAAGATACAGATCTCTAGCATCCCCTTCTACTCCTCACTTTCAATTTGATTTACTTACCAGCTTGACAATGAAGTCTTATATGATAGTAATACTGTTTTCAAGAAAACAAATGAGAGGAAAGCACTTTCAAGGAGAGTCTTGTACAACATTTATAAAGAAATGTATAGGGTGGTCCAGATCTAATTATGCAATTTTCATTATGCTATAACTTTTTAAGTTTATTACATAGAAAATCACTCAGTAAATCCCAGACCATTGAGAAGTGTGCAAACTGACGACATGAAGAATCGTCTTTGCGCCAAACTGGAATCGTCCCCGCATAAATGAAAGTCATCCAGACAGTCTGGATCTGCATAATTAGATCTGGACCACCCTGTACTTTTCATTCAAAGCAGCCAATTTTTTGAGCCTTGAAAACGGCTATGCTGATCAGAGTTAATTTAATTTTTTTGTGCATTTGGGAAACATATAGGATCAGTATTAGGGTTATTAGCTGACACACAGTGAGCATTCATACAACTCTGTTCAAAACATACAGTTGTATTTTTTATTTTTCTGAAGTGGTTGCTCCATAGGTTGCATATGTGTTTTTCTGTTGCTCTTCAAATTTGTCCTTCTGTCCTTTGCTACAAATGGAGATTGACTGGCAGACATCCTTACTTCAGTATGTACAAAGTGGCTTTATTTGTGTCTGTTTTTTTGTCTCTGTCATTCAAATTGCACTGCCTTTTTTCCATATGTATTACTATCTAAAGTACCCAGCATTGACCATGTATATTTATGTGATTGGTTAAAAGGTAATGAAGCAAATACTTAGATGTATTTTAAATGTTGAATGCAAGTGTGCAATATGTCATTCACACTACTACTACTGATAATTATTAATTTATTAATTTCTCTGCTCCCATTAGTTGAGAGTTTATTCTTTTTGTGTGTGAATGGAGTCTGTAGCTGTTGTAATGTCTTGCTTGGTTGGAATAATGAACCTGACTTCTTTGTGTTTCTTGGTTTTCTATGATTTAATGAATAGATGTTTAATCCGACATTAATACCCTGGATAGCTTGAATAATTGAATTATTGGCGTGGTATGTAAATTGGGCAAAATTCTTGCTTTTTTTGTGGTGTTCTATCTATTAAGCCCCTATTCTGAGTTAACTGTATTAACTCAACTTTACATATAAAATTTCATGAACATCCAACTTTGCCATTCTGGAGTAATGCATGTTTTTTTCTTGCATTCGTGCATCCCATTCTAACTCTTTAGTGAAATTCCTGAACTCTGTGAAGTCTGATTTAAATTGCACTACCAATAATGTAAATCCAAAAAAATGTGAAAGTAGACATAGCTGTTTTTAAATAATGCGTGATTTTTATGCTTGTCCCCATCACACCACTACTCTCTCAGCCATTATTAATATTGAGCCACTTATTGGGAAAGTAGCCTTCACTGTAAGCAGGGCTAAACAATATGCTAAATTCATTTCCATTGGCTGAAAGGTTTTGCCCTGATAAAACAGTTTTGGTTTTGCACCCCCACATTACAACCTCATTTCTCAATGGAACTTTTAAATGGATTTAAATCCTAGATTTTAATTTTTTTCAACAGCATTTGCTACAAGATTTAATGAACTTTTACTTAGCCATTTTAGAAAGATTTTGAACTTTTTGTAGCCCCTGCCACTCTCTTACAACCACCCTTCCTGATAAAACAATGGAACAAAATGCACAGTTTTGAGGATTCCCTCTGTAGACGATGTTTGTTTGAGGATCTAAAAACTGAAATAACTTTGTTTGCTTACAAATCGGATCAATAATATAAAAATAAAAGCTGAGAAATTCAAGAGACCGACAAATGGTGTTACAATTTTTATATAAATTACATAGGTTCTGCTCTGCAGTAAGACACATGTGGGAGTTTGCACATGCTCTCCATTTTTCCTGTACATTTCCCTGTTAGTTAATTTCAGTTTCCGAAATTAACTCATCAGAATGAGTAAGAGTGGGGTGTTTTTTGTTATGATTTAGAATTAGAGTATTAGAACATCAGAACAGCCCAATAAGCGTTGTCACAAAAGTAGACCATGGACATAAAAAGGTTTGGGGCAACCACCTATATATTGTGCCTTGGCTGAAAATGGGTTTAAATTGATTGAGATGATCACAGGTTCAAGTCCAAAACAGAACTGAATGTAATAGGAGCCTGGAACCGGAAGTGAAATCTTCTGGACAGGAAGTGACATCACTGGCACTGGAAAGTGACATCTTCTGGACTGGAAGTGACGTCATTAATGACATCAGGAAAGGCAGTGACATCCTCTTTGGCTCCGAGACCTGGCAAGATTTCTCGTGGATGGTCTGAAGAAGATTGAGAAAGAGAGTTAGTGCAGCTTGCCACCCCCTGTTTTGACGTGGTAGTACTTTTCATAAGATCTTTCAGATGTCTCCCAATCGCACGTGTGTGACAACATGTACATTGTATTCACCTAGGTACCCCAAAATAACATCAAATTGAGATTTGAAGGTCCCTAAAGTGCTGCTGTTCACTATAGTACTTCGTAATTTATTTAATTTGTCTCTGCTTCTTTGCTGTGTTACAAAAAACTTTTGTATGCAAAAGCTGCCCTTAACAAATTTTCAATGTTCTTGTTGAAGTAACAGCTAGGATCCACTGTACTAATTCCCTTAATGTTTTTGAACATGTTGAACATGTCACCTCTTAATCTCCATTTGCTTAAACTGAATATGTTCAACTTCTTCACTCTCTCTTCAGAGCTCATACCTGTCAGTCGCGGAATCAGCCTAGTCACTCTCCTCTGGACTTGCTTTCACACTACTACATCTAATTTGCAACATGGAAACCAAAACTGTAGACACTACAGAAGGTGAGGCCTCAGTAGTGTGTTACATAACAGGGGTGGCCAAATGTAGTCCACAGTGGCTACCGGTTTTTTTTCTAACTTTTTTTAAATTAGCGACTAGTTCTTCATTTATTTGGTATTTAAGCCTCAGACCTTTTAAATCATAGCTAAGCAACGTTGGTACTGGAGGGCCACAGTGGCTTCAGGTTTTTGTTCCAACCCAATTGCTTCATGGGAAATAATTCATTGCTGATGTTGCACTTATTGCTCACTTGTCATTTTTCTGCTTCATTTTAGTTTTCTCACTTAAGATTTTGAACCCTTAATTGCTTAGTCTTAAACAGCCATATTCAGCTGTATTCATTATGTTAACTATTCCTTATTAGCAATAAGATTAAAATGATAAAGGAACCAGGAGTTCTACATCTAGCTTGTCTCATTTTCCACCTGTGTGTATTCATCATTCACTATTTGGTTTAATTAAGTACTTACTCTAAATGAAACTGAAGAGAAAGTGAAGAACTGAAAATTACTCATCTGTTTTAGGCTTCAAATCATTTGGGTGATACATGGACCATTAATAAGGGAAAAAAAATCTTTGATTTAAGAATGAACTGAAAATAAACAAAACACAAGCCATGAAATTAAATGGTTTGCTATTGGTGAGGATTGGCTTCTAATTAAGCAACAGGGTTCGAACAAAAACCTGTAGCCACTGCAGCTCTCCAGGATTGGAACTGGCCACCCCTGTCATATAACTTTAGCATAACTTCACTTGACTTGTTCTCCAGACATTGTGATATATAACCTAACATCCTATTAACCTTCTTTACACCGTATCGATATTTATATTGACAAGTTCACTATGACTAATACACATAGGTTAGGAGAATTGTAAATGCTAAATTTGTCCTAGTGTGTGTTTTGGTATTTTGGTGTGTGCATGTTCATCCTGCAATGGAATAGTGCATTGTCCAAAGTTCCTACTTTGAGCACTATGCTAGCTGGGATAGGCCCCAGCCAAACAACCCTTGTCTGGATTAAGCAGGTTAGAAAATGACTTGACATGTTGTGGGTTTCACTGTATGAAATTGTAATTTTTTAATTTTTTTTTTATTTTTTGGCTGCACCATCATTAACATCAAACTCTGCAACTAGTATGGTCTTTCACATAGCTTGGAGGAATTTTTGTTCTCTCTTTCTTGCAAAACTGCTTTAAATCGGAAGTATTAGTAGTTTTTAGAGCATGAAATTATAATTTCAGGTCCTGGCCATAGCACCTCTGATAGGTTAAGTCCAGTCTTTGACTCATGCCATGTCTGTAGACATTTTTTTCTTTCATCTTGGGACTTGTCTTGGACTTTTGGGTATTTGTAATAGGACCTGTCTCGAGCAAGGTCTCTTGTCAAATATTATCAGTGGTCTCAAATGGAGACCAGTTGCATTCTTTGAATATATATTATAATGAGAAGAGAGACGCACTTCATCAGTGTTGTGGCCAGTATCAGATGCTCCATTTAATAGCTACAAGTGAAAGGAACTACAACAGCAAAACTTGGAGAATAATCTTTCTCTCAGTTCTGCATCTACAGTAATGGTTTAGCGACAGTTTAAATTGTAGTGTAGCTGGGAAGGACAGTATTTCTGTTGCCAGATTGAAAGTGTCATCAGAGGTCCTCCCAGGTTTTCTCCTGTATTTTAAGTTAAAAGCGGGAAAGGCATTTAATGACTGAGTCACACCACACTCCTCCATTAAAAGTACTTGTGCAGTGCCAGTGAAACATTCACTGATTGTGCAAGGCTGGCAATATTTATTTATATGTTTGTTTGTTTGTTTGTTTTTGCCTCTGTGCAGAAGTCATGTTCATGTCAGGATTCCATTAGTATAGATTAGTATAGATTTCAGATCGCTCTGCATAATTTCTATTGTATGGAAATTCCGTCATAACACATATGGAGAAAATAAGTATAGTATTGTGATCAGGGTCACAGGTGATTAGCTCTCCTTCCTGATTTCTCATCTTCAGACCGCATGTGCCACAAAGGTGATACTGAGCCTCTGGTGTTCTTCTAATATAAAGATGGGAGCTAAAGCAAGTTGCTTGCCCATGTCATGGCTCCTAACAGCTCCTGTTTTGAGCAAAGTCTTGAGACTGTACCTGCCTTCTCTATACAGTAATAGTGTACCTTTATTTTCCTTGAAAACCTGGACTCACCTTCCTGTCTCTTGTGTGCAACTCTGTGACCCAAGCTTAAGCAGAGAGGCCCAGACTTCCCTCTCCCCGGCCACTTCTTCCAGCTCTTCCGGGAGAATCCCAAGGCGTTCCCAGGCCAGCCGGGAGACATGGTCCCTCCAGCGTGTCCTTGGTCTTCCCCGGGGCCTCCTCCCGGTTGGACGTGCCCGGAACACCTCACCAGGGAGGCGTCCAGGAGGCATCCTGTTCAGATGCCCAAGCCACCTCATCTGACTCCTCTCGATGCGGAGGAGCAGCGGCTCTACTCTGAGCCCCTCCCGGATGACTGAGCTTCTCACCCTATCTTTAAGGAAAAGCCCAGACACCCTGCGGAGGAAACTCATTTCAGCCGCTTGTATTCTCAATCTCGTTCTTTCGGTCACTACCCATAGCTCATGACCATAGGTGAGGGTAGGAACATAGATTGACTGGTAAATTGAGAGCTTTGCCTTACAGCTCAGCTCTTTTTTCACCACAACAGACTGATGCAGAGCCCGCATCACTACGGATGCCGCACCAATCCGCCTTTCAATCTCACGGTCCATTTTTCCCTCACTCGTGAACAAGACCCCGAGATACTTAAACTCCTCCACTTGGGGCAGGATCTCTCCCCCAACCCTGAGAGGGCACTCCACCCTTTTCCGGCTGAGGACCATGGTCTCCGATTTGGAGGTGCTGATTCTCATCCCAGCCGCTTCACACTCGGCTGCGAACCGCTCCAGAGAGAGCTGAAGATCACGGCCTGATGAAGCAAACAGGACAACATTATCTGCAAAAAGCAGTGACCCAATCCTGAGTCCACCAAACCGGACCCCTTCAACACCCTGGCTGCACCTAGAAATTCTGTCCATAAAAGTTATGAACAGATTCGATGACAAAGGGCAGCCCTGGCGGAGTCCAACTCTCACTGGAAAAGGGCTCGACTTACTGCCGGCAATGCGGACCAAGCTCTGACACCGGTTGTACAGGGACCGAAAAGCCCTTATCAGGGGGTCCAGTACCCCATACTCCCGGAGCACCCCCCACAGGATTCCCCGAGGGACACGGTCGAACGCCTTTTCCAAGTCCACAAAACACATGTAGACTGGTTGGGCAAACTCCCATGCACCCTCCAGGATTCTGCTAAGGGTGTAGAGCAGGTCCACTGTTCCACGACCAGGACGAAAACCACACTGTTCCTCCTGAATCTGAGGTTCGACTATGCGACGGACACTCCTCTCCAGAACCCCAGATAGACTTTTCCAGGGAGGCTGAGGAGTGTGATCCCTCTGTAGTTGGAACACGCCCTCCGGTCTCCCTTTTTAAAGAGGGGGACCACCACCCCGGTCTGCCAATCCAGAGGCACTGTCCCCGATGTCCATGCGATATTGCAGAGACGTGTCAACCAAGACAGTCCTACAACATCCAGAACCTTAAGGAACTCCGGGCGTATCTCATCCACCCCCGGGGCCCTGCCTCCAAGCAGTTTTTTGACCACCTCGGTGACTTCAGTCCCAGAGATGGGAGAGCCCACCTCAGAGTCCCCAGGCTCTGCTTATTCATTGGAAGGCATGTTAGTGGAATTGAGGAGGTCTTCGAAGTACTCCCCCCACCAACCCACAATGTCCCGAGTCGAGGTCAGCAGCGCACCATCCCCACCATATATGGTGTTGACACTGCACTGCTTCCCCCTCCTGAGATGCCGGACGGTGGACCAGAATCTCCTTGAAGCCGTCCGAAAGTCGTTCTCCATGGCCTCTCCAAACTCCTCCCATGCCCGAGTTTTTGCCTCAGCAACAACCGAATCCGCATTCCGCTTGGCCTGCCGGTACCTATCAGCTGCTTCCAGAGACCCACAAGACATAAAGGTCCTATAGGACTCCTTCTTCAGCTTGACGGCATCCCTCACCGTCGGTGTCCACCAACGGGTTCGGGGATTGCTGCCACGACAAGCACCGACCACCTTGCGGCCACAGCTCCGGTCAGCCGCCTCAACAATAGAGGCACGGAACATGGCCCATTCGGACTCAATGTTCCCCACCTCCCTCGGGACGTGGTTGAAGCTCTGCCGGAGGTGGGAGTTGAAGCCACTTATGACAGGGGACTCTGCCAGCCGTTCCCAGGAGACCCTCACAACACGTTTGGGCCTACCAGGTCTGACCGGCATCTTCCCCCACCATCGAAGCCAACTCGCCACCAGGTGGTGATCAGTTGACAGCTCCGCCCCTCTCTTCACCCGAGTGTCCAAGACATATGGCCGCAAGTCCGACGACACGACCACAAAGTCGATCATCGAACTGAGGCCTAGGGTGTCCTGGTACCAAGTGCACATATGAACACCCTTATGCTTGAACATGGTGTTCGTTATGGACAATCCGTGACGAGCACAGAAGTCCAATAACAAAACACCGCTCGGGTTCAGATCGGGGGGGCCATTCCTCCCAATCACGCCCTTCCAGGTCTCACTGTCATTGCCCACGTGAGCATTGAAGTCTCCCAGCAAAACGAGGGAATCCCCAGAAGGTATGCCCTCTAGCACCCCCTCCAGGGACTCCAAAAAGGGTGGATACTCCAAACTGCTGTTTGGCGCATACGCACAAACAACAGTCAGGACCCTTCCCCCCACCCAAAGGCAGAAGGAGGCCACCCTCTCGTCCACCGGGGTAAACCCCAATGCACAGGCTCCAAGTTGGGGGGCAGTAAGTATGCCCACACCTGCTCGGCGCCTCTCACCGGGGGCAACTCCAGGGTAGAGAGTCCACCCCCTCTCAAGGAGATTGGTTCCAGAGTCCAAGCTGTGCGTTGAGGTGAGTCCGACTATATCTAGCCGGAACCTCTCGGCCTCGCGCACTAGCTCAGGCTCCTTCCTCTTCAGAGAGGTGACATTCCACGTCCCAAGAGCCAGTTTCTGTAGCCGAGGATCAGAACGCCAAGGTCCCCGCCATCGGCCACCACCCAACTCACACTGCACCCAACCTCCTTGGCCCCTCCCATAGGTGG
This sequence comes from Polypterus bichir lapradei, assembly GCA_026402145.1. NCBI lineage: Eukaryota > Metazoa > Chordata > Cladistia > Polypteriformes > Polypteridae > Polypterus > Polypterus bichir. The sequence goes on along the minus strand of JANRMT010062806.1, from coordinate 13,246,894 downwards.
TGAGCCCATGGGAAGGAGGACCCACGTTACCTCTTCGGGCTGTGCCCGGCCGAGCCCGATGGGTGCAGGCCCGGGCACCAGGCGCTCGCCATCAAGCCCCAAAACGTCGTCCAAGGTTTTTGTTCTTCATTGGAGGTTTGTTGAACCGCTCTTTGTCTCATCCCTCACCTAGGACCAGTTTGCTTTGGGTGGCCCTACCAGGGGCATAAAGCCCCGGACAACATAGCTCCTAGGATCATTGGGACACGCAAACCCCTCCACCACGATAAGGTGACGGTTCAAGGAGGGGCCTTTGTAATACAGTCTGTCTTAAATTATATTTGGGTTCAGCTTAAAGCTGTCTATCATAATTCCCAGAATTTTTTCAGGAAAAAAAAATTACTTAAAAAATTCATGTTTAGTGTCTTAGGTAGCTAATATTTGATAGCTCTCTTTTTGCAATAATTACAGCCTGAAGTCTTTCGTAGTATGTTATAATCAGTTTTGCCCAGTCTTTATTGCAAATTTGTTCCAGTGCCTTTAGTTTACTTATGTACCAAAGTGTACAGTAGTCTTAATGTTTCTGCAGTAGATTTTCTGACTAATTTACGCAGAACCTTAGAACAAACAACTTCTTCTTCTCCTCTTCATGCCCCTCTGCTCAAAATAGCCATGTCTTTGTGTTGTAGTCATTGCTTAGAATAAAAAAGATCTGCTATCTCTTGCATTTTTCATAGAAAGAACTTTCACAGGGATAGACAAGCTTGTGTCATGGCTTTTTCAAGAGTGGTGTTTTGTTCAAATAATAACTTCTCATAGATACATGGACAGGCAGCCTTTTCTACTAAGTTGTCCTATTACATTTCATCAGTTTTATCTTTAAAGTCACAGGAAGATGTAAGGTCTCGTAACGCAGAAATACACTGAGGCAGTTTCGTCTTGTCGCTGAGCTGTACCATGAAATTCATGACATTCAAGACCACATTGCACTTGTGTAAGAGAAGTGCCTTCAATGCTATACAGTGGTGTGAAACACTATTTGCCCCCTTCCTGATTTCTTATTCTTTTGCATGTTTGTCACACAAAATGTTTCTGATCATCAAACACATTTAACCATTAGTCAAATATAACACAAGTAAACAAAAAATGCAGTTTTTAAATGATGGTTTTTATTATTTAGGGAGAAAAAAAAATCCAAACCTACATGGCCCTGTGTGAAAAAGTAATTGCCCCCTGAACCTAATAACTGGTTGGGCCACCCTTAGCAGCAATAACTGCAATCAAGCGTTTGCGATAACTTGCAATGAGTCTTTTACAGCGCTCTGGAGGAATTTTGGCCCACTCATCTTTGCAGAATTGTTGTAATTCAGCTTTATTTGAGGGTTTTCTAGCATGAACCGCCTTTTTAAGGTCATGCCATAGCATCTCAATTGGATTCAGGTCAGGACTTTGACTAGGCCACTCCAAAGTCTTCATTTTGTTTTTCTTCAGCCATTCAGAGGTGGATTTGCTGGTGTGTTTTGGGTCATTGTCCTGTTGCAGCACCTAAGATCGCTTCAGCTTGAGTTGACGAACAGATGGCCGGACATTCTCCTTCAGGATTTTTTGGTAGACAGTAGAATTCATGGTTCCATCTATCGCAGCAAGCCTTCCAGGTCCTGAAGCAGTAAAACAACCCCAGAACATCACACTACCACCACCTATTTTACTGTTGGTATGATGTTCTTTTTCTGAAATGCTGTGTTCCTTTTATGCCAGATGTAATGGGAGATTTGCCTTCCAAAAAATTCAACTTTTGTCTCATCAGTCCACAAGGTATTTTCCCAAAAGTCTTGGCAATCATTGAGATGTTTCTTAGTAAAATTGAGACGAGCCCTAATGTTCTTTTTGCTTAACAGTGGTTTGCGTCTTGGAAATCTGCCATGCAGGCCGTTTTTGCCCAGTCTCTTTCTTATGGTGGAGTCGTGAACACTGATCTTAATTGAGGCAAGTGAGGCCTGCAGTTCTTTAGACGTTGTCCTGGGGTCTTTTGTGACCTCTCGGATGAGTTGTCTCTGCGCTCTTGGGGTAATTTTGGTCGGCCGGCCACTCCTGGGAAGGATCACCACTGTTCCATGTTTTTGCCATTTGTGGATAATGGCTCTCACTGTGGTTCGCTGGAGTCCCAAAGCTTTAGAAATGGTTTTATAACCTTTACCAGACTGATAGATCTCAGTTACTTCTGTTCTCATTTGTTCCTGAATTTCTTTGGATCTTGGCATGATGTCTAGCTTTTGAGGTGCTTTTGGTCTACTTCTCTGTGTCAGGCAGCTCCTATTTAAGTGATTTCTTGATTGAAACAGGTGTGGCAGTAATCGGGCCTGGGGGTGGCTACGGAAATTGAACTCAGGTGTGGTACACCACAGTTAGGTTATTTTTCAACAAGGGGGCAATTACTTTTTCACACAGGGCCATGTAGGTTTGGATTTTTTTTCTCCCTAAATAATAAAAACCATCATTTAAAAACTGCATTTTGTGTTTACTTGTGTTATATTTGACTAATGGTTACATGTGTTTGATGATCAGAAACATTTTGTGTGACAAACATGCAAAAGAATAAGAAATCAGGAAGGGGGCAAATAGTTTTTCACACCACCTGTATATTACCGGTACTTGGCAATATACAGTATAGAAAAGTCTGTCTTCATTAATGCCTAAGCTCTGCAGAAGCAAAACTAATTTCCTAGATTCTTTCCAGTTGTCTCCATCTGCACCAATAACAAGCAAATATTTTTCAGAAAGCTTCATCCAAGTATCAAACGGAAGCATGGGCAGGGAAGAAAATCAACTGGTAGTGGAACTCATTCAATTTAATACTCATCTTGCGCCCATGAAGCATTTCAAAAGGGTAAACACCCATTATTACATGTGGCATGGCTCTAAAAATATGAAGGAATTCTGTAATGGATGATTTCCAGGGCCTGTGTTGTAAATTGAGTGTTTGTACAGTTTTTCTTTCGATTGCCACAATGAGCCTGAGGGTGATATTAGCAGATTTATTGCGCTGAGTGCACCTCTCTTGTAGGAATGTGTCCTGCCCCGAGGAAGTGAACTGAGGATCATTATCCAACACCAATTATTGAGTGTTGCCATGGTGACTGAAAACAGCTACTAAGATAGCAACTACAGCTGAAGCAGTAAGTTGCATTGTAAAACCAACTTCTGGCAATTTTAAATAATGGGCGTAAGTATGAAGGCAAAGCACCAAATTGAAGGTGTGATTTCAAAAGGCCCTAACAGATCAATTGCCATTTTTGGCCATGGTTCATTTGGCTAAGTTACGGATTGTAATGGCAGGGTGCACACCTTTATTGTCTTATCATTTGGTTGACATGTCTTGATTGCTGTCATGACAAGATCTTCCATTTTTGGCCACCAATACAGGTCACAAAGTATGTGGTGTACAATCCCCTGTCACAGCTTAACTGGCACAACTAACCAATTCAGTTGTCTGAACAGAAAATTATCTTTAACAGAAAATTTGTGCTGTATGCAAAGGTACGACACAAGTTCGTTGGGAATAAGTTTAATATTCACAGGCCATCCATAATGAATGCAGCCTTGTAAAGCACTCAATTTTGGACACGATGCAGAAACAATTTTGAATTCTGCAAGGCTTACTGCCTTCATGGCCAAGGATGGAAGGGCAACATATTCTGTCTCTAAGTCAGTTGACAAAGCAGGGGCAGATATGGGGATTTGAGACAAGTAATCCACATATTCATTTTGTTCTCCTGGGCAGTATAAAACACATCATAATTAAAGCAAAAGAGACTTGCTGACCAGTGGACTATTAACAAATCGGCTCTTCCTATACCTTTCACAGTAAAAAGTGTTGTAGGGCCAGGTGGTCTGTATTCAAAGTGAATCAGTGTCCCTGCAGATATGTACACCACTTTTCAACTGCCCAAACACACGTTAAGGCCTCCTTTTCTACTGTAGAGTGCTTGACCCAGATAAAATGTACAAGAAGCAAAAGCAACAGTGTGTGTGTAAATACTGCCCCCAGTCCATAGTTTGAAGCATTAGTTGCTGTAGTTGAAGGGAAAGAAGTTCAAAAATTGCCAGAGCAAGACTGGTCAGAATTAATTGCTTAACCTTATGGAAGCTACGCTGTGCTTCCTTTGTGAAGTCAAAGTTGGATTGGCCACATAAACAAGCACGCATTGACTTTACTATTGTGGTGTGATGTGGTAAAATCATTGCATACCATGACTTTAGTCCTAAAAATTAATGCATAACAGAAGCAACTGTGGAAAGGGATGCATTAAGGAAAGCGCTGTGCCTTGAAAAATATTCTTGACGATGAAAAAAGTTGACAGTGGCACCATAATAGCTGCATATGAAACACAGGCTTGAATTCCTATGACTGGAAGTTCAGCTTTTGAATAACACAGCGGACATATGCAGAGAGCAGAGAAAGCACAAGAACTAAAATACCTGCTACATAACCTGTTGGTTAAGATGGATACAGATGAGTCCATGTCTATGAGGAGGTGCAACAGATAAGATTTAGAATCATTTACCTGAATTGTAACAATGCATGAGATATTTCCAGGCAGTTTTGTATCATCATTTACAGACAAAATTGTAGTATCTGGAATATAAATACCCTGAACTGTGCCTTGTGAAACAGAACCACATACACTTGAAAAATGTCCAAATTTCTCACAGCTTTTGCATGTGACTGATGCAACCAGATACTCCGAAGCATTAGCAAGATGTGCTACAGACACACAATGGAAACATGACCGATCCTTATTGCAGGTAATAGAGCTGCTACAACCAGGCTGTGCACTGGTCTGACCATCACGGTGTCTTATAGTTCTTATAGATAACATTGTTCTTTGAACTGTATCAACTATGGTTGAGGAAGTGGCTGCCAAGATCCCTGCTTGGTTTTGAGCAGCTTCAATTTGCGAACCTTACAGTATGTCATGGCTTTTTCAAGAGTGAGGTCTTGTTCAAATAATAACTTCTCACAGACATATGGACAGGCTGCCTTTTCTACCTACTGATCCTGTAACATTTCATAAGTTTTATCTTTAAAGTCAAGCAGATGCATGGGACCTCATGTGTAAATGGTGCATATGTACAAAAATGTTGTTTATGCCCATTTCCGCACTCACTTCGAGATGTATGAAAGTTAAATCTTGTGTAAAGCCACATACATTTTCACGGCAGAATCACACCATGTGTATTCTGTATACTTTTCAGCTCAGGTTTGCAAACTGGCAGTACCCAGCATCAAAGTACTGCTACCGTTTCTGTGGTCTTTTTTAGATTCACATCCATGATGCAGGCAATATCAAATACACAAAAATTAACTGCATATCACTTACAAATTTAAGGCACTTGATTGTAATCATTCTGCAACAATGATTACAATCAAGTAATCCTTCCTTAACTATGTAAGGAATGGCCAGACTATTACAAATACCATAGCTGCTTTAGAGTTATTTCTCTTGGTGCATCACTGAGAGTATCTTAACCTGTTTATTGCATTTGTGTATGGTATCACAGATGCACAGGTTGAGAGCGCTGGTGGACAGACTGCTTCAAGAAAGCCATCAGCATCTACATGGACTTCACTCGCCATGCCACAGTCTATTTGAACTTCACCCATCCGGCAAACGTTTCAAGAGACTTTCCTGTATGTACCTCGAGGCTCAGAAGCAGTTTCATTCCAAGAGTTGTAAACACACCCAATCAGTCCATCCAGTGCTCCCAGTAGAACTGTTTGTACTTGTAATTATAATTACCTCACTGTAAACTTGCACTATACTGTAACTATAACATTGCACAACCTAAGCCACATAAATGTTTCTCAAAAGAAGAACATCCTCCTTTCTTAGACAGCTAGAACTAGATGGATTTTGAGCCTGAATACCAATCGTGATACAGCAGTTAGTATTAGAAAAATGCCTTTCCATTTCCCCAAATATGCTATCATTAACTGGGTAGTCTTGTCTTGAAAATCATATTTGCTGTCTGTTTCTGCATGCTGTCCAAGGCTGATGGTGTCAGCACAATCTTTGAGTTTTCCTGTTACCCTTACTAAACGCTTTGAGAAGTACTGGCTTGTGGAAATACCAGTTCTTTCACATGTGTCAGCTATATCACTCCAAATCTCATCAAAACAGGCATTGCTTCAATAATGTGTAATTGTGTCTTTCAGTGATTGAATTAAAACAACAGCCTTGGAAAGATCAAGTGTTTTTGACTGCAGCATGTCTGGCAAAAATTTTGAATATACTAAATCCTTTCTGAACACTGCAAGACATTCTACAAAATTGAAATAAATTGAACCCAGTATTCCTTGAGCTTCAATAGCTCTCTGTGGATTGTTTTCACATCGAATTTCCTCAAGCACTTAAGAGTAGCAGACAGTCTGTCTGTTACATTGCAACATGCTAAATTTTGCAAGCCCACATCCAACCATTTCTGATGGACACAGAGTCCAGACATGAATATGTACAATTTTTTAAACAAAGCAAAAAAATTTCCAGCATCAGGTACACTTCTGATGGTGTCAACAAGTTTAATCATTGTGCACTGCAATGGACATAATATGCAACTTTGGCATTTTTTTTATCCTAGCTTCCATTGTATCAATGTTGTACATGTTTTGTTAATAATCCAAGCCATTCCTCTCCTAACAGCCAATAATTTTAGCACAAAAAAAGTGATGTCAGCTTCTCTCCATTTTACAAAGCAGACTACACAACTTTTAAAATGTATCTGAAATGTGATTAAAATATATATTAGTTGTACAGAATATTTGGAATTTAGATTACAGTCATATGAAAAAGTTTGGGAACCCTTCTTAAGTCTTTGGATTTTTGTTTATCATTGGCTGAGCTTTCAAAGTAGAAACTTCCTTTTAATATATGCAATGTCTTATGGAAACAATAGTATTTATGCAGTGACATTAAGTTTTCCCATGTGCACCGAAGGAAAAAATACCTAGTGATTGCATTGTATATAAAGCAATGCATATAGTTAAAGCAAAAAGACATGCAAGGTTATACAAGCCCATACAAATTATTGAACTAAGCAAGAGGATGCAGAATCAATGTGTACGACCATTGCAAGCTCACGGCTTGCTTTGAATGCAGTGTGTCCAGTTTGAAAACATGTAAACGACTGTAGATCCGTCCCTGTTGACAATTCTTTTATTTCTGTATGGGTGTTTGAGGTCATTCAGCACACATTCTCCCACGTTTTGTCATTATGGTCTGTTGGCAACACTTCGCCAAGGAATGAGTTGTTTCATCACATTCGTTTATGTGGACGGCCAATCCCATAGGCACTAGCTTCATTGAGTGTCTTTCAGTTTCCTGCAAACTGCACTGTAAAACAAGCGGTTGCACAAAAGACTATTTTGAATTCCTGAACTGTTTTTATCCTTGTTAAGGTGTAAAACATTTTGCCCTATTTAGTATCATTGCAATCTTTCCCGTGAGCTTCCTTATTCAGCACATCCATCACAATATACAGTATCTGCTTTTGATTAATAGTTCTTTACCTCCTAAATCATTGAATAAGTGCTGGTTAAAATATTTTATTGGTAAAGCTTGTATTAAATTCTGAAATGTTTGTAATTATTTTTTTTTATTTTTGTAATAGAAATATTTGAAGACAGAGATTTATCTCAAAGGGTAAGTTTTTTAATTATTTAATGTTTACTTTCACTAGTTTTTGACTTCTCATGTGTATGTAATTTTTGTAGTGTGCAGTAATTAATAGGTGTGCATAACCTTAATATTGAACACTTCAGCCAAACAGATGTTGTATATTTTATTACCGTTAATATTTATTCAGAGCTTTAACATTAAAGTCTTGAATACCAAATTAACACAGTGTGTACTATATATAGCTTGAAAATCAACCCCCTTCTCTTAGCCATGCCATAAATCAATCTCGGACTACTTAGTTGATATCAAACATTAGTTAGGTTATGTCTGAAGATGTACCTATCTTTAAACTCCAAGATACTCCTTTAACAGCAATAGGATATGTCACCTTCCCATAATACTAATAATCACCTGTGGAAATATTTTATTGGTATGATATACTCAGTATGTACCTATAAAGTTATAGATTTGGTTAAAACCTAAATAAAATAACTAATATGAAAGTATTTAACATACATGAAACCCAGTTTATTACTTTCTGTTAAACAACAAAATATAATATGCTAGTGGTACGAGCAGAATACAAACCCTGAATAGAGACATATATCCACATAAATACAATACAAATTGAGCATACAGTTATGTCCATAAATATTTGGACAGAGACAACTTTTTTTCTAATTTTGGTTCTGTACATTACCACAATGAATTTTAAATGAAACAACTCAGATGCAGTTGAAGTGCAGACTTTCAGCTTTAATTTAAAAATTCAGTGGGGTGAACAAAACGATTGCATAAAAATGTGAGGCAAAAGTTGTCTCTGTCCAAATATTTATGGACCTAACTAACTATATTCTTCAACAATATAAATAATTGTGTTACCTACATTTAAAGGGGGTGCATAGCCAACGTTTTGAGAATCATGGTCCAACAGATTTCTTATGCAGGTATTGCAAGTTGATCAGCTCTTTCATGGTGTTTTTAATGGGCACACAATAATGGACAGTTCTTGAATTTAGCACATTAAAGCTAATGGTGAGCAATGCAGAACAGTAGATATGCATTCACAAATATGTTCATTAGTGGAATGTGCACATTTTCACGAATAAACATTTAACCAAGTTGATGTTTAGTGCAAGTAGACTGATCTAAAACAAAAAAGTCATACAGAAATTTAAAGAGATTGTTTAGAGCTTGTGAAAAGTTAGTTGTATTTAATCTGCTATCTGAAAATCCTTCCAAAGCTAAGAGACTGCTGTGTTAAGCGCATTTAACCCATTTTGTACCGACTCAGTATCAATAACCACATAATTATCATGAACCGTAGTTACTCTTTAATCATGCCTGTTACTGTCTGCTATGAATGGAAAGCATGAAAACAGCTACAGGTACTTGTATTGTACAATTATGATATTTCTAGAAAGTTCGGTAATTTGGATATGCCAAAGGGCTTTTAATTTGCATAGTCAATGCATAGCCTACTCATATAGTGGTCTATGGCCGGCTTGTCATCACGGCCAATACCCCCAGGCCACCAGATGGAGCTCTCTCTGCAGCATGGAGGTGCCCCGGATACCAGCAGGGAATCATGAACTATGGAGTTTTCCCCTACAAACCTGCTGGATACCCCCAGGGGCCAACAGAGGACGCTGCAGGGAGGCCTAGAAAGTCATATGTGCCCTATAACTCGGAAGTGTGTCATAGGCAAAGCGACAGCAGAAGTGACGTACTTCCAGGATGAAGAAAAGGACTTTTTATCTGACCCGGAAGTGATAAGGATCACATGAACTGGGGATTGGAACATTTCTGGGTCAGGGACTATAAAAAGACTGTGAACAGCTCCCAGATGGCGAGCTGAGCAGGGTGGAAGGGTGGCAACGCGTCTGGGAGTGGTGCAGAGTTTATTGTAGAGTATTGTGGTTAATTTAATGAGTATTGTGGAGAGGAGGGTGCTTTGTGCACTGTTGTGTACAAATAAAGTC
>JANRMT010062806.1:13207452-13232257 GCA_026402145.1 Polypterus bichir lapradei | reverse complement strand
CACGTGGGCAATGACAGTGAGACCTGGAAGGGCGTGATTGGGAGGAATGGCCCCCCCCGATCTGAACCCGAGCGGTGTTCTGTTATTGGACTTCTGTGCTCGCCACGGATTGTCCATAACGAACACCATGTTCAAGCATAAGGGTGTTCATATGTGCACTTGGCACCAGGACACCCTAGGCCTCAGTTCGATGATCGACTTTGTGGTTGTGTCGTCGGACTTGCGGCCATATGTCTTGGACACTCGGGTGAAGAGAGGGGCGGAGCTGTCAACTGATCACCACCTGGTGGTGAGTTGGCTTCGATAGTGAGGGAAGATGCCGGTCAGACCTGGTAGACCCAAACGTGTTGTGAGGGTCTGCTGGGAACGGCTGGCAGAGTCCCCTGTCAGAAGTAGCTTCAACTCCCACCTTCGGCAGAACTTCGACCACGTCCCGAGGGAGGTGGGGGACATTGAGTCCGAATGGGCCATGTTCCGTGCCTCTATTGTTGAGGCGGCTGACCGGAGCTGTGGCCGTAAGGTGGTCGGTGCCTGTTGCGGCGGCAATCCCCAAACCCGTTGGTGGACACCGGCGGTGAGGGATGCCGTCAAGCTGAAGAAGGAGTCCTATAGGACCTTTTTGTCCTGTGGGTCTCTGGAGGCAGCTGATAGGTACCGACAGGCCAAGCGGAATGCGGCTTCGGTTGTTGCTGAGGCAAAAACTCGAGCATGGGAGGAGTTTGGAGAGGCCATGGAGAACGACTTTCGGACGGCTTCGAGGAGATTCTGGTCCACCGTCCGGCGTCTCAGGAAGGGGAAGCAGTACAGTGTCAACACCGTATATGGTGGGGATGGTGCGCTGCTGACCTCGACTCAGGACGTTGTGGGTCGGTGGGGGGAGTACTTCGAAGACCTCCTCAATCCGACTAACATGCCTTCCAATGAGGAAGCAGAGCCTGGGGACTCTGAGGTGGGCTCTCCCATCTCTGGGACTGATGTCACCGAGGTGGTCAAAAAACTCCTTGGTGGCAGGGCCCCGGGGGTGGATGAGATACGCCCGGAGTTCCTTAAGGCTCTGGATGTTGTAGGACTGTCTTGGTTGACACGTCTCTGCAACATCGCATGGACATCGGGGACAGTGCCTCTGGATTGGCAGACTGGGGTGGTGGTCCCCCTCTTTAAAAAGGGGGACCGGAGGGTGTGTTCCAACTATAGAGGGATCACACTCCTCAGCCTCCCTGGAAAAGTCTATTCGGGGGTTCTGGAGAGGAGTGTCCGTCGGATAGTCGAACCTCGGATTCAGGAGGAACAGTGTGGTTTTCGTCCTGGTCGCGGAACAGTGGACCAGCTCTACACCCTTAGCAGGGTCCTGGAAAGCAACATGGCAAAGCAATATATAGTCTTAAGTTTCTGGAATAAACTGAAAAAAATGACAAGAAGTAGGCAATCGTATAAATTAACATATATAAACTAGATATACATTTATATACATTTTCTTTGCGGCCTTTGTCGATTTTCATAAAATGTTCGACTCAGTTGATTAAGCTGCCCTGTGGGACATCCTGAGGGTCCGTGTGATCCCATCAAGTTTACTGGATTTCATAGCTGGCCTGTACACTGGTACTGTGAATGCTGTGTGGAGTGGAGGCAGAACCTCTGTTTTTCCGAGTTGATTCTGGGGTTTGGCAGGGGTGTGTTCTTGCTCCTACTCTGTTGAATGCTTGCATGGACTGGGTGTTGGGCAGGGTTGTGGGGTCCACTGGCTGTGAAGCATCTGTTAGTGAAGAAATATTCACTGATCTTGACTTTGCTGACAATGCTGTGATCTTCGTGGAGTCAATGGAAGCTCTGATCGGAGCTCTCGAAAGACTGAGCAAGGAGTCTGAGTGTCTGGGCTTGCAAGTGTCCTGGATAAAAACCAAGATCCATGCCTTTAATGACCTCTTGGGCACTCTGTCTGCGGAGAGAGTGCCGACCTTGTTAAGAGGTTTACTTTCCTCAGCAGTGACATTCATGTCTCTGGTGACTCTTCCTATGAAGTCAGTAGACAGATTGGGAGAGCATGGGAGGTCATGAGGTCGCTGGAAAGGGGTGTGTGGCGCTCCTGATATCTATAAAAAAGGACGAAGGTCCAAGTCTTTAGAGTCTTGGTGCTTCCTGTCTTGCTATATGGTTGTGAGACATGGACACAATCCAGTCACCTGAGACGAAGATTGGACTCTTTTGCTACTGTGTCTCTTAGGAGAATCCTTGGGTACCACTGGTTTGACTTTGGGTCGAATGAGCAGTTGCTCATGGAGTCCTGAATGAGGCATATTACCTGCATCGTTAGGGAGCTTCAGTTACGGCACTACGGCCATGTGGAGCGATTCTCAGAGGGTCTCTTATCTGGGAAAAGATAGATTAAACAGTTTAAGCAAAATTCATCAAACATATTGACAGCCAGCCAATCGGGTGCATGCATCATTCATGTGTTGTGAAACTATGGCTTGAAACTTTATAATAAATGTACCTTATTTTGAAAGCAACATCAGGAGAAGAAGAGAAACAGCAATGACGGAAGATCGATGTCAGAGATGAAAACAAAAAGTTTTCATCCGCTCGTCAGTTAACAGCATTTTCATGAACATCGATTGCTAAATCAAATGCCACCCTGGGACATTCATTCTTGTCATCTGTAACTTTTTCGTAAGCTTTTTCTAAAGACTATATATATCCAGACTTTCCTATCAGTACCTATTTTCTATCATTCTTTGTTCCAGTGGTATTATTATTATTCTTGTAATAAATACCATGCTGCTTTTAACATTTTATGCTTTGTCTTAATGTCTATAGAGTGATTGAAGTAATAAGTTAGATTTCTTTGAGTACCTCTTGCAGCCGGAGATTTGCCATTACCTCTGTGCTGTGAGGTTTATTAAGGCTGCGAGTGAGAGCTCCACTCAGTAGTAGGGACCAGTACGTAAAGAAGGTATTCTTGGCGGATAAATGGCCTATAGTCAAGTATCCTGAGCCTTTGTATGTTGAAATGTATTCTTGTAGACCAAAAGTACTATTTAGGTCTGAGATATCATTAAAACATTGTATGTTGTTTGTGCCGATAAGTAAGTCTCTTGAAGTGCTGAGTGACAGGCTGTGTTATTCTTAAAGCACTTGTGTGGTTTAAATTGCTAAAGGTTAATCAGCATGTGTGTGTCATTCATGGGGCACTGTTGTGGTTAGGGTCTGTATATATGCATATGTATGTGTGTGTTCATCTTAAAGTGGAACAGTAGACCAACCCCAATAACGAACTTGACGAGTACTTACCCTTGAGGGAAATACTTCGATAATACACATGTACACAGGCATGACAAAAACAGTGCCCCTATTCATTTTACTGTTGAAATATATTTTGTTTCAGTGATTTTTGTACAAAAATACAAAATAGCTCACAAGAAATTGCAATGAAATCAAACAAACAATAAATGACCAACATATTACAATCACAGGATGTTTTGCTTTAGTAGTGATGGTAGGTGTGTACTAGTGAATGTAGGCTTCCTAATTCCTGAAGAAGAATATTCCATCACCTGATTAGCTAACAAGCCATCAATAATACTCTTTGAATGGCTAATAATGATATCAGTTAAGATTCAAATGAAAGACATAATAAGAACTCACTTCTTCTAGGAATGACAGTCAATACTTATTGTTTGTGTGGTATAATGTGGAAATTAGGGTTACAGTATCACTCTCTATGTTTGAGTGAATAGTGATATTTATCGGCTATTCCTAGGATGGAAGTACGTATGCAACAACCCGGATCAACGAGGATTTTTTGTTGTCGACGCGTCATAAACAGAACCTTCATTAGAGGCTCCAGTCACAAAGAACAGTTTTTGTAACTGCAATGCACTAGGTGAATGTCTGGGGGCAGTATCGTTTCTTATTGTTTGTCAAGACGCACACAGTCCTACCAACACAAGCATCCTGGAGCTGTGATGCCGCCGTCTCTCGAGAGATAAGTTTTAGCGAGTAAAGTTAGTGTCACGTGTTAACGTTGATGTTTGTACTATAATGTGTATATGAAGGTTTCAACAGTGATAGTTAACCCTTAAACCGACACATACTTGGGGGTTAATGCACCCCTGGACGCCAAATACTTTTTAGCTGCACTTTTTAAGTAAACATCACAATTCACAAAGAAAATGTGAAATTTTAACGGAACACATTTTTTTCATACAAAGAGCATCACAATTACTGCAACACTGATCATTTTACACACTGCAAATTAACTGTAAAAATTATTAAAAAAACTACTGCAACAATATATTACTATATGTTCAATATGCAACTGAAGTCATTGATGAAATTCAGTATATCACCGAGCCAACTGCGCTTGAACTGGCTGCACGCAAACACATAGAGGTAAACGCTGATGAGTGCAGGCTCGTCTAGTGCAGCGGCTGAATCCCAGAGACAGTGTTGCTGCAGTTCTGCCAGGGCCGGCAGTGGTCGTGAGCTGGCTGCTCAACGAATATACGGCACTGACTGATCAGCTCCGGCCCTGCTGGCAAATTGCTCGGAGAAACAACTTTAGCCAGTTGTGGAGTTCAATGAATGTACGTCGCCGCATATACTCGGCTTTGCGTGCTTCCAAATTGCACTGGACCCCGACTATGGTTGCGGTGTTCAACAAATGTTGTTTTCCAAATATACTCAGCTCCGGCGTGCTGGCAGTATTTAGCTTGTTACATATTTTAGTCTGTTATTTTTTTATTTTGGCATAATATAGTACATGATGTGATAAACTACAACACTTTTCCTTCAGAGTGTGTTGATTAAAACATCTTTCTCCGTTTGCAAAAACATTCTCATGTATTCCTGCTACCTCTACTCCCTCTGAGCGTCTCTTCTCAGCAGCTGGGAACAAGGTCTCAAAGAAGACAGCCTCACACCAGGGCATGTTGAAATGCTTACGTTCCTGCACTGCAATCAGGATTATATCAACTGAATCTTTTAAAAACTGTACATTATTGTTTTATTTTATTTGTATTGAAGCTTTATTTAAACTTTTGGACTTTAAGACACACCAGTGGCCATTTTTGGTTAAGTTAAATGCACTTTGTGTGTTTAAAGACTATGTGCACTTCAGTTTGTATTGTTTAATGTATTTCTTTTTTATTGTGATGATCACACTAATCTAAAACATCTGATTATTTTCAAATTCATATGTTTCACTGGTTGTTATTTTAATTTGATTATTATTAATTTTAATCGTGTTAATGCAGAGACATCAGGGTGACATTCACAGGTAGACAGATGTGAGCAGATGAGGTAAGACATGCACTGGAGCCCAGAAGAGGATGTGCAACCACAGGTCGCAGGCATCAAAATAGTCAGGCATGAAATAATCGTGACTAATGGAAAAAAACATTCAATGATTATTCGACTACTAAAATAATCATTAGTTGCAGCCGTAGATGGAAGGTGTTTCATTCAACATGCTGCTGTGTTTGATCTGTTAGGAGAAAACCCACACAACCAGGAGGAAAATACAATATCTACAAAAATATCCTAACTCCTATTTTTTTTTTTCTTATAGTTTACCACAAATAATGAAGATAGAAGACAAACAAGTCCGAATCATTCCCAAGGTACTGATCTATACACTATGTAAAGCTTTCTGAAAAGGTTTTTGCATGTACTGTTTATGAATTTATCTCTAGCAACTTTTTCTGAATCATCTAATTTAATAACAGGGAGCTCAAAGCTAACGTGTGTACAGGTACAGTGAAAACATTTTTTTTTCTCCTGTCATGAATTTTTCACAATAAATGTTTTTTTTTTTTATTCCTTTATATTTCAGTTTAGTTTCCTTTAATGCATTTATCAATATTGAAGAATTTAAAACTGACCATGGATAATCACTCCACCTAGTTTAATTGTGTATATTTAACATACACGATTCATAAGTACCGTAGATCCCGGAATACAAGCCGACCCGGTATATTAGCCGATCCCCTTCTCTACCGACTAAATTACATGTATTTGCCGATGACCGGTATTTAAGCCGACCCCCTTCTCCAAGCAAAATTTTCTAAATTTCCTTAAAAGTGTCTCTTCGGGTATATTTATAATGTTTATCGGCGAGAATTTGAGACTGCCGGCATTTTTGATGGAAACTAGGAAGTGATTGCGGAGAAGTTTGGTAAATTGGAACCTTTGTGTTGAAACTATATACGCAAATACGGTACATCGGCGGGTGGATTTCCGGAGACTTGTTATAAATTTGATTAACTTAAATACGCAATACATTGGACCCTTGACTTACGAACTTAATTCGTAAAGGCTAACCCATAATGCGTTCCAAACCTCCCACTACAACACTTACTTAACCTTTTCATAATAAAAAACACCAATATTTTTTCTAATGTACTAACCAAAAAGTTATAAAAAGTGCCTAGCCTACTTCGATTAGGCTAGGAGCATGGCGACGCGCAGCGGCTCAGGGCTCTCCTTTTCAGTGCACTTTTTTGTTGTTTTTGTACTTTTTTTTGTCCTTGTTTGTGCACGATCGGTTCGGCGAACATCCGCTACACCATTCAGAATCTTATAGACATCGGTGTCCAGAGCCAGACATCTGTTTTGAGTGTTTTTCATCACACGCACAACATCCCAGACAACATAGCGAGACCAGCGGGCTCTCCGTGGTTTGTTGTCAGGTCTAGGAGACGACACAGACGGAGGAGGGAAAGAAAGCAGAAGCGGGGCTGCAGATACGGCGTTATGCTAAGGCTAAAAAACAACCATACAAGCCCTATACAGAACTTTTTTCTGCACTGAAGGAGCTGCTTTTAATCTCATTGTAGATGTGTATAGTGACAGTAAAAGGCATTCTATTCTAGAAACAATTTCATACTGTACTCAACATTTAATTTGACATCTTTGGGCTGCAGGAATGGAGGAGGAGATATTTCCACACAATGTCCATCTTCGTTTCGAAATTACATCCACAAACACATGTATCTGGGCTCCGACTGACGCTACTAACGCTCTCGGTTGTTTGTTTACAATCGCGCAAGCGGATACACGTGACCGCATCCGTTTCGTAACGCAAGATGTGGATCGTGAATCAAAATAAATTTTATTTTAAACTTCCCGATAATTTATTATAAATTTTATTAATAAAATCAACAACTAAAACACTTTTTTGAATAAATTCTTTATTTAATTTAAAGTACCGGCATGCAAAGTTACTTCTTCATCTGAAAGATGGCTCTGTGGTTTCGTCATTATTTACTTCCGTATTCATCGGCAAAACCGGCATTGCGCTGGAAATCTGGAATCTGCAATGATACTCGTTGTATAAACCGAAGCCCAAACTCCAAGCCAAAAATCTAGGATGAAATTCTCGGCTTGTATTCCGGGATCTACAGTATAAGAAAAAGTATCAAGTAAAAAATGCAAATCAAGAACAGAAACAATAAGTTAAAAGTGGGTGTAATTAAAGACAAGAGGTGACCTCTGATTAACAACACAGTTTTATAAAAACTAAATACAGAAACTAGGGAAAACATATTCATCTAGGATTTTAATACTGTATTAAGTATAGAATCATAGTTTTTCTGCCCACTCCACGCCGTTTGTGCAGCGTGGCTGCAGAGAGCTTAAACAACTCAGCACACATAAAAATGACTAGGGTCAACTTTCTTGAAAAATAAATGCTAATAAATGACAAGACAAA
Source organism: Polypterus bichir lapradei (assembly GCA_026402145.1). Lineage (NCBI taxonomy): Eukaryota > Metazoa > Chordata > Cladistia > Polypteriformes > Polypteridae > Polypterus > Polypterus bichir. The sequence continues at coordinate 13,224,549 of JANRMT010062806.1, read as the reverse complement.
GGGGGGGACACAGTTCGACAAATAACACTAACAGCTAACAGCATTAGTGGCAGATAAATAGTTAGATGAGAAGGATGGGGAGGAACATAGTAGTGGCTGTACGCCCTACAGGAATGACAGACAAGAGAAAATAAGGACGTGAGGAACTAGATGTGAAAAGTAATATTCATGCTCAAGATCAAGACAGATGAAGGGAGCATTTTAGAATCTCTGTAACAGTGCAGGTCACCCCTTTGGGCGACATAGGCAGCCACATAAGATGCCATCTTCTGGGGGTTTCAACTTATCAAGTCAATTTTGCTTTGCCTCTGATGGTCCATGCCATGCTGTACATGTACAGGCTAACCATGTATGCAGTGGTTCTGAACTTAATCAAAATGTACGAGAAAATATTTGTTCTTTGTTTTTCAAAGAAATGTTACTGTGTGGCAGATTCAGTTTTTTTTTTTCCCTATATTGTTATCCCTGAGATAAGGCACCCATCACCAGCCACATGTACTCCATCATCCCAGAATTTTTGTGTCTCTAGAGAACTGCAGGTAGTGAAAGAGGACAGTTTGGTGGCTGGGTCACGTGGCCGATGTGTGCTTTGTGCTGACGTGTGCTTTGCAAACGCTAGAGGCTGTTGAGAGTTTTTGGTCTGTTCTGTGGTGTGAAATTTAAATAAAAAAAAATAACATTTTGCTCTTAAAAACTTGAGTTTTGGTTGCCACTAAGGAACCGTGTGGGAGATTTTAAAGCTTTTTTTCCCATTAGAAGGGTTTGTTTTGCTTTTTTTTCACCCGCACAAGAGCAAAAGTAGCTGGGTGTTTGGAGGTGCGCTTGGAAAACTTGATTGTACTTGTACCTGTTCTTGTTCTTGTTATCTGTATTTGAATTAGCATCGAGGAGGCAGGGTAGAAAGCAGCAGTAACTGATATCTGCATTTGCAAGTAAATAACCGTGTCGACGTAACAGCGATTCCTTAGTTTAAAGGAAAAGAACAAAAGGCCGCGGCTGACTTCAAAGTAGTAAAAGGGGAAGGCTCAGCAGTGCACAGGTAAGCGGCCAGTGTTAAGACGCCGATCAAGAACAAAGGGCTGTAGGAGCAAATAAGGTAGTAAAGTTTTATTTATTTGGTTATTTTAGATTAAACTGTCCTTAGCGGTCCAGAGGTAGAACAGTTAAGTGGGCGACAGCGTAAGGGTTCATTAATACGGGGTAATACAAACAGTGTGAGTGGAGAGCTTATAAGTAAGAGGAGTGCAAAGTTAGGAGAGAGACAGAGAAAAGTGGAGAAAGAGATGGAGAACAGTACAGGAGCTTAAGGTGAAAAGGTGTAAAATATCTGTAGCAGATCTTCGTGTTACCATTTTAGTTAAGGAGCAGCTGAAAGAAGAAGAAATTTAATTTTAAGAAAAAAAAGTTCAGGTATTTTAGTAATCCCAAATCAAATTTTAATAATGAGGCCAGTGCAATGCAAGTCCTGTTGGATGTTAGACTTTTTAGATGATGGTTTGGAAGAGCCAGTTGTCTATGAGGGCTACATCTGCAAGAGGTGCCAGCTGATCCAACACCTCGAGATCAGGATCGCTGAACTGGAGGAGGAGTTGGCTGACCTGCGTTGTAATAGAGAATTGGCAGACTTGGCCCAGGTGTCCTTTAGAGAGATAGTGTGCACCCCCAAGGTGGTGTGAGAGGAGATTCCAGACCAGACAGGTAGGAATAGGTGGGTCACGGTCAAAAGGCGTAAGGTAAAGGGTGCCCACTGTCCGGGTGCATCAACCTCAGAATTAGAAGTGTCAAACCATTATCATGTCATTGCGGAGCTGGACGGTGTCTCTGATAATTCTGAGGCGGTAGGCAGGGATGAGGAGCACCAACGGGCCACCTCAAAACCAATTCCCAAAAAGAGAGAGGTAGTGATAGTTGGGGGACTCAATCATTAGGGGGATTGAAGCTCAGGTGTGCTCCAGAGAGAGAGAGTCTCGCATGATGTGTTGCCTTCCGGGAGCACAGGTGGGAGACCTCCCTGGAAGGATGGATAGGCTCTTGGCCAGAGCGGGGGTGAATCCAGTTGTCATTGTCCATGTTGGAACAAATGACATACATAAGGGTAGTCTGTCAGTTCTGCGATCCAAATTCAAAGAGTTAGGTGCCAAGCTAAGAAGCAAGAACTGACTAGGTAGTCTTCTCCGAAGTTCTGCCTGTGCCATGTGCCAGTCCAGGTAAGATTGAGGAGATTAGAAGGCTTAACGCGTGGCTCAAATTTTGGTGCAGAGTAGAAGCGTATAGGTTTAAGGGGCACTGGGACTCCTTTTGGAACAGATGGAACCTGTTATGCCGTGACGGATTACATTTGAACTGGAGGGGCACCAATGTATTGGGGAGGCGTATGTGTAGGCTAGTCGAGGATTGTTTAAACTAGGGAATGGGGGGCAGGGAGTTTAGGACAGGCCAAGTTTAGATCTATACATGGAAGAACAAACAATGGTGTAGAAATAAAAATGTATAGTATTGTAAATTCTAAGCAAACATGTAAATGTAGAAAAAGTAACACATTAAAAATAGCTTGCCTTAATGCTAAAAGTATCAAAAATAAGGTAAGTGAGTTGGAGTTGTATGTAGCAGAGCATAATTATGATATTATAGCAATAACGGAAACCTGGCTAAATAACAAAGATGGGGATGAGTGTAACATAGAGGGATACACATTTTTTAGGAAGAATAGACAGAACAGAAAAGGAGGTGGGGTTGCTGTTTATGCCAAACAGGGTTTAAATGGAAGACCTCCTCAGTTGGATGATGAGCCCCATCTTAGTAAGGACATGTGGCTTCGCCTGGAAAATATTAGGGAAGCAGGTCTTATTTTAGGAGTGTGTTATAGACCACCCAATTCAGACAGTAATTTCAACACACATCTTTTTAGTAATATCAAAAAGGCAAGTTTACAGGGAGATGATATAGTCATGGGGGACTTTAATTATCCAAATATTAACTGGGATAACCTTGCAGATGGAGGAGTAGAAGAGCAGGAGTTTTTAGAAGTAATCAGTGACTGTTTTTTAACACAGCACGTTAAAGCATCAACAAGGGAGTGAAGCCTGTCTGGATTTAGTATTTTGTAATAATCAGGATAGAATTAAGGGTGTAGAGGTGATTGAACCACTAGGGTCAAGTGACCATAATGTAATACAATTCTCAGTATTTTGTAAGAGTGCAGATGCAAAGACTAAAATTGTTAAGTTGAAATTTGATAGGGCTAATTTTGAGCAGGTGCAACAATGTCTAAGTAGGATACACTGGGATAAGCTTTTAAGTGTGGAGACAGTCGAGGAGCAGTGGAACAGGTTTAAAAATGTTTTACATGTAATGCAGGACAGATACATACCTAAATTTGGAATTAATAGGAAAGTAAAAAAAACTCCACGGTGGATTAATAAAGATTTAAAAAAGAAGTTGCAAAGGAAAATACTGCTTTATAAGGCATATAAGACTAATGACTGCAAAGTGAATCGTAGAGCGTATGAGAACATGAGGGCAACCATTAAGAAGGATATCTGGGAGGCTAAAAGACAGTTGGAGAAGAATATAGCAGATAAGGCGAAAGAAGACCCTAAGAGATTATTTCAGTATTTTAGTAGTAAAAGAACAGTCAAGGAGGAGGTCAAGTGCATCAGGAGTAGCAAAGGGGAATTAAAAGATACAGACCGTGAAATAGCGGATGCCCTAAACTTACTTTTTTCAGAGGTGTTTACAAGTGTGCAAGTGGATAACCTCCCAGAGGTAAACGTGACTACTAAGGAGGTACTGAGGGATTTGGAAATTGTAGAAGGAGAAGTGCTGCTCAGATGAAATAAGATGAAATCAAACAAATCATTAGGACCAGATAATATTTATCCTCGTGATCTTAAGGAGGCTAGTGGGTACATATATAAACCCTTGACACATATTTTTAGGAAGTCACTGCACACTGGAGAGATTCCAAAGGACTTGAAAATGGCAAATATCATCCCATTATATAAAAAGGGTGACAGGGCCAGTAAGCCTAATATGCATCACAGGAAAATTAATGAAAGGAATTATTATGGATAAGATTGAGCAACACATGGCAAGGACAAGAGTTATTCTGAACAGTCAGCATGGGTTCAGAAGAGGGAGGTCGTGTTGTACTAACATGCTGGAATTCTATGAGGAGGCAACAAAAGGGTACGATCAAAGTGGAGCTTATGATATTATTTATCTGGACTTTCAGAAAGCATTTAATAAGGTGCCACATGAGAGGTTGGGCATCAAATTAAAAGTGGGAGTTCAGGGTGATTTTTTAGATGGGTGCAGAATTGGCTCAAACACAGGAAGCAGAGGGTGATGGTGCGAGGAACCTCATCAGAACTGGCTGATGTTAAGAGTGGTGTTCCACAGGGGTCAGTGCTAGGGCCGCTGCTATTTTTAATATATATAAATGATTTTAATAGGAATATAAGTAACAAGCTGGTTAAGTTTGCAGATGATACCAAGTTAGGTGGATTAGCAGATAATTTAGAATCCATTATGTCATTACAGAAGGACTTGGATACACAGGCTTGGGCAGATTTGTGGCAGATGAAATTTAATGTCAGTAAATGTAAAGTATTACACATAGGAAGTAAAAATGTTAGGTTTGAATACACAATGGGCGGTTGGATTATCAAGAGTACACCTTATGAGAAGGATTGTGGAGTCATAGTAGACTCTAAGCTATCGACTTCCTGACAGTGTTCAGAAGCCATTAAGAAGGCTAACAGAATGTTAGGATATATAGCACGATGTGTGGAATACAAGTCCAAGGAGGTTATGCTCAACCTTTATAATGCACTGGTGAGGACTCATCTTGAGTACTGTGTTCAGTTTTGGTCTCCAGGCTATAAAAAGGACATAACAGCGCTAGAAAAGGTCCAGAGAAGAGTGACTAGGCTGATTCCAGGGCTACAGGGGTTGAATTATGAGGAAAGATTAAAAGAGCTGAGCCTATACAGTTTAAGCAAAAGAAGATTAAGAGGTGACATGACTGAAGCGTTTAAAATTATGAAGGGAATTAGTACAGTGGATCGAGACTGTTATTTTAAATGAGTTCATCAAAAACACGGGGACACAGTTGGAAACTTGTTAATGGTAAATTTTGCACAAACATTAGGAAGTTTTTCTTTACACAAAGAACAATAGACACTTGGAATAAGCTATCAAATAGTGTGGTAGACAGTAAGACATTAGGGACTTTCAAAACTCGACTTAATGTTTTCTTGGAAGAAATAAGTGGATAGGACTGGCAAGCTTTGTTGGGCTGAATGGCCTGTTCTCGTCTAGAGTGTTCTAATCAGGGCAGAGTGAATACAGGCTGTAGGAAATCTATTTGTCCGGTTATAATAATGACAGTTATATACAATATGCCAATGACACCATGATACTATCTGCTGATAGTGTACTGATAGTGTATCATGTAAAAGGGAGGATTTTGCATAAATGCTAAACTGATGCAGAATGTGTGCAATATAACAGATATTGCTGCTATTCACTGATCTCCACAGGGTAAGGTGAATGTATCATGTTCAGATAATCTCTTACTGAACTTTAGTTCGTTCATGTGCAGCAATTGACCTTCAGAAACAGTTATAGGGTGCATATGGGGCCTGATTTCAGTTGTGACAAGCTGCTGTCTGTCTTTGAACTTCTTGCTTAAAATTCAAATGCTTAAGGCTAAAATGTGCTGCTTAACAAAACTTTGCTTTGTATTAAACAAAAAGACTAAAGAAATACACAAATGGGTAAATCACAACATCATTAAAAATATAAGACAGAAAAGATCACTATACAAAAAATTGAAAAACCTAACTCATTCAGATTTACAGGAATACTGGACCCTATAGCAAGGAACTTCAAAAACTAACCAAAAAAATAACTGGTAGTGAAGCCAAAATAAACATCAAACAAATTTTCAAATACAACTGCAATTTAAAGAAACATCAGAATTGCACAATGAGAAATTATTAGCCTACAAATAGCAAAAGAACTTATATAATTTACCCAAGTATTTGCAAGTGGAAAAATAAATGTAATGCCTCAGGCAGAGTCAGATACATACCCTGAGCTTAGAGATTTTAAAATCGAAGATTTAAGATGTACTTCAGGCCCTCAACATTTAGTCAAATAAACTCCCCAACCTAATGTGATTTGACTGGTTATTCTGAAAGAAACAAAATGTATTAATTATAATTTTTTTGAGCATATTTTAATAGTCACTTCATAGGGAACAAGTATCTGATAACTGTAAGTTGTAAATTTGACCTTAATCTTCTAAGAGGGAGATAAAATGGATCCAGGTAGTTGCAGACTAATAAATTGTACTTCTTAACTATATATAGTTATGCAACCTATAATAAAAATAAATTAGAAGAGAACTGTACAAAAATAACAGCCAGCATGGGTTTATGAGAGAGAAATCTTGTCAAATGAATCTGTTAGATGCTTGAGCAGGCTACAGTAGGAAAAAAACCAAAGCGTGTGCTAGCTTTTTATGACTTTCCAAAGGATTTTAATATAATTTCATACCAAAGATTAATTTTTAAATTATTAGCTATTGGCATCAGAGGCATCAAATTACAAAACTGGATTTCAGTTTGGTTATTGGATGGATACAAAGAGTAGAGATAAGAGGTGAATACTCCACATGGGTGAAGTTATCAATGAAATTCTCCAATGGTCTGTCCTTAGACTGTTACTTTTTCTAGTTCATAATAATGATGTAGATTCTGGTACAGTTAATAAACCTTTCAAGTAACCTTGTCAAGTTCAAAGATGACACTAAAATTGGAGGGGAGAAACTTCATGACTAGGTGTATGCAGTGTAATGCAGAAACGTACCAAGTAACATTAATTATAAATACTATACACTACAGAAAAATAAATAATGGTACCATGAGACAAAAGGGAAAATGAAAACCAGTACACAAGTAGGAGTTAACACTAGAATCCCTGAAGCCTATGAAAAATTTCTTAGTCCTGGGCCACCTTAAATTCTTTCGTACCTCTTCATCAGTGCCTTTGGTTAGCAAGCAGCCTGCTATCCCTTCCCCCAATGATGCAGCTGAATTCACACAGATGATTCTCAGAGCTCAAGTCTGTTTATCTGGGTGTGAGGTGCCTTGAATTTTAGAGGATAAATAATATATTGTCATTTGGAATACATACATTTCATGTGTGTTCCATGTCTACAATGATCTCTGTAAATGTAGGATGACAGGAAATGCGAGGCAGGAAATGTTTGAACACATAACTAAAACAAACTTTTTTCATGTTTTAGTAATAATTGACAAAATGTTGATATGAACTGTATAATTTGTGAAGACTGAACTCCAAATTTCAAATAAACACGTTCATAAAAGGTATAACAAGACAAGTGTGCTTTTATTCAAGAATATAACCAAAGAAAAATAAACTAGGTTAGAGTACAGAGTAGATATGTCTGTTTGGTTGGTGCAATGGTAGCAACCACTGTCTCATAATCAAAAGGTTGTGGGTTCTATCCCGGGTTCCTCCCAACATTTACCATTTTGAGTAGTGAGCTTCTATTTTTATTACTATTACAGTAGAGTCTCGCTTATCCTACCTTCGCTTATCCAACATTCCGTATTATCCGACATCACATCGCGTTTTTTTTTTTTGTTTGTTTTTTATTGCATCAGTCAGCAACAAGAACTGCAAGTTGTGAGTGTGAGCGTAGTCTATTTTTTGTTGCTTCCGACTCTACCGCAGCTCATTACAGTGGAACCTCGTTTGCGAGCATAATTCGTTCCAGAAACGTGCTCGCAGTCCAAAGCACTGGTATATCAAAGCGAATTTCCCTATAAGAAATAATAGAAACTCAGATGATTCGTTCCACAACCCAAAACTATTCATATAAAACTTATTAATACAAAATATAAAGTAAAAATACATAAAACAAATTAACCTGCACTTTACCTTTGAAAAGAATCATGGCTGGTGTGAGTGAGTTTCTAAACTGTTGTGGGATTCCACCCAATGGGATGACACAAGGAAGAGCATCCCAAAGCAATCGCAGTCTCCCAGCGCTGTAGCATTTCGTCGTAAAAGCGAATCCAAAAAGATCGCAGACATGCTATAAGTGCTTGCTGTCAATGGGTGATACAAGGAACAAGGAATATTATAAATGTGCAGGGCACAGTATTACTTGGCTACAACCCTGCCTGACAGCTGTGTCTGTGTATAGGAGAGTGGCAGATCCTGCTACAATAAATAACCGCACTGTTGATGTTTCAAGCTGAATAAAGCTGGTGTTGCTAAACTACTGAGACTCGGCTTCGTGTTTTGGGGTGCAAGATGGGGACTCGCACGTCAAAGCACAAACACACACACACATGCAGTCACAATGCTGTAGTAAACGGTATACGCTCATACGGATGTTGACTATATGAGTGGTGGAGTTAAGGCTCTAGAAACTGCAATTAAATACATTGAGCAACAAGAAGAAGCTACAGGAATCAACATAATGATGCTGCAAAGATGGTGAGACTTGGCAGAGAAGAAACGGTACTTGTCAGGAAAGGAGACTACGATCAAAAATGTCTTTAAATCATCACAGGACTGAACTTTTTAAGTACAGTACATACTGTATTTAACTTCAGACAATTCTGTAACTGTAAGTTAATTTTTTTCAGTTAATTTTTTCTTTTTTGTTGTAAACCATGATTATTAGGTTCGTAATGTGTAAAATTGTAACATAGTTTGACGTTTAATAGGCTTTTTCTTAACACCTCCCATTAATCCGACGTTTTCGCTTTTCCAATGTTCTGCCGGCCCTTTTATGTTGGATAAGCAAGACTCTACTATATATAATAACATACATTTCATTTGAATCTTTAACAGCCGGTGTAAATGTATGGTACATGTAAAAGTTAGTGTTTTTTTTTTTTTTTTATTCAGTTTTATTCTCTTAGTAATATTCAAGTTCCCCCCAGTCTGACACTGTTAGTTTTCAAATAAAGGCATTATTTGAAAACAGTGTCAGGTCTTGTGTGTGAATGAAACTGGGACTGGAAGAACTGTGGCCGTGGGTGTAAGCAGTGTATGTGACTGAGAATAACTGTGGATGTGAGTGGTGTTTTGAGACAATGGAACTGGAAATTAAGGGAATTCTCTGATATGGAGGGATAAAAGTTGACACACAAATGCAGTTAAATCATGCCTTCATGGTATCTTGTTGTCAGTTGATTTGTTTTATTCAGTTTTATTCTTAAATGTTCCTGCTCTTGCTGAATTAGCATGCACCTTCTGGTCCATGATGTCAAAGTCACACTGACAAAAAAAGAGAGACACAGGTATATATGACATTTCAAATAATTCATTTTATGACCTGTATAGTACATTTCGGAAAATATTGTGGCACTGATGCAACATTATATTCAGTCACATACCTTTTATGCGGTTGTGGTCAGTGACCATGTTTGTTTTTTTTTTTTGTTTTGTTTTGTTTTTCCCCACCGATCCATTTTCCACGTTTTGGTGCATGGTAGTGTTTCTTTTGTACTCCAGGACAAGTAGAGGAAACAATACTACAGAAATGTCAGTTCCATGCTATACAGTATACATTCATCAAATTCAAATGATAAAATTTCCCATACACCAAGGACCCTCCTTCCTACATTTATGACATGTTGCAATGTACTACTACTAGTATCTACATTCTACTACAATCTACTGTCTACCACACTATTTGGTGACTTATTCTATGTGTATTTGACTCTCTGTGTGAAGAAAAACATCCTAATGTTTGTGTGAAATTTACCCTTAACAAGTTTCTAACTATGTCCCTGTGTTATTGATGAACTTATTTTAATAAGTAAAAGTCTCAATCCACTTAATTCCCTTCAGAATTTTAAACACTTCAGTGATGTTTCATTTTAATCTTTCTTTGCTTAAACTTAATAGGCTCAGCTATTATAATCTTTCCTCATATTTCATCCCTTGTAGTCTTGGACTCAGCCTAGTTGTTCTTCGCTAAATGTTTTCGAGTCCTGCTATGTCCTTTTTTGTAGCCTTTAGACCAAAAACTGCACACAGCACCCATTTGAGGTCTAACAAGCACCATCCCAACTGACTGGAAAACATGACCTGTCATTCCTATCTGGAATGGGAAGGGTAATTGCCTGAATTGCAGCAACTACAGGGGGATAACACTGCTCTCGGTGTTGTATAAATTCCTTCCTGGGGTCATCCTCAGTAGGATCTGTGATCATGTGTTCACCTACCAGCAACCGGAGCCGTCTGGTTTTACCTAGCCTCTGTTAATTTTTTTGTACTTTCAAGCTGCCCTTTGGGACATCCTGAGACTTTGTGGGGTCCTCCCGACGTGCTGGATAACATGGTTGGCCTGTACACTGGTACTGTGAATGCTGTGCAGATTGGAGGCAGAAGCTCTGCATTTTTCCCATTTGATTCTGGAGTTTGTCAGGGATATGTTCCAGTTCCTACTCTGTTCAGTGCTTGCATGGACTGGGTATTGGGCAGAGTTGTGGGGTCCATTGGCTGTGTGGCATCTGTTGGTGAGGAAAGATTCACTGATCTTGACTTTGCCAATGATGCTTTGATCTTTGCAGAGACTATGGAGGCTGTGTTCAGGGCTGTTGAGGAGCTGAGTGAGGAGTTTGAGTGTCTGGGCCTTTAATCACCTCTTGGGCACAGCCAAAACAATAAAAAAGTGCAGAGAGAATATCAGCCTCGTTGAGAGGTTTACTTACCTCAACAGCAACATTCATGTCTCTGGTTACTCTTCCTGTTGAGTCAATAGACAAATTGGGAAACTATTGAGGGTCATGAGGCTGCTGGAAAGGGGTAAATGACTCCAATATCTCTGCAAAAGGACAAAGGTTCACATCTTTAGAGTCCTGGTGCTTCTTGTTTTGCTGTATCTTTGCAAGACATGGATGCTATCCAGTGACTTAAGATGAAGACTGGACTCCTTTGGTACTGTGTCTCTTTGGAGAATCCTAGGGTACTTTTGGTTTGACTTTGTGTCAAATGAGCAGTTGCTAACGGAGACCCGAATGAGGCACATTACCTGCATTGTGAGGGAGCGTCAGTTACAGCACAAAGGTTATGTAGCGCAGTTCCCTGAGGGTGATCCAGCTCACAAGGTTCTTATTGTTGAGGACCCGAGCGGCTGGAGCAGACCAAGGGGATGCCCATGTAACTCCTGGCTATGACAGAGAGAGATGGTCATTTCCAGAGAATGGGACCAGACTGTGTGTCTGCCTGGGGGATTTCCATCCAGGATTGTGAGCTGTTTCGTTGTGTGGGGGGTGCAGCAATGCGCTGTAACCAGTGCATGCTCCCAACCTGACCTGACCCGACCATTGCAACCTTCCATCATCTTAATAGTGACACAAATATAATATTTACTATCTGCACAATGCAGGATGAGTCATATTTACAATTAAAAATATCTCCTCCTGCTCACTCCTGATGCAGCACACGATAGCAGTGTTGTCAGCGAAGTTTTGCACGTGGCAGGACTCCGAGTTGTATTGGAAGTCTGATGTATATAGGCTGAACAGGACCGGAGAAGGTACAGTCCCCTGCGATGCCCCTGTGCTGCTGACCACAACGTCAGACCTACTGTTCCCAAGATACACATACTGAGGTCTGTCTGTAAGATAGTCCACGATCCATGCCACCAGGTATGAATCTACTCCCATCTCTGTCAGCTTGTTCCTAAGGAGCAGAGGTTGTATGGTGTTGAAGGCGCTAGAGAAGTCCAGAAATATAATTCTTACTGCACCACTGCCTCTGTCTATGTGGGAGAGGGATCGGTGTAGCATATAGATGATGGCATCCTCCGCTCCAACCTTCTCCTGGTATGCAAACTGCAGAGGGTCGAGGGCATGGCGGACCTGTGGCCTCAAGTGGTGAAGCAGCAGCCACTCCATGGTCTTCATCACATGTGATGTCAGGGCGACAGGCCTGACGTCATTCAGCTCACCAGGACGTGATACCTTTGGGACTGGGGTGATGCAAGATGTTTTCCAAAGCCTCGGGACTCTCCCCTGTTCCAGGCTCAGGTTGAACATATGCTGTAGAGGACTCCCCAGCTCCAACGCACAGGCCTTGTACTCCATCTGGACCCACTGCTTTGCTGGCCTGAAGTCTCCTCAGCTCTCTGCTTACCTGGGCTGCTGTAATTGTGAGTGGGGGGAAACTCTCTCCTATGCTTGTATCAGCAGAAGGATGGGTGGAGGGTGCAGTACTCTGAGGTGAGAGTGGGTTAGGGTGGTCAAACATATTAAAGAAGTTGTTCATCAGGTTTGCTCTCTCCATGTCTCTCTCGATGGGGGCACCCCGCTTTGAGCTGCAGCCAGTGATGATCTTCATCCCATCCCACATTTCCTTCATGCTGTTGTTCTGCAACTTCTGCTCCAGTTTTCTACTGTACTGCTCCTTCGCCGTCCTGAGCTGGACTCCAAGTTCCTTCTGAACGCGCTTTAGCTCAAGCTGATCACTGCCTTTAAAAGCCATTTTTTCTCGTTCAAAAGGCCCTTGATGTCACTTGTAATCCATGGCTTGTTGTTAGCATAGCCACGTACTGTTCTTAATGGAACTACAATGTCCATACAGAAGTTGATGTAGTCAGTAGTGCAGTCAACAGCCACCTCTGTGTTCTCGCTATTTGATCCCTGCAGGATATCCCAGTCCGTAGTTCCAAAGCAGTCCGTAGTTCCTGCTCTGCCTCAGGGGACCACTTCCTGAATGAGCGTGTGGTTGTAGGTAGCTCCCTCACTCTTGGTTTGTAGTGAGGCTAAAGCAGCATATAGTTGGTCAATAGTCCTCATACAGTAGGTCAATAGTCCTGTTTCCCCGGGTGTTACAATCCACATACTGGGAGAAGGCAGGTAATGTTTTGTCGAGCGTCACATGGTTAAAGTCTCCAGAGATTAGCTCAAGCATCTCAGGGTGCTGTGTTTGTAGTTTAGTAACAGCGGCGTGGATGATGTCACCCCGAGAAGGGATGTAAACAATAACAACAATGACATGTCCACACTCGCTGGGCAGGTAATAGGGACGCAGACTTACAACCAACAATTCGATGTCCCTACAACAAGTGAATTTTTGACGTTTACATGTCCAGGGTTGCACCACCTTGTATTCACATAGAGAGCGAGTCCTCCTCCTTTCTGCTTCCTGCAGGTATTTGCGTCTCTGTCCACTCTAACTGTGCTAAACCTGGGTAGCTCCACATTAGCATCTGGGATGCTATTTGTTAGCCACATTTCACAAAAACACAACAAACTGCATTCTTTGTAGATCCTGACATTTTTCTCCAGCGCGGCCAGTTCGTCAATCTTATTTGGTAGTGAGTTCCTAGGATCACAGAAGGCACTGAAGGCTTGTATCGCCACTTCCTTGCTAGCTGTTTAGCCTTTAGCTTAGCGCCTGCTCTGCTGCTACGATATGACCTTCTTACCTCGTCAGGTAAATAGGGAACCACACTGCCACAGGCCTTTGTTCTCAGCGCTTGAAGTTGACTACCTGAGTAGACGAGTCTCAGCGTGTAAAAATCCATTTCCAAGTTGTAAAAAGTGTCCAGGAAACAAGTCCACATAAAAGAAAGTGGTAAGAATGATCAGTGAGATAGAGAAAAAGGTAGAAATATATAGTCGTACGCGGAGCTGTTGGAAAGGCTGCCACTCACGGCGGCACCAAACTGTAAAATACTCTATTGGTACGTAATACTTAAACTAAGTTAAAAAAAAAAAAAAAAAAGGTTATCCAACACCTGTATTGTCACATGTGAAAAAGTAATTTTCCCTCTTATTTATTCACTAGCAGAATACCCGCGCTTCGCAGCGGAGAAGTAGTGTGTTAAAGAAGTTATGAAAAAGAAAAGGAAATATTTTAAAAATAACGTAACATGATTGTCAATGTAATTGTTTTGTCACTGTTATGAGTGTTGCTGTCATCAAGGATTTGATTATCATTATTTTTTTCAATCAGGTTCGTATTTGGAGGACGTGTTGTGTTCAAGTTACATTCAGTGTTTGTCAACCGTTGTAAAGATAACAGGTTTCATTCATCGCAGTGTTCACTACCCACGCTGCTCGTGAATCTAAGATGTTTAACAGGCATTGCCGGTATTAACTTGTGGATTTGCCTGCGAATATTTAGCAACAGCGTCTCTATGAACTTGTGGATTTGCCTGCGAGTATTTAGCGGCAGCATCTCTATTAAGTTGTGGGTTTGCCTGGGAGTATTTAGCGACAGCATGTCTATTAACTTGTGGATTTTTCTGCGAGTATTTAGTGACAGCGTCTCTATGAACTTGTGGATTTGCCTGCAAGTATTTAGCGAAAGCGTGTCTATTAACTTGTGGATTTTTTTGCGAGTATTTGGTGGCAGCGTCACAAAGTTGTTTCCGTCTAGCTGCATCAGAAAATGTACCACGACGTCTGACACGCCTCCTTTTTACTGTTTTCTCACAGCTTGGATTGCTGCTGTCATAATCGGTTTGAGTTTTATGGTTTGTTTCAATTACGTTAGCATTTGCAGGACTTGTGTTGAAGTGACATTTGGCATCTGTCAAGTGTTGTAAGCATACAACCGGCTTCATCATAAACATCAAAGAGTCCACTACTGAAATCGTCACCTGTGAATCTAAGATGTTTAAGAGGCATTGGCGATTCTCCAAAGGTGTAAAATATTTAACCCTTTCGGTACACTTGAAAGCGACAACCGAACAATTCAGCAGCAGCCATCAACTCACATGCAGAAGCGTAGGTGAAGGGCTTAAGCATTTCACTCTTATAGTGTCCCTGTATAGTATAATTATCTCCTGTACCGTCATCAGTCCACACCTTGAACCTGTCCCAGTCATTCAATACATAAGACACAATGTTCCTCCGGATATCAAGATTGAGTCTGATATGGCCATGCAATATGTAACACAGAGAATGTAAAAGGCAGGCGGCATCTCCGGGCATGGAAACCACTCAGTAAGTGACAGTTCTTTGATCGATGGTGATCACCTCGATAGACATGTTAATGGGGGTATGGTTGGAACGATAAAGGAAATGGGTACCTGAACAGTAAACTAAGTCTAAAATACCTACACAGTAACTATAATCGTAATAAACGAACAATAAAACCGCGAAGAAGCCGTGGATTAAATAAAAAGGCTGCAGGGAGACGTTATCTGCAGGGAGACGTGAATACTGTGGCGAACCAAGGAAGGGAATGAAGAGACCGGAGCGAAGGACGGCTGTATATGGGCAGGCAGTCAATTACGTGGGAGGCGTGGGAATGGGGGATGCAATATAGGCAGGCAGCCAACTACATAGGAGGCGTGGTGATGGGGGAATGCAACGCCACAAGGAAATGAGTACCTGAACAGTAAACCAAGTCTAAAATACCTACACAATAACTATAATCATAATAAACAAACAATAAAACAGCAGAGAAGCTGTTTATTAAATAAAAAGGCTGCAGTTATCAGCAGGGAGACGTGAATACCGTGGTGAAGCAAAGAAGGGAAAGAAGAGACCGGAGTGAGAGACGGCCTTATATGGGCAGGCAGTCAATTACGTGTGAGGTGTGGGGATGGGGGACGCAATATAGGCGGGCAGCCAACTACGTGGGAGGCGTGGTGATGGGGGATGCAACGCCGCCTCACACGGCGACCGAGCTGCAGGCTATGGATGTATATATGTATGTAAGTAGGATTCAATTATGACATTTACGTGTAAAATTTTGAAATGAAACCTGCTTAACTTTTGTAAGTAACCTGTAAGGAATGAGCCAGCCAAATTTCAGCCTTCTACCTACACGGGAAATTGGTGAATTAGTGATGAGTGAGTCAGTCAGTCAGTCAGTGAGGGCTTTGCCTTTTATTAGTATAGATATATGTACTGTGTATCTATACTTATAAAAGGCAAAGCCCTCACTCACTCACTCACTCACTCACTCACTCACTGACTGACTCATCACTAATTCTCCAACTTCCCGTGTGGGTGGAAGGCTGAAATTTGGCAGGTTCATTCCTTACAGATTCCTTACAAAAGTTGGGCAGGTTTCATTTCGAAATTCTACGCGTAATGGTCATAACTGGAAGCTGTTTTTCTCCATTTACTGTAATGGAGATGAGCTTGAACGCTGTGGGGGCGGAGTTTCATGTGACATCATCACGCCTCCCACGTAATCACGCAGTACATAGAAAACCAGGAAGACCTCCAAAAATGCGCTGAAGAAAACATGCATTATATAATTGAGAAGGCAGCGAAACAATAAGAAGCGAGCGAGTGACATATACAACCATATTCATGAGTTCTGCTACTTTGGAAACAAAGCACGATGTAAACCTACACTTTAAATTAAGTTAATAGACAGACTGCCGCTGGCGTTTGTAATTTAGTGCCTGCCCATATAAGGCCGTCCGTCAGCGGCAATCCAATAGCAAACTGCCACTAAATATTCACGGGTGAAGGACTGTGCTTATGCAGAGGAAGATGAGATGGTCAGGGTGGTGTTTGGCACAAACTCAGCGAAACTGCGAGAAAAAGATTTAAGTGCCAGGACTAAGGTAACATTAAATACAGCCATGGACATAGCACAAGATGGCACCAGCACAGCTGGGAACCTTCGATGCATGTACACCGAGCGGCTCACGTGAACTGACGCAGTGCACAGCCAAAAAGCATCAGTTCCAAAGAGCGCTGAACAAAAACCGAATTACACAATTGAAAAGGCAGCAAAAAATATGAAGCGTCTGATACATACAAGCATATTCATAAATCCAGCTACTGCGGAAACAAAGCACACGGTGGAAAAAGTCAATGTCCCGCTAAAAGAAAACAGTGTAAAAAAAAAAAAACCCGTGCATTCAGTGTGTCAGGTCTCCGATAAAGAAGAAGACGAGCTGTTTATTGATGCAGTAAGAAATGAATCGATGAATGAAACCTGTCATCTTTACAACGATTGACAAACACGGAATGTAACTTGAACACAACACCGCCTACAAATACGAACCTGATTGAAAGAAATAATGATAATCAAATCCTTGATGACAGCAACACTCAGTAA
>JANRMT010062806.1:13164979-13187452 GCA_026402145.1 Polypterus bichir lapradei | reverse complement strand
CGAAGGCGGAGGGAGGCCACCCTCTCGTCCACCGGGGTAAACCCCAATGCACAGGCTCCAAGTTGGGGGGCAGTAAGTATGCCCACACCTGCTCGGCGCCTCTCACCGGGGGCAACTCCAGGGTAGAGAGTCCACCCCCTCTCAAGGAGATTGGTTCCAGAGTCCAAGCTGTGCGTTGAGGTGAGTCCGACTATATCTAGCCGGAACCTCTCGGCCTCGCGCACTAGCTCAGGCTCCTTCCTCTTCAGAGAGGTGACATTCCACGTCCCAAGAGCCAGTTTCTGTAGCCGAGGATCAGAACGCCAAGGTCCCCGCCATCGGCCACCACCCAACTCACACTGCACCCAACCTCCTTGGCCCCTCCCATAGGTGGTGAGCCCATGGGAAGGAGGACCCACGTTACCTCTTCGGGCTGTGCCCGGCCGAGCCCGATGGGTGCAGGCCCGGGCACCAGGCGCTCGCCATCAAGCCCCAAAACGTCGTCCAAGGTTTTTGTTCTTCATTGGAGGTTTGTTGAACCGCTCTTTGTCTCATCCCTCACCTAGGACCAGTTTGCTTTGGGTGGCCCTACCAGGGGCATAAAGCCCCGGACAACATAGCTCCTAGGATCATTGGGACACGCAAACCCCTCCACCACGATAAGGTGACGGTTCAAGGAGGGGCCTTTGTAATACAGTCTGTCTTAAATTATATTTGGGTTCAGCTTAAAGCTGTCTATCATAATTCCCAGAATTTTTTCAGGAAAAAAAAATTACTTAAAAAATTCATGTTTAGTGTCTTAGGTAGCTAATATTTGATAGCTCTCTTTTTGCAATAATTACAGCCTGAAGTCTTTCGTAGTATGTTATAATCAGTTTTGCCCAGTCTTTATTGCAAATTTGTTCCAGTGCCTTTAGTTTACTTATGTACCAAAGTGTACAGTAGTCTTAATGTTTCTGCAGTAGATTTTCTGACTAATTTACGCAGAACCTTAGAACAAACAACTTCTTCTTCTCCTCTTCATGCCCCTCTGCTCAAAATAGCCATGTCTTTGTGTTGTAGTCATTGCTTAGAATAAAAAAGATCTGCTATCTCTTGCATTTTTCATAGAAAGAACTTTCACAGGGATAGACAAGCTTGTGTCATGGCTTTTTCAAGAGTGGTGTTTTGTTCAAATAATAACTTCTCATAGATACATGGACAGGCAGCCTTTTCTACTAAGTTGTCCTATTACATTTCATCAGTTTTATCTTTAAAGTCACAGGAAGATGTAAGGTCTCGTAACGCAGAAATACACTGAGGCAGTTTCGTCTTGTCGCTGAGCTGTACCATGAAATTCATGACATTCAAGACCACATTGCACTTGTGTAAGAGAAGTGCCTTCAATGCTATACAGTGGTGTGAAACACTATTTGCCCCCTTCCTGATTTCTTATTCTTTTGCATGTTTGTCACACAAAATGTTTCTGATCATCAAACACATTTAACCATTAGTCAAATATAACACAAGTAAACACAAAATGCAGTTTTTAAATGATGGTTTTTATTATTTAGGGAGAAAAAAAAATCCAAACCTACATGGCCCTGTGTGAAAAAGTAATTGCCCCCTGAACCTAATAACTGGTTTGGCCACCCTTAGCAGCAATAACTGCAGTCAAGTGTTTGCGATAACTTGCAATAAGTCTTTTACAGCGCTCTGGAGGAATTTTGGCCCACTCATCTTTGCAGAATTGTTGCAATTCAGCTTTATTTGAGGGTTTTCTAGCATGAACCGCCTTTTTAAGGTCATGCCATAGCATCTCAATTGGATTCAGGTCAGGACTTTGACTAGGCCACTCCAAAGTCTTCATTTTGTTTTTCTTCAGCCATTCAGAGGTGGATTTGCTGGTGTGTTTTGGGTCATTGTCCTTTTGCAGCATCCAAGATCGCTTCAGCTTGAGTTGACGAACAGATGGCCGGACATTCTCCTTCAGGATTTTTTGGTAGACAGTAGAATTCATGGTTCCATCTATCATAGCAAGCCTTCCAGGTCCTGAAGCAGCAAAACAACCCCAGACCATCACACTACCACCACCATATTTTACTGTTGGTATGATGTTCTTTTTCTGAAATGCTGTGTTCCTTTTACGCCAGATGTAACGGGACATTTGCCTTCCAAAAAGTTCAACTTTTGTCTCATCAGTCCACAAGGTATTTTCCCAAAAGTCTTGGCAATCATTGAGATGTTTCTTAGCAAAATTGAGATGAGCCCTAATGTTCTTTCTGCTTAACAGTGGTTTGCGTCTTGGAAATCTGCCATGCAGGCCGTTTTTGCCCAGTCTCTTTCTTATGGTGGAGTCGTGAACACTGACCTTAATTGAGGCAAGTGAGGCCTGCAGTTCTTTAGACGTTGTCCTGGGGTCTTTTGTGACCTCTCGGATGAGTCGTCTCTGCGCTCTTGGGGTAATTTTGGTCGGCCGGCCACTCCTGCGAAGGTTCACCACTGTTCTATGTTTTTGCCATTTGTGGATAATGGCTCTCACTGTGGTTCGCTGGAGTCCCAAAGCTTTAGAAATGGCTTTATAACCTTTACCAGACTGATAGATCTCAATTACTTCTGTTCTCATTTGTTCCTGAATTTCTTTGGATCTTGGCATGATGTCTAGCTTTTGAGGTGCTTTTGGTCTACTTCTCTGTGTCAGGCAGCTCCTATTTAAGTGATTTCTTGATTGAAACAGGTGTGGCAGTAATCAGGCCTGGGGGTGGCTACGGAAATTGAACTCAGGTGTGATACACCACAGTTAGGTTATTTTTTAACAAGGGGGCAATTACTTTTTCACACAGGGCTATGTAGGTTTGGATTTTTTTTCTCCCTAAATAATACAAACCATCATTTAAAAACTGCATTTTGTGTTTACTTGTGTTATATTTGACTAATGGTTACATGTGTTTGATGATCAGAAACATTTTGTGTGACAAACATGCAAAAGAATAAGAAATCAGGAAGGGGGCAAATAGTTTTTTACACCACTGTATATAGGCCTTATATAGGCAGGCAGCCAACAACGTGGGAGGCGTTGGGATGGGGGACCGAGCTGCAGGCTATGGACAGATATATGTACGTAAGTAGGATTCAGTTAGCGTTGGGAACCCGTGTACCAAATTTCTTGAAGATGGGCCCATAAGTAACAAAGACCGTTGAAAAGTTCAATATGACGGCCGACAGTGGCATCATATCACCAAAATAAGTACCAAATTTCAGCCTTCTACCTACACGGGAAGTTGGAGAATTAGTGACGTTGGAAAGTTCAATATGGCAGCTGACAGTGGCATCACACCACCGAAATAAGTACGTACATTGGTTTCGGTTAGCGCAGGGAAGCTGCCTACCAAACTTCGTGAAGATGGGGCCATGAATAAGAGAGTTCAACATGGCGGACGCTGTTGACAGTTATGACCGTTATGTGTAGAATTTCAAAATGAAACCTGCTAAACTTTTGTAAGTAAGCTGTAAGGAATGAGCCTGCCACATTTCAGCCTTCTACCTACACGGGAATTTGGAAAATTAGTGACGTTGGAAAGTTAAATATGGCGGCCGACAGTGGTGTCATACCATCAAAATAAGTACGTACATCGGTTTCGGTTAGCGCAGGGAATCCGCCTACCAAATTTCATGAAGATGGGGCCATAAACAAGAAAGTTCAACATGGTGGACATTGTCGACCGTTATGACCGTTACATGTAGAATTTCGAAATGAAACCTGCTTAACTTTTGTAAGTAAGCTGTAAGGAATGAGCTTGCCAAATTTCAGCCTTCTACCTACACGGGAAGTTGGAGAATTAGTGACGTTGTAATGTTCAATATGGCGGCTGACAGTGGCATCATACCCCCGAAATAAGTATGTACATTGGTTTCGGTTAGCACAGGGGAGCCACCTACCAAATTTCGTGAAAATGGGGCCATGAATAAGAAAGTTCAACATGATGGACATTGTGAAAATTAGTGACGTTGGAAAGTTCAATATGGCAGCCGACAGTGGCGTCATACCATCGAAATAAGTACATATGTCGGTTTCAGTTAGCGCAGGGAATCCGCTTACCAAATTTCATGAAGATGGGGCCATAAATAAGTAAGTTCAACATGGCGGACGTTGTCGACCGTTATCGACCGTTATGACCGTTGTGTAGAATTTCGAAATGAAACCTGCTTAACTTTTGTAAGTAAGCTGTAAGGAATGAGCCTGCTAAATTTCAGCCTTCTACCTAGACGGGAAGTTGGAGAATTAGTGATATTGGAAAGTTCAATATGGCGGCTGACATTGGCGTCATACCACTGAAATAAGAATGTACATTGGTTTCAGTTAGTGCAGGGAAGCCGCCTACCAAATTTTGTGACAATGGGGCCATGAATAAGAAAGTTCAAAATGGTGGACATTGTTGACCGTTACGCGTAGAATTTCGAAATGAAACCTGCTTAACTTTTGTAAGTAACCTGTAAGGAAGGACCCTGCCAAATTTCAGCCTTCTACCTACACGGGAAGTTGGAGAATTAGTGATGTTTGGAAAATTCAATATGGTGGCCGACAGTGGCGTCATACCACCGAAATAAGTATGTACATCGGTTTTGGTTAGCGCAGGGAAGCCACCTACCAAATTTCGTGACGATGGGGTCAGCCTTCTACCTACACGGGAAGTTGGAAAATTAGTGATGTTGGAAAGTTCAATATGGCGGCCGACAGTGGCGTCATACCATCAAAATAAGTACGTACATCGGTTTCGGTTACATCAGGGAAGCCGCCTACCAAATTTCGTGAAGATGGTGCCATAAATAAGAAAGTTCAACATGGCGTACGTTGTCGACCGTTATCGACCGTTATGACCGTTACGTGTAGAATTTCGAAATGAAACCTGCTTAACTTTTGTAAGTGAGCTGTAAGGAATACGCCTGCCAAATTTCAGCCTTCTACCTACACGGGAAGTTGGAGAATTAGTGATGAGTGAGTGAGTCAGTCAGTCAGTCAGTCAGTCAGTCAGTGAGGGTTTTGCCTTTTATTAGTATAGATTGAAACAGATGAGCAAAGTTAATTTATAATGAGACTCAACTGACTGAACACAGCCAGACCTGATTGCATCCAGCCCTATTTAATGTAGAACTAACCATATTTAGTTAACCCTTGCAGTTAGAGTAAAGTAGTCACCACAATGTTTCTAGAAGAACACTATAGCCCCAGTTAAGAGAAATTCTGGAAGAGGTGATGAAAAATGTTGTTGAAACATACCAATCAGGAAAGGGATAAAAAGCCATTTCTAAGGCTCTTAAACTTCACCGCAGATATCTCCAAATGGAGAACATTTGGATTAGTTGTGAATCCTCCCAGGAAAGTCTGGTCTGCTAAAATTACCCTAAAGGCACAATGATGACTCATTTATGAAGTCACAGAGCATTTCTGAAAACCATCCAAAGAACTGCAGGCTTCTCTGACTTCAGCGATGTTCAGCATTTATAACTTGTTGATAAAAAAGAGACTAAGTAAAAATTGGATTCATGGGACAGTACCAAGGCAGAAACATCTGTTACCTAAAAGTAACATCAGTAGCTGTCTCATGTTTGCAAATAAACAACCAAGTGATTCTCGGGCCTTTTTATAACAATGTTTTATGGAAAAAAGAGTCAAAAGTAGAACTCTTTGGACAGCACAGGTACCACTATGCCTTGCATAAATCTAATACAGCCTTCAATAGTAAGAATGTAATACCTACAATAAAACATAAACAATAGATGGCAGTTTGACAGTTAAATGAATATGGACTTTTAAAATATTTTGGTGTGATTTGCTTTCATGTTGTGTATTTAATATTGAGACAAGTGACTTTTAAGTGATAAACCATGTATTTATAAAAGTTTCACTAGTCAGAAGAAAAACTTTTATTGTAACCTTTCAGATAATAAAAATGATCTTGCTATCCCTGTTTTACTCAATAAGTACCAAGTCTGAACTAGTATAAACTGAGAACGAGGGGGCTCTACATGCATATTAATAACAGGCTGTGAGTCTGCATGGTCAAAAAACAAGTCTGTGATTGAAACGTAGAGTTATTAAAAGATTCAAGGACATAAGTCTTGCCTAGTCAGGATTAATCAAACAATATAAGTCTCCTGACCATGAGACAGGAGTCAGTCTCTACGCTATGAGCATATTGGTCCAAAAGATGCATCAGGGAAGAACAAGACCAGCATAAATTTAGAGTTATAGAGAAACTTAATGTCTCTCACACTCCATCATTCTATCAAAAACACTGCTTGTTCCAGATCAGCTTACTGCCAAGTGCCAAATGGCATTCTAGTCACATTTGGAGCCTAGACTAGACCCTGTGTGACAACTAATTCTTTGCTAGTTATGTATAAATAATGAAGCATGTAAACATGCAATACGCTGTATAAACTTTGCTTAAACGTATCATTATAAACACATCATAAGACAGCCCTTGAGGGTTCACACTGTGAGCTAGTTTATTGATTTGCCATTTTATATGCACAATTACCATTAAACAGTATGGTTTAATCACTATTTTTGCTTAATTTACTTTAGTTGCAGTCTTCATTGCCTTGTTATGTATGCTTCTTGTTTATGTAGCTTTTTTGTCTTTCACTGTCTGTGTGTATGAATCGGTGGCTCTGTCACTTCTGCATATATCATGCAGGGGTCCATATCTGAGCTGCTATGCAGAACCTAGATTTGTAGTGCCTGCTTTGCTGTGTATAGGCCAAAAGAAGGATCATTGTTACAGCTAAGAGAACAAATGAGGGTTTTACTAATAACAGAGTGACATAAAGAAACAATATGATGTGTATAATCTTATAAATGTGTATTAATGTATAAAATGGTTGTTTAGAATATTATAGTAGTTTTCTTATAAAAAGAAGATTGGATTGATATTTAAAAATATGAATACTTATGAAAGTTAGGAATGATGTTAGTTTGCAAAAGATGGAAGAGTTAAAACTGTATGAAGAATA
Organism: Polypterus bichir lapradei; assembly: GCA_026402145.1. Classification (NCBI taxonomy): domain Eukaryota; kingdom Metazoa; phylum Chordata; class Cladistia; order Polypteriformes; family Polypteridae; genus Polypterus; species Polypterus bichir. Next base: position 13,180,477 of record JANRMT010062806.1, on the reverse strand, counting down.
AAGGAAAGTTGTAGAAAATGTAGAGAAACTAGCAGACTGTTGGACCAAGAGAAGTGTGTTTAAATTTCTAGTTAAATTTGTTTTGTTTTATATTTTCATTTGTTCTGCCGTTTGGTTTTCATAGTTTACTTTTATTTTGTCTTTGGATACACATATTTGTTTTGCCTCAATTTCTGGATTTATATAAGCGCTATCAAAACAAACAATTTTTTTGTTATTATGACTGAGCCATTATTTTTTCAGTTATTTTTAGCTGAAACATAATTGGGTTACTCCAGTTGCTATCAGAAGATCCAAGAAGAGAAAGTAAATTGGACAAGGTTAAATGCTAAACAGAACATTATTAAAATGCAATGTCAATTTAACATCTCTGACAGTACGTTGTTCTCATTCGTAATTTATATGGTGGGTTCTCTACAACATTACAGAGTTAAGATGCCTCTATAGCTCAAGGCTCTGTCTCGTACAGTACTTTTATTCATCACTGATAATACAGGATGAGCCAAAAAGAAGTAACATTTCAAATGTTTATTCTACCAAAACATCTTTGAGGGTTTCAAGGTTTTGAGATCGGTGTGTGTACACCTTTGACTTGAGATAACCCCACAAGAAGAAATCACATACAGTGAGATCAGGCCACCCGATATCGCCGTGCAGGGAGATTGGCTTGCTTGGAAACATCTTCCGCAAAACATGCATGGATCTTTGCATCCTATGAGCTATTGCTCCATAATGTTGAAATCCGGCATCCACCACATCCATTTGTTTCAGTTGAGGCCCGCAAAAAGTTCTCTAGCATTTCATTGTAATGTTCTGAAGTGACCGTGACCATTGCTCACCCTCCTCAAAAAAGTAAGGGCCTACAATACCAAATTCTGCAATGGCACACCAAACTGTAACACACTTATTGTTCAGGGGTCTCTGATGAAGTTCACAAGGGTTGGTTTCAGCCCAATAGTCAAAGTTTTGCTTATTTATGCAACCATTCAAATGGAAATGTGCTTTGTTGCTGCACATGACAATGGCATCTTGATGAACAATTTGTAGAATGTTTGCGCACAACTCTCTATGGCTCTCCCAGTCTCCCAGTTCCTGCTCTACCATAATTTTGTATAGATGAAAATTAATGTCTTCATGCAAAATCCCCCTCAAAGACGTGTTGGAAATGCTTTAGGCAGAAACATGTTTGCGTGCTGAATGTCTAGGAGACTGCAAAATTAATGCCCTTACAGCTTGGATGTTTTCAGGCTTTGGTACAGTCTGAGGATGGCCTGGAGATTTTTTGTTCATTGTTGTACCGTCTGTCTAAATTAAGCCACCCGTTGAAGAATTGTTTTCCAATTTGGGACGTCACCATTAGAAGAAATGCTAAAGTGTTTTTGTTGTGTTTTTGAAGAACTCTTCGACAGCGAAAGCATGGTGCGCACCGGGCGAAGGCATGTTGCCGAATGAAAACTACAAGGAATGACCTATCAAAATATCCCCCACCCCAACCCACTCAGCTGACTTTACCTCACTCAACGACCTTGAGAAATGTGGTACTTCATTTTGGCTCATCTGTATAAAAATGTCTGTCTGCATTCCATGATTAGATGTCCTCTGGAGTATAGCCTTTATTTAGTTCTATAATGTAAGATAAACTAAGTCATGTTTATATATCAAGAAACTATTCAAATAATAGTAACTAGTAATAATAATTTTATATGGTTTTCTAATTTCTAGTTAACATCCTTGTTAAGCATCATCGTAATCATTGGTTGGCTGGCTGCCCTTCAGATCTTTTTTCTTTGAACTTCTTTAGTCTCTGCTCTTCAACCAGTCATCTTCCTTCTTTCACCCTACAATTCTGAACTACAATGGTCTTTTTGTCTTATTGCTTCTGTACAAAATACATCATCCAGATCTCACTCTCATACAGTTTACTGCTCCTTTACATAGCTTTCAGAAATCTTTCCTTTCAGTGCTAGAAAGGTTTCTTTACAGGTCAGAGAAATGGGCAGCTCACAGATGTTCTTCCACATCCAATTTCACCCTTCCTATCACTTCTGTGTCCCCACAGAGAAGCCTCAAGCTTCTTATATAATGTACCGTGTGATTATCCAGTTATTGATCACGCTTTATGCATTTCTGGCATATGGAACAAGTTTAATCTGTTTAAGATACATTGGGAGGATTTGGTTCTGGTAAGATTTTAATCACAGTGAAGTGATTGCCAAAGAGCACAAGGGCATTTAAAGTAAATGCACAAGAACATGAATATGGGGGCTTGAAATAAGTATGAAGATAAAAACAAAAAAAACTTTGCTATTTTTAATATGCCTGTACCCTGTAAACCATGGGGTAAGAATCAAAGTACTTACTATATTCAGGATAAAAAACATAGTTCTGGAGGTGATAGTAGGTTTCTAACAGATCAATTGCTTTAAGTAACCAATGACTTATTTTTTTGTTTTCCTCTTCCCCACTTCATCTCACCTGCTTTTGCAATTGTGAAAACATGAAGGCACATACACTTTAAACCTTCAAAATAACATCCTGTACAGCTATACCTCTTCGTCTTTCATGTAAAAAATTGTGACAGGGCATTTGAAAAACTTAATGAGATGCCACACAAATGAGTCTCAATACAAATATGTGCAAATGTGTTCCTACTTAGCCAGTACCAAACTGTATCATCCCCCAGTGGCTATTTTACCTACTAACAACATAAAAGAACAATTAGGGAAAATAAATTAAGGATGCTAAAAAAAACATACATAAATATAAACATATTAAAATATTAATATATGCAGATTAAAAGTCCATAAACACTGTATCCAAAACAAATCATATTACCTACAGAAACCCAACTACACATACAAAAACAAATTAAACACAAAGTTCACAAATGATGTGCAAAAAAAAAAAACACTGTCTATGTTTTAATGGTTAACAAGCAGTTTCTGATTTAATTACTGTCTTAAACTAAAGCATTTGTAAATGTAAAAACAATGAATGGTAGTCAGTGTAGGAATGGGAAGAGATTTACCATGGTGAATTAATTAATTATCCGTTTTGCCTTTGGCAGTGTTAGTAATCAATTATATAATCTGGCAAGGCTCTTACTTTATTTACTTTGCCTTTTACTGTTGTAGGAGTTGGTCTCCAACCATTAGACCTATACCAAGGTAACTGAAGCACACTGATTTTAAGGAATAGAATAATACAGTTTATTGATAAAACAAGGATTATAGTAATTTAGTAATTGCACATATATTGACATACAAGAAAGGACACAGGTAGCTCTTACTCTTTTCTGTGAGATTCTTTGTCAGTGGTATTCTGTGTTTTGTCAGCTTTTAGCTTCTAAGGGAGATAATGGCTCATCAGCTTTTTAGTTTCCGAGAACAGGTTTCAGAGGGAGGTCATTTTGGAGAGTGTGTTTAGGAGTGTCCCTCTAAGAGTTCAGTGTGTGACCACAGAATTTTCTAGAGAGAGTTCAGTGCAGCAAGTTTTGAAAGGATATGTAATCTCTCATACTTTGATTAAAGTCACTTCCAGTTACAAAATCAGTGCATTTTCACTGCTGCATTATTTTGTCCATCAGAATTGTCATTCATTGAATTATAACTTTGTTGTCCTCGCTTTGTCTATTTCATGCCTCCTAGCCTGAAAATGTCTCTGCAAAGATGTCAGTTCAGCTCTGATTTACATCTTAGATATTAGATGAAGTATGATCTAATCCTGGTATGAAGAGTTTAGCCACTTAATTTTGAATGTATGTGGTAGTTAGTGTTTACATCCTTGTTAAATCTATTGTCTTAACAGGCCTGATGTGCCATTAAAGTCGGTAGAATGGGAGATGCCCGCTTTGTCTTAAAAGGGCGCAACTCCCAAGAAAGTAAACCAGTATGATCTGAATGTGTGTTTCATTGAAGTAGCAGAAAGCTAAGGGAGCAGATGTCCACCTTACTTAATATTATAGTTTCTAAAGCCTAATAAACTAACTGCCTTGTGGTGAGATGGTTTCTATTGTCTGTGCCATACTGTCAATAAAATCTCATTTCAATCAAGCATCATAGCATTGTTAATGAAATATGGTGAAGAGAGAAACATAAATCTATTTATTGTTAATATACCAAACCCTTCAATCCATATATTTTCTAATCCTATTTGTAGAAAGCCAGGGCTGCAGGTAGTTGGAGTCTACCTAAACAAGATAGCATGAAGTAACTCTGGCACTAGACATAGTGTGTGCTCTAAAATTGCAGTTAGGACTGTTGTATTTTACTGTTTGTGTAAGCATGCAGTTTTATCAACCGTTACACAAAATACCAATCCTATTGTCTTTAAAAACAGTTAAGGTCTTACAAGTCAACAGTTAAATCTACTATATTCAGGGTATATGTTATACTAATTTAGATGTAAATATTAAAATACAAGTTATATTGACTGATAACTCAAATTTCTCTTGGTTAGAGTGAGAGTGGATGTGTATATCGTTGTGTCCCATAATTGGTATTACTCCTACTATATTTCAGAATGATTATTACAATTATCAGTGTGAAATGATGTAACCATTACAAATTAATCAATATGTTTACCTCTTTTGGCTTATGTTTGCAGATATGACAGACAGCAAAAACAAACAGCTTCAAGATTCATGTCAGACAAAATATTTAAACAGAAAACAACGGTTGACTTCTGAAAATCAAGAATTAACTCATCAGCTTACTCAACGGACTGTGCAACTACAGAAACTTCAGCTCAAGCAAGAACAATTAGAGCATGTCAGAAATACTCTTCAAGAATATGAAAATGAACCTGGTAAGAATTCTATTTCACTTCTAGGCACAGAATTTCTCTGAGAGGTTTATAGTATCTTATATAACATCATTAGGAAACAATAGATTAAATAAACATCCAACTCTGGTAATGAGATGTTCATCTGGAGCTTTTAGTTTATGTGTGAAACTGTTCCTAAATACTTTGTCAAAAAATTCTAACCATTGTTCCCTCTAAGCTGCAAACATGGACTAGGATGAACAGCTTTAGTACACATTTTTTCATTTATTCACACTACTCACTGGTTTACACCTGAATTCCATCAGCTCAAGACCATGGGCCGACAGTTGGAACGTCTAAGTACATGGATCTGGTTGTACATAAGAAAATGTATTTAGATCATATGTTAAAATATAAAATGCTTTCTCTGTTGCCAAAACTGTATACTACTCTAACATTATCAGTACAGGAGGGAAAAATACTAGAGCTCTTTTTTTTCCATAATGAATAGGCTAATTGCACCACCAGAAACTGTTACTCACCATAACCTCTCTTTTAAACACTGCTGTACTTTTTTGTATTTGTTCAACTTAAAAAATGAAAAAAAAATCACCTGCAACTTGCTTCCTCTATTTCTGCAGAAAACATCATACTTTCCACTGTCACCCATATTCCCTTACCAACCACCTTATTCTCAGAGTTCAGTTTACCAGCTGAAAATTATATCATGGAACTTATAACAAAATCTAATTCTTCCACATGCCAATTGGATCCAATACCTACAAGCTTTGTTAAGTCCTGTCTGTCACATATTTCCCCCATGATAACTACTATAGTTAACTCTTCCCTTAATACATGCATGGTCCTCCTTTCACTAAAAACATCCTCAATTACTCCAATTATGAAAAAAACTGGCTTAGACCCTAATATCTTTAACAAATATCAGCCTATTTCAAATGTTCCTTTCATATCTAAAGTTCTTGAAAAGATAGTTGCCTCCCAACTTCAATTCCATCTTTCAAAAAATAACCTTTTTTAACAGTTTCAAACTGGTTTTTGTCCTAAACACAGCACAGAAACTGCCCTGGTTAAAATCACAAATTATCTTCTCCAGGCAGCTGACATGGGACTTTTATCAATTCTTATACTTCTTGACCTCAGCTCCGGATTTGACTCCATATCTCATCAGATACTTTTGAAATGACTAACTTGTTTTGGCGTCTGTGGCCTTGTCCTCCAATGGTTTTTCTTCCTACCTCACTGATCGGAGACAATTTTTTCAAGTAAAGGGTTCTGTTTTGGGGCCACTTCTTTTTCTCATTTACATATTCCCAATAGGTAATATCTTTTGACACCATGTTATACTGATAACACAGCTTAATCTATCCATTAAATACACTTCTGTTTTCCCTCCTATTACTCTTAATGGCATGTCTCCAAGACATAAAACTTATGGATGACTCACAATTTTCTCTAATTAAATAGCAGTAAAACTGAGGTGTTGCTTATTGGTTCTAACTCTACACCAAGGTTATTATAGTTTTGCCTTTTTATATTAGTTTTTATTTCTATATTTTTTCTGACCTTGCTTGGAAATTCATGTCATTTGTGCTGAACAAATCTGCGCTGACTGTTGGCACTTTTATTTTTGTCCTTTTATTGCCCAGAATGATGAATTTTAAGGTGTGAGGGCTTTTTACTCTAAATGTCTACAGCACACAACACATCCTGCTCTAACGACAATATGCTTAAAATGAATGCCTTCAATATTGTATTAAAAAATCTCAAATACTGGGCTTTATTTTCTACTAGCCATATTGATCTCTAATTCCATCTCAGGCACAAACAATTTATAGACAGAATTTTGCCACCTGCATGCCCGAAAAGATATCAAAAATCCAAAAAATAGATGCTACTGTGTTCTGACAGGTGTGACCATGAAAATCACAGGGGCTTAGGAAGAACAAGGCTGTTATGCTTGAATAAGTGTGCAGAACCCATCTAGCTGTATCTTGGGAAACAAAGAAAAACAAGCATGTAATGTCAAAGTTAGGGGCAGTGAGACTTGAATAGCCCATGCATAAGAACAGTAAACCCATAATGAGCAGAGCAAGAGCAGGTAAAAAGAGTATGGACAGGCAGAAAATGACAGAGGCAGCATCTGAGATTAAGAACAATATATACATTATCTAAACCTGTTTATCCAGAACAGGATCTCAGGAAACCTGGAGCCTACCCCAGCAGGTTTGAATGCAAGGCAGGAAAAATCTCTGGTATGCAATATGTATGATGTGGTTGTTAAGAACAAAACAAATATGATGATTTTGAGAGAGAAACATTGAAAAAATGGGGACAGATATTTTAAAACATAATTCTACTACTGGATTATTTTCAGGTACTAGCAAAATACCCGCGCTTCGCAGCGGAGAAGTAGTGTGTTAAAGAAGTTATGAAAAAGAAAAGGAAACATTTTAAAAATAACGTAACATGATTGTCAATGTAATTGTTTTGTCACTGTTATGAGTGTTGCTGTCATCAAGGATTTGATTATCATTATTTCTTTCAATCAGGTTCGTATTTGGAGGACATGTTGTGTTCAAGTTACATTCCGTGTTTGTCAACCGTTGTAAAGATAACAGGTTTCATTCATCGAAGTGTTCACTACCCAAATCGCTACTCGTGAATCTAAGATGTTTAACAGGCATTCCTGGTATTAACTTGTGGATTTGCCTGTGAATATTTAGCAGCAGCGTGTCTATGAACTTGTGGATTACCCCTCGACTGTTTAGCGGCAGCGTCTCAATGAAGTTGTGGATTAGCCCGCGAGTATTTAGCGGCAGCGTCTCTATGAACTTGTGGATTAGCCCGTGAGTATTTAGCGGCAGCGTCTGTCTGAACTTGTGGATTTGCCTGCGAGTATTTAGCGACTGTGTCTATTAACTTGTGGATTTTTCTGCGAGTATTTGGCGGCAGCGTCACAAAGTTGTTTCCGTCTAGCTGCATCAGAAAATGTACCACGATGTCTGACACACCTCCTTTTTACTGTTTTCTCACAGCTTGGATTGCTGCTGTCATAATCGGTTTGAGTTTCATGGTTTGTTTCAATTACGTTGGTATTTGCAGGACTTGTTGTGTTGAAGTGACATTCGGCATCTGTCAAGCATTGTAAGCATACAACCGGCTTCATCGATAACTTTGCATCCAGCTTTTGAGAGTTTAAACATTTATAAACATCAAAGTTTCCACTACTCAAATCGTCACCTGTGAATCTAAGATGTTTAAGAGGCATTGGCGGTTCTCCAAAGGTGTAAAATATTTGGCCATTTTGGTACACTTGAAAGCGACAACCGAACAATTCAGCGGCAGCCATCAACTCACATGCAGAAGCATAGGTGACGGGCTTAAGCATTTCACTCTTATAGTACTCCTGTGTAGTATAATTATCTCCTGTACCGTCATCAGTCCACACCTTGAACCTGCCCCAGTCATTCAATACATAAGACACAATGTTCCTCCGGATATCAAGATTGAGCCTGATATGGCTGTGCAATATGTAACACAGAGAATGGAAAAGACAGGCGGCATCTCACTGGCTCCCTGTTTACTACCAACAACAGCAACAATGTCAATGTCAATTTATTTATATAGCACATTTAAAACATAGGAATGCTGTGGCCAAAGTGCTTTACAATAATAGAATAAAAGAAAACATACAAATAACATAAATAGAAATAAAATATATGAACATAAATAAAATAAATAGAAGTAATGTTACATTATCACAATGAGTAAACCATCAGTAATACTGAAGGTCACAGAATGCAAGTGAATAGAAATGAGTCTTTAATCTTGTTTTGAACAGTTCAGTTGTAGACGACTCCTTTATGCAATGAGGTAAAGAGTTCCACAGGCGAGGAGGAGCAGCTGCAAACGCTCTGTCCCCCTTGGTTTTACACTTAGTACGAGGGACAACAAGAGACAACTGAACAGAAGATCTAAGCACTCTAGATGGCTGGTGTAAAGCACACAATTCAGATAAATAGGCAGGAGCAAGTCCATGTAAAGATTTAAAAACTAGCAACAAGATTTTAAAAATCAATTCGAAAACTGACGGGCAGCCAGTGTAAAGAAGCTAATATTGGAGAAACGGAATCATACTTTCTTGCCCCAACCAGGAAGCGAGCGGCAGCATTCTGGACCAACTGTAACCTGCGTATCAGGGATTTGCTAATCCCAGAATACAGTGAGTTGCAGTAATCATGGCGAGAAAAGATAAAAGCATGAGTAGCTTTCTCAAGATCCCTAGAAGATAAAGGCTTGATCTTACCTAATAGACGAAGCTGGAAAAAGCAACTGTTGACGAAAGAATTAATCTGTTTCTCATAAGAGAGAGGTTAAAATCACAGATAACACCAAGATTGCGGACTAGAGGTTTGCAAAAGGCAGAGAAAGAGCCGATAAATCTAAGACCAATTTGGGCTTTAGCTGATGGACCTACTATAACCACCTCTGTTTTATTTTGATTCAGATCAAGAAAATTATTAGCCATTGTGACAGATATGGGGCGCTGTCGTTCTCTTGAAACCTCGGATCAGATGCCAGACACCAGATAAAAGTCCAATAATAATTTTTATTTGGACTAAAATGTGCACAAAGCACCCTCCACTCCACTATACTCATAAACACAATCAATGCCATAAACAATAATCAATCCTCCACTCCCAGGCGCATTGTCCCTCTGCCACCCGACTCAGCTCAACCCAGGGATCTCCCACAGTCCTTTTTATAGTCCTTGACCTGGAAGTGTTTCTCTCTCTCTGTCCATGTGATTGGTAACACTTCCGGGTCAGATAAAAAACTCCTTTTCTTCAACCCGGAAGCACGTTATTTCTTCTGTCCATGTGACTAAGATGTACTTCTGGGTTGTAGGTAAAACAATCCTTGTTCCTCCCTTCAGCGTCTTCTAGCGGCCCCCGTGGTATCCAGCAGAGCAGTGGATAAAAACTCCCTTGTCCATGATTCCCTGCTGGCATTTGGGGCACCTCTATGCTGCAGGGAGGGTTCCATCTGGCAGCCTGAGGGTTTTGGCCGGGATGACTGGCCGGCCATATACCACAGTACTCCCCCCCCCTCAGCGAAAAACCGTGGTTTGATGCGTCCAGCCCCACGAGGGTCATCTTCCTCCAGGATGGACTTCTGGTCGGACCTTGGCTGTTCCTTATGTAGTATTTCCTGGAGAACCTAGGGGGAATATCATAATGGTAATCCACTTTATCCCTCGCTCTCCAGGGACAGTTTCGCCAAATGTGGCACAGCCGTCGGTATCCATAGCACTGCCTCTGTCCTCCTGGAATTCTCCCTCTGCGACGCTGAAAACACTCTGGGAAATCAGGCTCCACCCCTTTTCTCGCCGAAGAGGGTTCCACAGCCGCCTCTGCACTCTTTTTTATTATATCAGGAGACCCCTGTTTCATTTTTGGGATCTCCTTTTTAATCTGAGGCTTGTCCACAGTTTGGGCCTCTCTATGGGAAAGAGAGAGCCCTTTTACTGTCTGCATGCCCTTTGATTTTGAATTGACAGGAGGTGGCGTCTTCAGAACCGCATCGCTCCGGGAGACAGCACTTTTCAGCTGCTCTGGCTCGATCGGTGCTTCCCCCGCCACTTCTGTCATTATTCCACACTCCTGTGTAGGGCTTGCAGTGATTTGGCACCCGCTACTAATTAATCGTGGGCCCAGTTCACACTGTGTCCCTCTATGATGTAAGGTACGGGTCTTGCTTACCTGTACCACCGAATTAATTAATACAGGCAGCTCCTGAGAAGATCGCCACAGGTATTCATCTAGCTTCTTAATAGGTGCTTCCGCTGCTGCTCCCAAGTCCGCGACGATCTTCTGGATACTTGTCAGCACCTGTAAGAAAGCATGTACGGGCTGAAGTACCTTCTCCAGGTCCCACACGTCCATTGACTTAGTTAAATCGGCCGAAGGCAACCTCAAATCATTATTAGCCCTACCTTCTGGCCGGGAGCCAGTGAGCATGTCCGTTCCATGCACGTGTTCTGACGGGCTTTGCAAAGGCTTCTGGGAACTGGAGTTCTCTTTGGCTGAGGACCGGGTCGCCATCTTCGGCAGACCACGGTCTGCCTTTATTAATTTTTAGGCAGACCGACCAGCCATTTCCCGGCCCTCCATACCTTCTCACGGGGTGAGTGGTGCTTCACTCGTCTCCTTCTTCCCCTTCGGAAAGACCAAGTCTGTCTTCTTGTGGGCAAAGTTGTCTGCATCGGTACACTGACCTTCCCCTTCCCAGAGTTCCCTGGGGCAGGTCACGTGTTCCTCGACAACACCCGACATGTGGTAGTCCTCTGTTTTTCTCATTGGCTTGACCGAGAGCGCACCACTGTCTTCGGGAGTTTCTCCTGCTTCCCGCAGAGCCTCAGGATGACCACCTCCGAGGTATGTGCATGGTACAAAATGAGTTATTTTAAAGATGTTATCTATTGTATTCCCGGCACATACCTCGTTGTAGTCGTCTCTCTCCAGAGGCTTCTTCCGACCTGTGGAGCGTCGGCCACGATGAGTGGAGCTCCTCCGCTGGCGCTGTTGCTTTGCTTTGCTTTCTTCTTCCCCATGACGGACTTGGTAACTCGTGGGTTCTAAAGATTTTTTCTGCGTGCCTTGACACTGCCTTCTTGGGGTTCACTGTCCACAGAATGACCTGGAAGTGTTTCTCTCTCTGTCCATGTGACTGGTAACACTTCCGGGTCAGATAAACTCCTTTTCTTCAACCCGGAAGCACGTCATTTCTTCTGTCCATGTGACTAAGACGTACTTCCGGGTTGTAGGGAAAACAATCTTTGTTCCTCCCTGCAGCGCCTTCTAGCGGCCCCCATGGTAACCAGCAGGTCTGTGGATAAAAACTCCATTGTCCATGATTCCCTGATGGCATTTGGGGCACCTTCATGCTGCAGAGAAGGCTCCATTTGGCAGCCTAGGGGTATTGGCTGGGATGACTTGCCAGCCATATATCACACCATCCAGGATTTAAGTTCAGAAAGACAGTTGTGCAGTTGATTTATTACAGAGTTGCAGACAGGACAGTTTCATCAGCATAGCAGTGAAAAGAAATGTTAAATTTCCTAAAAATAGCTGCAATAGGGTGAAGGTATATAGAGAATAAAATAGGACCCAAAATGGATCCCTGAGGAATACTATATTTAAGAGGAGCAGTAGACGAAAAAGAGGAATTTAAAGTCACTGAAAAGTGTCTACCAGTTAAATATGACCTGAACCAGTTAAGAGCAGCCTCTTCAAGCCCAACAAGATGTTCAAGCCGCACATTTATTTATATAGCACATTTTCATACAAATAATGTAGCTCAAAGTGCTTTACACAATGAAGAAAGAGATAAAGACAAAATAAATAAGAATTAGAATTAGGGAACACTAATTAACATAGAATAAAAGTAAGGTCCGATGGCCAGGGAGGACAGAAAAACAAAAAAAAAAAAACCTCCAGACGGCTGGAGAAAAAAATAAAATCTGCAGAAGTTTCAGGTCACGAGACCGCCAAACCCCCTCTAGTCATTCTACTTAAAATAAATTACCTTAATCAATCCTCATTGTATTCAGGGTTCTCATGGAAGAACTTGATGATGACGGTCATGTGGACTTGTGGCCTTTAATTCTTCAATGCAGGAACATCACGGTGCTTTGATTAGGTGGTGGTGGTGTAGATCGCCACCACAGAAAAATGGAAAAAGAATAGAAGAGAAAGTAGGGATTAGTACAGATTTTAGAGACACCATAATTAATAATGATAATTCATTGAAAATACAGAGCATCAGGATTAAACTAAAATGAAGCTATGAGAAAGCCTTGTTAAAGTAATGTGTTTCCAGCAGTGTTTTAAAGTGCTCCACTGTATTAGCCTGGCGAATTCCTATTGGTAAGCTATTCCAGATTTTAGGTGCATAACAGCAGAAGGCCGCCTCACCACTTCTTTTAAGTTTAGCTCTTGGATTTTAAGTAGACACTCATTTGAAGATCTAAGGTTAAGACTGTAAGGTGTAAGACATTCTGAAATATAAGATGAAGCGAGATTATTTAAGGCTCTGTAAACCATAAGCAGTATTTTAAAGTCAATTCTAAATGACACAGGTAACAAATGTAGTGACATCAAAACTGGAGAAATGTGCTTGGATTTTCTTTTCCTAGTTTAGATTCTACCAGCTGCATTCTGCACTAGTTGCAATCGATTGATGTCTTTTTTTCGTAGTCCTGAGAGGAGTGCGTTACAGTAATCTAGTCGACTGAAAACAGAAGCGTGAACTAATTTCTCTGCATCTTGCAATGTTATAAGAGGTCTAACTTTTGCCATATTTCTTTAGTGAAAAAATGCTGTCCTGGTAATCTGATTAATATGTGATTTAAAATTCAGGTCAGAGTCAATAATTACCCCTAAACTCTTTACCTCTGTCTTGACTTTTAATTCTAGTGGATCAAGTTTATTTCTAATAACCTCATTATATCAATTTTTGCCAATCACTAAAATTTCTGGTTTCTCCTTATTTAGTTTGAGAAAATTACTACTCATCCATTCAGAAACACAAGTAAGACATTGTATCAGTGAACCAAGAAAATGTGAACATCATGTGCTATATTGATAAATACAGTTGTGTGTCCTCAGCATAGCTGTGGTAGCTCATGTTTTGCCCAGAGATAATCTGACCTAATGGAAGCCTGTAAATCAAAAAGAGCAGTGGACCCAGGATAGAGCCTTGTGGAACACCATATAGAATATCATGTCTCTTTGAAGTATAATTACCACAACTAACAAAGAATTTTCTACCTGCAAGGTAGGATTCAAACCAATTTAAGACACCGCCAGAGAGACCCACCCATTGACTAAGGCGATTTCTAAGAATATTGTGATCAATGGTATCAAATGCGGCACTCACATCTAAGAGGATGAGAACAGATAAACGGACTCTGCATTTACCCGCAAGTCATTTACTACTTTAATGAGTGCAGTTTCTATACTGTGATTTGTTCTGAAACCCGACTGAAACTTATCAAGAATAGCATGTTTATTGAGGTGATCATTATGCTGCATAATGATTGCCTTCTGCGGTGGGCTGGCGCCCTGCCCGAAGTTTGTTTCCTGCCTTGTGCCCTGTGTTGGTTGGGATTGGCTCCAGCAGACCCCCGTGACCCTGTAGTTAGGATATAGTGGATTGGATAATGGGTGGATGAATGGATGACTGCCTTCTCTAGAATTTTACTTAAGAAAGGCAGGTTAGAAATAGGTCTAAAATTTTCAAAAGCAGAGGAGGCAAGATTACTTTTCTTCAGCAGGGGTTTAACTACAGCAGTTTTAAGACATTCTGAAGACACCCATATCTAATGACGAGCTTACTATGTCAAGAATACTATCAATTAGCATGTCCGACAGAGATGGAGGGTCTTAGTTGAGAAATTATTTTATATAAATCAGGTAAATCTATCCTGGTGAAAGAGTTTAATTTGTTTAAAATGTAATTCGGAGGCGCAGATTCAATTAAAACACCCGCACCATCAGAGCTAAGCCACGTTACACTTACTGTGATAAAATCAATTTTCCTATCACAAATAAGATCGTTGATGGAAAACGTCTTGTTGGTTAATGCTCTAACATTTAATAAAGCCATATTTAATGTTTCTATTTTTATTTAATCCATAATCTGTTTTTATAGTTTTAATACATTTTTCATCTAGAGATATAATTGTAATTAAGTTATTCGTATTTATGCCACACTGCCTAGTTTTTTTTTCATTGCATTGTGGTTAGTTATTAGAGTATTAATGCAGTGCACTTTGGAGGAAGATTTTGTTACCGAATTATCACGTCCTAGCAGAGCATTATGGAAAGGGTTAGGAGTAAAAATTAAGAGTCAAGTGAGACAAATTACCTTAGCAATGTTTTCGGAGAGCACCAGTAGGGAAGAAGCAGATAAAGAGTTAAGAAAGCTGATCTCGACACTTTCCTGAAATCCGACCATGAGTCGCACCCTGTCATGGCATCATAAATAAGATATCACCGGCTGTCTGATCCGCTTGCAATGACACTGGTACCGTAATTATACATCCTTTTCCCTTCTCTGTCACTATCTGTTTATGTTTTAATTACAATTATACACATTTATGTATGTATGTGTGGAAGAAACTATTTTTTTTTACTATTCTAAAGGAGACTGTCAAACATCATACCCTTGGTTTATTGTTGTTGTTGTTATTGCATTAGAGTTTACTATGCTTATCCAGGGCCACTATTTAACACTATTCCCTGGGTTTACTATTTTTCTGCCTCACTCCGCACTATGCGGCCGCAGAGAGCTTAAACAACTCGGTACATCCACATAAAAAACGACAAGGGGTGAGCGAGCTATCTTGAAGGCTTTTACTGGACGTACTTCGTTGTAAACTGAAATACAGGGTGGGCCATTTATATGGATACACCTTAATAAAATGGGAATGGTTGGTGATATTAACTTCCTGTTTGTGGCACATTAGTATATGTGAGGGGGGAAACTTTTCAAGATAGTTGGTGACCATTGTGGCCATTTTGAAGTCGGCCATTTTGGATCCAACTTTTGTTTTTTCAATAGGAAGAGGGTCATGTGACACATCAAACTTATTGGGAATTTAACAAGAAAAACAATGGTGTGCTTGGTTTTAACGTAACTTTATTCTTT
>JANRMT010062806.1:13114171-13129979 GCA_026402145.1 Polypterus bichir lapradei | reverse complement strand
TGACATTGTTTCCGGTTCCTGTTTTCAACGTCACTTCTTGCCAACCATTTCCTGTCCCATAATCCTTTCATGTATAAAGTCGCCATTTTGACTCAAGAAAACTGTTCATTGTTTGGTTTTTTGAATATATAGACAATATATGGGGACGGTCCCCAAAACTTTGTTTTGTATTGTGCAGTATTCTTTTAGAAAGGAATAATCATCACTATATATATATATATATATATATATATATATATATATATATATTATATATATATATATTATATACATGTGTATATGGCCAGCTTGTCATCAAGGCCAATACCCCCAGGCCGCAAGATGGAGCTCTCCCTGCAGCATGGAGGTGCCCCAGATACCAGCAGTTAATCATGAACTTTGGAGTTTTCTCCTACAAACTTGCTGGATACCCCAGGGGCCAACAGAGGATGCTGCAGGGATGCATAAAGAGTCATATGTGCCCTATAACCCGGAAGTGCGTCATAGGCAGAGTGACAGCAGAAGTGACGTACTTCCGGGATGAGGAAAAGGACTTTTTATCTGACCGGAAGTGATAAGGATCACATGAACTGGGGATTGGAACACTTCCGGGTCAGGGACTTTAAAAGGACTGTGACAGCTCCTAGACGGCGAGCTGAACTGGGTGGAAGGGTGGCAACGCGTCTGGGAGTTGGTGGAGAATTTATTGTATTGTGAATTTGAGTAATTTAATGAGTATTGTGGATAGGAGGGTGCTTGGTGCACTGTTGTGTAATAATAAAGTCAATTATTGGACTTTTATTTGGTGTCTGACGTTTGATCGGAGGGTTCAAGGGAGCGATAGCACCCCCTATCTGTCACAATTTTATATATATAGGCCATTGTTCTTTTTAACGTTTTCTTGAATTTCACACAGCTCCTAAAAATAAAAATGTAAAATATACATTTTTAAAAGGTCACGTCAATTTGTGGTTATCAAGGTATTAACATCTGCCATATCCTGTTAGCAACTGGGTGTAACCAATCATGTTAAAAGTTTTCTGAATTTGTAATGAATTCTTTTTAAGGAAAAGTGACCTAATCAATGAACATTTGTACAAAAGGACATTTTTTCCTTTGTAGCAATGTGACTAACATGTGACTAACATGTAATACACTTGTTACCTCTTCGAAGATTTAGATAAAGAATAAGGATTGACTCTTTCTCCTGCCTGTGTTTTATTGCTTAAATCGAGGCATTCCAGTGGGGTGAGGGGTGGGGGGGTGTCTGTATGTATTAATTTTCTTCAACATAATACATAGTTCATAGGCACATGATGGATTCTCAATACTGTTGATATGCTGTTATTCCAACACAAAACATAATAAAATACTTCTATGTTGTGTAAAGAGATTTTGATTATGAAGCATAATCAAAGTTTATATATAGTTGTTCTTTTCATATTCTGTCTTATTTTACTTAAGTTTGTTTTGTTCTGTATTCTTTAAACATAATATTTGTTTGGAATATTCTTGCTATTCATTTTTTATGTTATTTAGATTTAATTTTGAAAATGGTCATAATTTGATTTTTTTTGATCATCACTTATTTTGCAAGTGGTAATTCAATTAAAAGTTTTGCCCGTTTTGGTGATTTATAAGTTTGTTTTTTGAGATCTGTTTCTTCTGTGTAGCAATTAGACGTGAGTTACCCATTATTTGGTATTCCTACCCTTGTAGTTTCCTCCTCTTGAAACTACTCTTGAAATTTCTCAGCTTGCATGTGCTCTCATTCTCAGTGTATGTTTTTTGCCACTTTCATACACCGTCAGTGTATTGTTTATCATTTTTTAATACTTCATCTAAGTTATCCCTAAAATGGCTAAGAGAACACCTACTCTGCCTGAAGATGTCATAAATAAAATGTTGGAGCTTAGTGAAGAAGAGGAAAGTACAAGTGAAAGCAGCTCGTAGGAAGAATATTCAAATGTGTCGGTAGGAATAACTGCTGATACTATTGGGACAGCTGCAGAGTTTCCTCACAGAATTCAGGAACTTCAGGAGATTTCCGAGAGCAAAACGGAAAGTGAAGTGGACGTGAAGACGATAATGAGGAAGGCAATATTGTACAGTCACTTTCCAGTGTGTGGGTTGAAAAAGAAACTTGTAGGCCTAGATTCCCAGCTAGATTTGAGGCTGGTGCAAAACGAGATCTGGTTGACAAAGGTCAGTCTGATGAAATATTTGAGCATTTCATTGATGATGATATTTGTTACTACATAGCACAGCAAACAAATTTATATATAAATAAATGAAAGAAAACATTGCAAAAGAAAATGAAAAGCAAAGGTCATGATAAAGACTGGATTGATACCAACAGGGAAGAAATAAAGTTGTTTTTTGGAGTGATGCTTTTGCAGGGCATTATACATAAGCCCACTCTGACCAGTTATTATTCCCGCAACTGGAACTTGGGGACCTCCATCTTTTATGAAATAATGACTGAGAAGAGATTTTTTTCTCCACTTGAGATTTCTGCATTTTGCAGATAATGAAGCATACATATAGTGACATTGGCTCAGTTTTTCCAAAGATGTTGTGGCCGATTGCCAGGACCCATGCCTGGCCGGGATGCTTAGAAGGACCAGGGGTCTCATGCATAAGGCCGTACGTAGAATTCACATTATAACATGACATACGGACAAAAGCGGAAATGTTTGTACGCACAAAAAAAAAATCCAGATGCATAAATCTGAGCGAACGTCAACTTTCACGTTCTTCCGCTACATAAATTCCGGTCAGCGTGAAAAGTAACGCACGTGCACGCGCCTGCTGTCCCACATCAACTCCTCCCAGAATTACACCTCTTTGAATATGCAAATCAATATAAATAGCATTTAAGCTCAGCCTTCTGTGAAAAACAATGGCAAAAGCACGGGGGAAAATAGAAGAATTTCAGCAAATGCCAAGTTGGAGGCAAAGAAAAACTTACAATTTGTTTATATAAAAAACAAAATAAAGTTTATCTAGTGGCATAGAGTGTTGGAGAAACTCAAAAGCTCAAGTTCACAAAGTTGCACAGTGCCTGAAATTAAAAAAGTTGTCAGATATCAAAGTCGCCATGAAAGGTAAGTCGTAGCTCACCGTCTGAGTGTCATATGAAAGCTTATTAGGGTACAGAGAAAAACAAATAGGCACACAGTGGGGGAAAAAAAGCACGAAATGTCAACTTTAATCTCAAAATTTCCACTTTAATCACATAGTTTATTTTGTCATTAAAGTAGATCATCATAAATTTCATCTTAAAATCGTTTAATTTACTAGTTTCTCAAATCCCATCGTAACTAAAGTAGCACGTTAAATGCTTTGTTTTGTATTTGATCTATGTCCTCTGTGTGTGAATCAATACGTGCTTCCGGGCATTCTCTTCCTCCGACAGGACACAGAATCCATTACATTCGTAATATTACAGCTCTCTGAATAATTAAAATACTGAGATATATACATGATATCATTTTCATGATGATAGGAGTTAAAGCATGTTATTAAACATGGGAACACAGTGGTGCAGTGATTGGTCACATCTCATGCAAGATGCTTGCGCTGACATGCGTGACCTTCAATGAAATAATTTATTGTAGCAGTACTGTTTCTTTCAAACATACTAACCCCCAATTCCTGTCCTTACTTTTCTTTCTCCAAATACCCAATCGCCATACAATCAGCTCTTTAATAGACATTAAGCCATCTGTAAGCCTAGAACGCCGATTTCTTCAGAACTTTTAAGGAACATTGAAATATCTTCGTAGTACATGTTTAATTATTCTATCCATCTATCCATCCAGTGTCGCGCCAGCCCCAGCAAGAATACATCACGAGGCAGGAACAGTCCGTGAATGGAGCTCCAGCTCCTCGCTAGCACTGCGGCACCATGTCCTCACATGTTTAATTATTAACAATATAGATTATTTAAATGAAGTTAAAGTTTTATCTGTATAATATAATAAACATATTTTGCTGCATTTTATCTTAAAAATGATATCGTCATCATATGTAAATACGCGCTTTATAAAGTGGCTCAGGTTGTGCAATATTATAACTATAGTGCAAGTTTACAGTGAGGTGATTGTACTAATAAGTACAACGCGTTCTACAAGGAGCACTTGATGGACTGATTGAGTGTGTTTAGAGTTCTTGGGATGAAACTGTGTCTGAAAAGAGAGAGAGTGTAAAGAGAGAGATTATACCTCCCCTGGGCCACAAGAGGGCGGCCATCCTGGTCTGTATAGGGAACATGGAAGCTCAACCCGATTAGGGCCCGTGGCCACCACAGGGGCGCACTTGGAGGATTATGGAGCCCTGGGTGTCGCCACTTCCCTAGCTCTTCCGGGTTTCCAGGGAGTGCTTCCAGATGCTCATGCGGCACTTCTGCCACACCAGGAAAATCATCAGAGAGCACCTGAAGCACATCCGGGTGATTATAAAAGTGGCTGCCGAGTCGGGAGGAAGAAGACAGCGCTCGGAAAGGTGGAGGGGTGGAAAGGCGGAAGGAGAAGTCCGGAGAGGAGAGAAAAGGATGGAAGAAGGGTGTTTGGTGCAGGGTCACTGTGTTGTGTGCTGGACTTTTATTAGTAAAGAGTGTGTTTTTTGGAACATTGTGTCCGTGTCTGTCTGTGCCGAGTCTGAACTACCACAATGTATAAAATTAAGCCTTTCTTTGACCACTGCTTTCGAAACTTTTCAGGAGGTTACGTTCCAGAGGAAGATCTGTTGATTGATGGAAGTTTACTGCTATGAAAAGGCCGTCTAGGGTGGAAGGTATACATTCCAAAAAAAAAAAATCACGTTTTGGGATGGAATCCTATAAGCTTTGTGAGGAAACCTGCCAAAGTCTGTGATGACAAAAAAATTGAAATCGGGAGAAGTTGCCGCTGCTTTCAGAAATAAGTTGATGGCTTTGAAGGGGAAGGATAAGAGAGATGTTTGCATGCTGAACAGCAACCATGATGCTAGCATGAAGATAGTACAGGACAGGAAAGAGAATTCAAAGGAGAAACCTCTCGCCATTGTTGAGTACAATGACTTCATGAAAGGAATTGATTTTTCGGATCAGTACATGGTGATGTACAGTACGGCGAGGAAGGGAATGAAAAAATACTATCAAAAGATTTTCCAATACCTTCTTGATTTATGTGTTTAAGGTCTTATGTAATCTATAGGATGCATGGAGGAAAAGACAATCATCTAAAGTTCTGTTTAGAAATGTATTTTCCGGTAGTTCAATAAATACCGAGGAACAGAGACTGCAATGTTCCACTCTGCCTGCACCATGCTTCCGCATGTACCACATGCAACTGAAGTTGTAAATAGTGTAAATAAATCTACAAAAAACCTACTATAAATGGTGTAGAATAATGTAAAAAATCTACAAAAAAACTTGTATAAATGGTGTAGAATAATGAAGATTAATGAAGAAATAGCCTGATTGATAAGTTAAATTTTTTCCTAAATATACTGTAATAGCATGAAAAAAGGGCATGAAATTAACTTATTATTGCTAACAAAATATTGTTTAAATAATTTCGTTTTGTAGTTTTAAAAAATTTTTCTTACAACAATTTCACTCACATGTCAATTAGATAATATTCTAGCATAATTCAACCATTTCTATCGACAGATATAAAAAACCCACCATGGGAGTGACTACTGAAAAGAACCCCCCCCCCAATTAAAGGGGTTAAGCTTCATTTTCTCGTTAATTGCCTGAAATTAGTGGCAACAATAAGAATTCATAATGTGAATGATTACACCTATATTCGTTCCAATGCCACAGGATGATTTGTAAGTTCTAAATGATTTTATTATGCTTTTTAAAGTAGTAGTAGCAATTATAGCATTAGAAATTTCAAATTTTACTGTTATCTCTGTGCTTAGCTTCGGTGAATCAGGCTACTAGTAGTTGATTGATTTTATTGCACTAAGTGAAACATGGCTTAACTGAGACGGCGAGGCTGTTTTAATCGAATCTGCGCCTCCGGATTACAGTTTTACTCGTGCAGACCGCCAGGGAAAAAAGGGGGGCGGCTTGGCAAACATTTACTCGAGCCGGTTAAAGTGTAAAGATGTTAGTTTTGGTAAATTTAAGTCCTTTGAGTATCTCGCCGTTGTTATTCATGGAGATTCTCACGTTCTAGTATTATCCATGTATAGACCTCACAATAATAAATTTAACGCGTCTTTCTTTGAGGAATTCTCAGACTTAATGTCAATTTTAATTACGAACTATGACACACTCTTAATTGTCGGCGACTTTAACTTTCATATTGATAATCAGTGTGACCTAAAGGTAAAGGAATTCATGAACCTCCTGGACTCTTTTGATTTGAGACAGCTCGTTAATCAACCTACACATAAAGCAGGTCATACGTTAGACTTAGTAATTACCAAAGGACTAAAAGTTGATGTGAAGCAGATCATTGATATTGGTCTATCAGACCACTTTCTTCTACTATTTAATATAGAAATAATGATAGAAAGCATTCATGAGAAGCATATTGTTAAAAAAAACGCTTCTTTGACTCATCAGCAGCTTTAAAACTTACAAACATTCTAAGCAATCAGTCCGTTTATAGTGCCAACTATAATAGCAAGGATAATGTAAATAGTAAGGTGGAAAATTTTAATTCTAAAGTAAAAGCTGCTGTTGACATAGTTGCACCTGAAAAGACAGTTAAAAAATTTTCTAGCATTGTTATTCCATGGAAGACCCAAAGAGTGTCTGATTTAAAAAGAACATGTCGTAGAGCTGAGCGTAAATGGAGAAAAACTAAACTAACTATCCATTATGAGATATTGAAGGTTAAAATAACAGAATACAATAACACAGTCCGTTTTGAGAGGCGCTGCTATTTCTCTAAGATTATAAATAACAATGCTAGTAATCCCAGAATCTCATTGTCTATGATTGATCGTCTGTTAAACCCAGGTAACACAAAGGAATGCCCCCAGAATACTTCCAGTGAAACCTGTGAGAACATTGCTGTATTTTTCAATCAAAAAATTAATGATATTAGAAATAACGTACATCTCCCCAACACTGCAGAACCTCCTAAGCCCCAGTACTCCGTTATAAACAAATTTAATTCTTTCACCAGGATAGATTTACCTGATTTACATAGAATAATCTCTCAACTGAAAGCCTCCACCTGCGTCCTTGACCCAATACCAACAAGGTTTTTCAAAGAAGTATCAGGCGTGCTAATTGATAATATTCTTGACATAGTAAATTCGTCATTAAATGCGGGGGTATTCCCAGACTGTCTTAAGACTGCTGTAGTTAAACCCCGGCTCAAGAAAAATAATCTTGAATAATTTTAGACCCATCTCTAACCTGCCCTTCTTAAGTAAAATTCTAGAGAAGGCAGTCATTTTGCAATTAAATGACCACCTCAATAAACATGCTATTCTTGATAAATTTCAGTCAGGTTTCAGAACAAATCACAGCACAGAAATTGCACTCGTTAAAGTAGTAAATGACTTGCAGGTAAATGCAGACAGAGGCCATTTATCTGTTCTCATCCTCCTAGATCTGAGTACCGCATTTGACACCATTGATCACAATATTCTTAGAAATCGGCTTAGTCAATGGGTGGGCCTCTCTGGCAGTGTCTTAAATTGGTTTGAATCCTACCTGACAGGGAGAAAATTCTTTGTGAGTTGTGGTAATCACAACTCAAAGACACATGATATTCTATATGGTGTTCCACAAGGCTCTATCCTGGGTCCGCTGCTTTTCTCAATCTATATGCTTCCGTTAGGTCAGATTATCTCAGGTTACAACGTGAGCTACCACAGCTATGTTGATGACACACAGCTGTACTTATCAATAGCACCTGATGACACCGACTCTCTCGATTCACTAACACAATGTCTTACTGGTATTTCTGAATGGATGAATAGTAATTTTCTCAAACTAAATAAAGAGAAAACTGAAATTTTAGTGATTGGCAATAATGGATTCAATGAGGTTATCAGAAATAAACTTGATGCATTAGGATTAAAAGTTAAGACAGAAGTAAAAAACTTAGGGGTAACTGTTGACTGTAACCTGAATTTTAAATCGCATTTTCATCAGACCACTAGGACAGCATTTTTTCACTTAAGAAACATAGCAAAAGTTAGACCTCTTATATCATTGAAAGATGCTGATAAATTAATTCACGCTTTTGTTTTCAGTCGACTAGATTACTGTAACACACTCCTCTCAGAAATACCCAAAAAAGACATAAATCATTTGCAACGAGTGCAGAATGCAGCTGCTAGAAGCCTAACTAGGAAAAGAAAATCTGAACACATTTCTCCAGTTTTGATGTCACTACACTAGTTACCTGTGTCTTTCAGAATTGACTTTAAAATTCAGCTTATGGTTTATAAAGCCTTAAATAATCTTGCTCCGTCTTATATATCGGAATGTCTGACACCCTATATCCCAAATTGTAACCGTAGATCCTCAAATGAGTGTCTCCTTACAATTCCAAAAGCTAAACTTAAAAGAAGTGTTGAGGCGGCCTTCTGCTGTTATGCACCTAAAATCTGGAATAGCCTGCCAATAGGAATTCGCCAGGCTAATACAGTAGAGCACTTTAAAACACTGCTGAAAACACATTACTTTAACATGGCCTTCTCCTAACTTCACTTTAACTTAATCCGGATACTCTGCATGTTCAGTTCATCATAATAACTCTTCATAGTGGCTCTAAAAACCGTACTAACCCCTACTCTCTCTTCTGTTTCTTTTTCCGGTTTCTTTGTGGTGGCGGCCTGCGCCACCACCACCTATTCAAAGCATCATGATGCTCCAACATTGATGGACTGAAAGCCAGAAGTCTACGTGACCATCATCATCAAATCCTTCCGTGAGAACCCTAAATACAAAGAGGACTGTTTCATTTATGTTAGGTAGATTGCCCAGAGGGGACTGGGCGGTCTCATGGTCTGGAATCCCTGCAGATTTTATTTTTTTTCTCCAGCTGTCTGGAGTTTTTTTTTTTTGTTTTTTTGTTTTTTCTGTCCACTTTGGCCATCGGACCTTACTTATTCTATGATAATTAATGTTGACTTATTTTATTTTTTACTGTATCTTTTATTTTTCTATTCTTTATTTTGTAAAGCACTTTGAGCTACATTTTTTTGTATGAAAATGTGCTATATAAATAAATGTTGTTGTTGTTGTTGTAGTGGCAGAAGCAGTGGCCTTGGCAGTGGCAATGAGTATTTGAAGCTTTGAATTAAAGTAATTATTTTAGCAATGAGAGGTCTGCATAACATGACCTACTCTGCTTTGTTGTTGATTCTCTTGTACATAAAATCATTTAGGGAACCTCTTGGTGTGGCATAACCCCAGATTATATTTGCCTAGAAATGTTAAAATGACATAAAATCAACTTATTTGCTGTTATTTAGTTGCCCTTTCTCCATACCACCCTCTGGTTACAGTGACATTGAGTGTGTTTTTGAAAGAACAACACCCTCACTCTGTCACCCTATAGTGCATATGAGTGTGGCAATGTGGTCTTTTTAGTTGTGCCATTATCCAGAAGGTTTTTTTATGTGCTTTCTGTCTGTTGACCCATCTAGCAGTTCTATAATTGTTTTTTTTTCTGAAGAGAAGTGATGGGCACTCCAGCCATTGTAGCAGTAGGGGGCACTATCGCTCCCTTGAACCCTCAGGTACCACGCCAAACACCAGGTAAAAATGCAATAATAACTATTTTTATTATTATAATAAAGTGAACCAAGCACCCTCCACTCTACACTACTCATAAATAAACAATAATGAATAAGCAAATCATCCAACTCCCAGACACTTAGCCACCCTTCCTCCCAGCTCAGCTCAGTGTCTGGGCTTTCCCAGAGTCCTTTTATACCCCCTGACCCGGAGGTGTTCCTGCCCAACAGTCCACAAGTCCTTATCACTTCCGGGTCAGGGTAAAAGTCTTTCTCTTCAACCTGGAAGTACGTAAATTCTCCTGTTCACGTGACCAGGACGTACTTCCAGGTTATAGGGCACATAAGAGTCCACGAGCCTCCCTACAGTGACTCCCTGTGGTCCCCAAGGTATCCAGCAGGGCTGTGTATAACAACTACAAAGTCTATGAGGCCCTGCTGGAATTTGGGGCAAGTCCATGCAGTCGGGAGAGCTCCGCCTGGGGGTGGGGGCCGGAAACTCTCACCGGACATCCATCACACCATGTACTGCTGATTGTTGGAAACTAAATATGTCATAAGTCATGAACAATAACTTCCTCCCTTTGGTCTCGCTCTTTAGCCCTTTTTTTGGAATCTACGTTGTGCTCCATTCTTACATCTTTCAGAAAAACATTCATTCTGATTATCTAATCATGCCCTAAAGGCCACCAAATGCCTCTTCTGTCTGCCAATCATTGTAAGTGGTATTTTTGTCAACTTTTTAGCTGAGTTATAATTTTTTTTCCTCTGTGTATATGACGTTTTGATGTTCTCTCCAAACCTTTACTCTCACTTGTTTGTAGTTTGCAAGATTTCAGGAAAGATAGCCTTAATTGCAAAATCCCAAATACTTTTCATAGTTATAAAATCTTCTACAAAGTACTAGTAATAGACCTGGTCAAAGTTGACAGTTTTGCATGTTTGCTTGTCCTTGTGTTTTTTAAGCAGTACTGTTGCAAATTCATTAAAATGTTTAACTATGTCATTGCTTATATTACCATGTTAAGGAAACTCCAGGTATGTTTTGTCACTTTAAGAAAAACATTCTGCCTCTTCCTCTGACATATGGGCAGGCAGTATGACATAGTGGTTAAGACTTTCGACTTCAAACCCTGAGGTTGTGGGTATAGATCCTGCTACTGACATTGTGTGGCCATGAGCAAGTCACTTAAACTGCCTGTGCTCCAATTGGAAAATCAAAAGAAATGTAACCAATAACATCATAAATGTTGCAAGTTGCCTTGGATAAATGCATCAGCCAAATAAGTAAATGTAAAAATATAGACCTTTCTCTTTAGTTGAAATAGAGTAAGACACATTACAGGCTTTGCATCATAGTCTATATAGTGATTACAGCAATATTGAGCAATATTGCTAACTCAAGTCTCCTCTCTAGTGTCTTTGTGAGCAGTCATGGGACTCCTAGAGAGTTAAATGAAAGATTCTTAAACAAACAGAAATTAATGTGAATAGAAGGGAGTTCATATCTTCCTGCACGCCTACCCAGGTTTGCGCTTCATTCATCTAACTTATGTTACTTTCTAATTGATTATTGGATACACTTTGTTTTCATATGTTATGTTTGTATGTGTATATGTATATATTAACTGTATTAAATGTCGGAGATGCCTGGCTTGGCAACCTGGCCAGGACGCCTAGGAAGACTGGAAGAGGGCTTACGCTCACCTCAGACCACGTGGGGACGACCACCCTGGTTCCTTTTGGGGGCCATGGGTACAGAGCTTTGAAGCTCTAACCTGTAGGGGCCCCTGTACCTAGAGAGCCCTGGACCTCAGCACTTCCACCACACCCAGAAGTGCTGGGGGGAATACGATCGGGGACACCCCGAGTGCTTCCGGGTACACAGCCGGTACTTCCGCCACACGGGGCGTGTCGGCGGAAGGTCACTGGAGGACACCTGGAGCACAACTGGGTGCATATAAGGCGAAGAGGCGGCCTGAAGAAGGAAAGAGGTACTGTGTTGTGGCCAGGACTTTTGGGGGTTGCTGCACCTTTTACATAATGGAGTATATAAATAAACGTGTGTTGGGTGACATTAACGTGTCCGCCTGTCTGTATCCAGGCCAGCTTCCACAACTGTTAAACTGTTGGGTTATTCTATATTTATTGTGATGTATAATTTATTGTGTTGTGTTATATACTGTTGTTTTTTCATGTGCTGGACCTGTTGCCAGAATAGACTCAAGTCTGCAATGGGAAATGGAAACATGGATTATTTTATTCTTATAATTTAGCTATTATTATAAGATGCCTCACCCTGCAGTAATTATATATGAATTAGTTTACTAGTGTACTGCTTAGAGAATTGTTTTCATAAAATGAATATGAATAGACAAATATTTTCTTGTGTATTTTTTGGCTTATATTTTTTTGCATTTTTTCCAACATTTCGTAAGAATAATAGTAATTTAATTCCAGATTTGCCCACCATGAGAACTGATTGATAAACAAGATCTTTTATTTTACTAGTTGTGATTATTAACTAACGCAAAAATATAGGAAGCATGCCCTACTACTTAAGACGTTAAATATTTAAAGTCTTAAGTAGTAGGGCATGCTTCCTATATTTTTGTGTCATTATGATCTCTTACCTCATGTTTTCCTGTTTATTTTAAGAGTTTGAAAATTTTGTATTAAACTTTTGCATTGGGTTCAGTTCCTTGCCTACATACTACCTGTGTTGAGTTTGGCAATGTGTGAACATGAAGGTACCCAGTGATTTACTAGCAGAGTAAACATTGTACCCCTATAACATTGATGTAGATAAATGGGTTTAAAATGTATGGAATGATGTGTTTATATATAAATATTTCTGAAATGTAATGGTTTTGTTTCAGTTTATGCACTCTATTCTTAAATAAATTTATCAATATTTTTCATTTTAGGCAAAAGCCCACAACTCCACTCCATAAGAGAACACGTCCAGGAGCTTGTCGATGAAAACAATGACTTGAAAATAATAGTTCATAATCTGAATTTGGAACTAAGTCGATACCAGACTAAGTACAGACCATTGTTAAAGACAGAGGTATTTTTTGTTACTGTTCTCCACTTATTTTCCTACCAACAGTAATAACAGATAGTAATAACATATCTCTTTTGTATAAAATTATATAAAATTTTATCAAATGTCAAAACATTTATTTAGCAGTAAATATTCTCTTTTATTATAACTCTATGGCCTTTGAGCACTCATATGCAACATTGAAAAACTTGTATTTTAATGAATATTAGCCTTTCAATATTAGAGGTCACATTTGACTATATTTAATTTCTTGTCCTATTGTACTTTTCTCTGAAAGTACTTTGCTTAGACCACTTACATAGAATTACATATAAAAAACAGTCCCAGAAAAATACCAAAAATACCAATATGCAACATTTACATGAATAGATCTGTAATAATTTTGAACTGTATATCTTGAATGCGCTACAGTTGAAAAATTTAGTTGTTATAAATTTATTAAATCAAACACGATTGCTAAGTTTACACTTATTTAAATTTAGTAGGGAGAAAAAGAACAATTTAATTTAAACATTCCTGCTAACAATCAACTTTTGAAATGTACTTTGTCATTTTATTAAGCAAAGTCAAGGGGGGGGGGGCTTATCCAGGCTCACTAATTGCATAGCAGTTTGCTGGCAATCTACATACAGCACATATTATTGTTCATTAATATTGAATAGTTATGTCATTGTCTTATATGTTTGTTCAATTGATGTCAAGATTTTTCCACTTGTCTATAATTTAATTTAATGGCCATGGAATAGCTTGGTTTCATATGAGACTAGGGTATGGATTTGGGGAAATACAGAAAAAGTGACTAATAACAGATGGTTATGATAGTAGTTTTAGTTAAATTACTTGCAAATGTTTATGCACTGTAACCAGTAGGACCAGCAGCACTTATAAGGGCAAAATAATGTTTTTTTCTTATGAGTTTAAATCCTGAGACCTTATACTAGAAGGTAAATTATTTAAAAAATTGAAGATCCTCTAACTTAAGGTCTTTCCTAATGACTTTTTAACTGTATACTTAAGTAGGCCTGTAATCACGGTATATCACGTAAGATCACATAAAGTATTGTAAGAGAAAATATGCTAAATCATTTTGATGTATTTGAAGGAGAACTGTATGATTTTTTTTTCACTACAGTGTGTTGCATTGTATTAATGTGTGTTCCATATACATTCATACAAACCACATAACCTAAGTTATTTTTTAAATCACACCAACATATGCTGTTAGATGTAACTCCCCCAATTGACCATTTGTGTTGGTCCTCACTGTGGTCAATATTCTCATCTTTTTTTTTTTGCATTTTGCAAATTTTCCAATGCACTATATGTCTGTGAAATGCGTTCCATCTTCATATTGAAATTCAGGCAAATTTCTCACCATCTCTAAACTGCAATTTTAAAATTTAGTCTGTAATCATCATCTCCCAGTATTGAGCCCTTGATTTCCCCTACCCAAATACTGCTCATATACAGCGCCATTTTTTGTATTTTTCTTTATTCATTTGATAATATTTTTAACTGCTATTTTTAATAAAGTGCATTATTAAAGATCCATCTATCCATCCATTATCCAACTCTCTATATTATAACAAGAAGTCAAATAATAAACTAAAGATAACCATTTTTGTTACTATCTGTTATCTTTAGTTTATTATTTGACTTCTTGTCAATGAAAGTTAAGGAATATTGATCAGAGAAATTATTTCTGAGTGAAAAATCACTAATGTTGATTATGCATTTTTTTATATTTTCATTATTCAGTAATAAAGTAAATAATTGACAGTTTAAACAAAAGCATAAATTAATGCCCAACCCTGTATGCTGTCCAAATCCCTCCTCTGTAATGATTCAGTGGATACTAGATAATCTGCCAATCCCCCTATCTTAGTATCATCTGCAAACTTAACCTGCTTATTATTTATATACCTATCCAAATCATGTATATGTACTGTATATTAAAAAGATAGACTGACCCATGTGGGACACCACTGTTAACATCAGCCAATTTTGATAGCATTCCTCACACCATAACCTCTGCTTCCTGTGTCTGAGCCCACTGAATCAATGAGCTAAATATTAAGGCAAACTCTGTTATAGGACATACTATTGATTCCCTAGAGGTAGTAGTAGAAGACAGAATGAAAACAAAACTAAGTGTCATTATGAACAATGCTTCATATCCTCTCTGTGACACACACAACATTGAGTTCTATCAGCTAATTAATTATTCAGCAGTAACTGCCAAGTCTGAAGTTTGTCTTTCTATTTTAGTCATTCTGGTCAATTTTTATTTATTTACTAGCCATGTGCGCCCAACTACGTTGCGCGTGTTAAAGTTGTCTGTGAAGGGCTCCCTATTTAAACGCGGCTGCCAGTCGTGAACTGGGCCCTTCGTCGCACAGCATTATGATTTTTTATAAGGGAAACAAAATTACAAAAGAAAACCCTTGGATATTGATTCGATAGGAATGGCCTACTCAGAATCACTGTCCGAATCGTAATTATGTGGTGGTGTAGGAGCATTTCTGCTTCTGTCCGTTCACAGTCCGTCTCTTTTTCACAACTCTGTCGTTTCCTCTCACGATCTCTTCTCAACCTTTCTCCAATCTCGCAGGTTGCATTGTGGCAATCCAAAGAGTAAGGCAATATACACGGAGCAATGGTTATAAAAGGGTGACAAATAGGTATCCAGGCTCTTTAAAGCATAAATAGGGATCACTTCACTGACATGTGAGCAAGCCACGGTACAATTGTGAGACGCGCAGCACTCGCTGGCTACAATGTAACAATAATAATTTCCGGAACGTGCTGTTACGTTGTCATTCATTTTACCCACTGTCTTTCTTTCATTCATATGTTACGTAGGCACGTACCTTTTATCTTCGGCAATCTCATTCTCTAACTAGGCCTCAGGAGCTAACCAGCGTAACACTGTCCACCACCCCTTTCGTTATTCCGGCACATTGTTGACATCCGTGAGTAACAACAACGTATTAAACTGGAAGATGGTCTACGCATGCGTGGAATTCGCGGACAAACAAAGATCAAGATCTAAATGAA
>JANRMT010062806.1:13075846-13091294 GCA_026402145.1 Polypterus bichir lapradei | reverse complement strand
TATCAATGAGAAAACAATTACATTAACAATCATGTTACGTTATTTTTAAAATTTTTCCTTTTCTTTTTCATAACTTCTTTTATACACTACTTCTCCGCTGCGATGCGCGGGTATTCTGCTAGTATTTTAATAAAAGGCAAAGCCCTCACTCACTCACTCACTAATTCTCCAACTTCCCGTGTAGGTAGAAGGCTGAAATTTGGCAGGCTTATTCCTTACAGCTTACTTACAAAAGTTAAGCAGGTTTCATTTCGAAATTCTACACGTAACGGTCATAACGGTCGATAACATTCGACAACGTCCGCCATGTTGAACTTTCTTATTTATGGCACCATCTTCACGAAATTTGGTAGGCTGCTTCCCTGCGCTAACTGAAACGGATGTACTTACTTATTTTGATGGTATGACGCCACTATCGGCCACCATATTGAACTTTCCAACGTCACCAATTTTCCAACTTCCCGTGTAGGTAGAAGGCTGACCCCATCTTCACTAAATTTGGTAGGTGGCTTCCCTGCGCTAACCAAAACCGATGTACATACTTATTTCGGTGGTATGATGCCACTGTCAGCCGCCATATTGAACTTTCCAACGTCAATAATTCTCCAACTTCCCGTGTAGGTAGATGGCTGAAATTTGGTACTTATTTCGGTGGTATGATGCCACTGTCGGCCGCCATATTGAACTTTCCAACGTCACTAATTCTCAAACTTCCCGTGCAGGTAGAAGGCTGAAATTTGGCAGGCTCATTCCTTACAGCTTACTTACAAAAGTTAAGCAGGTTTCATTTCGAAATTCTACGCGTAATGATCATAAATTTCAACAACGTCCGCCATGTTGAACTTTCTTATTTATGGCCCGATCTTCTTGAAATTGTATAGGCGGCTTCCCTGCACTAACCGAAACCAATGTACGTACTTATTTCGGTGGTATGATGCCACTGTCGGCCGCCATATTGAACTTTTCAACAGTCTTTGTTACTTATGGGCCCATCTTCAAGAAATTTGGTACACGGGTTCCCAACGCTAACTGAATCCTACTTACGTACATATATACGTCCATAGCCTGCAGCTCGGTCACCGTGTGAGGTGGCGTTGTGTCCCCCATCCCAACGCCTCCCACGTTGTTGGCTGCCTGCCTATATAAGGCCGTCTGTCGCTCTAGTCTCTACATTCCCTTCCTTGCTTCGTCACGGGATTCACGTCTCCCTACTGATAACTACAGCCTTTTTGTTTAATCCACGGCTTCTCCGCTGTTTTATTGTTTGTTTATTACAATTATTGTTATTGTATAGGTATTTTAGACTTAATTTACATTGCTCAGGTACCCATTTTCTTTATCATTCCAACCCCTCATTACCATGTCTATCGAGGTGATCACTATCGATCAAAGAACTGTCACTTACTGAGTGGTTTCCATGCCCGAAGATGGCACCTACCTTTTCCATTCTCTTTGTTACATATTGCACGGCCATATCAGGCTCACTCTTGATATCCGGAGAAACATTGTGTCTTATGTATTGAATGACTGGGACAGGTTCAAGGTGTGGACTGATGACGGTAAAGGAGATAATTATACTACACAGGAGCACTAGAAGAGTGAAATGCTTAAGCCCTTCACCTATGGTTCTGCATGTGAGTTGATGGCTGCCGCTGAATTGTTCGGTTGTCGCTTTCAAGTGTACTGAAATTGCCAAATATTTTACACCTTTCAACAACCGCCAATGCCTTTTAAACATCTTAGATTCACAGGTGACGATTTCAGTAGTGGACACTTTGATGTTTATGAATGTTTAAACTCTCAAAAGCTGGATTTGATTTTATCGATGAAACCGGTTGTGTGCTTACAACGCTTGACAGATGCCGAATGTCACTTCAACACAACAAATCCTGCAAATACTGTCGTAATTGAAACAAACCATGAAACTCAAACCGAGTATGACAGCAGCAATCCAAGCTGTGAGATTTGAGACAAGATTACTGTTCACATGGCCAACTCTAAGTTACATGCTCAAGAGAAAGCTCAGTGCACAGCTTGGTCATGTTACAACCGGAGGGCCGAACTGACAACATGGTATACAAAGAGATCCTTAACAAATAATTATTGGCATATTTTCCCTCAGTTTAAAAAAATTTAATTGTCTTCTTAATAAAAATTTTAAGGCAGTACTTCGCCGCTGCGAAGCACGGTTATTTTGCTAGTATATTTATATATATATATATATATATATATATATATATATATACACACACATACACTCTTTGGGATGCGAGCAACTGTTGGTGGGGGTGGCAGAATCTATCAAGGAAGAAAAATAAAAAACATTATTTGTACAAAATCTTAATTTATTTATCCATTCCTAAATAATGAAATGGGCAGGCTATTTCGTATCAGTGCAATACGCTGTTTGTTAAAACTGATGACTCCCACTCTTACATGCAAGTCTGCGTGGATATTATGAACTATTGTATCTGTTCAAGTTCTATTTAAATTTTAAATATAAGGAATTTTTATTTAGTCGACAGAAATATCTTTGGAGGAATGGTAAAAACAGACAGGAATATTATTCCTGAATAAATCAACTCAAACCTTAAATAACTTATAATATTTTGCTCTCCATAAAAATATATCCTGTCTAAATTATACAAGTTAGAAATAAAGTAAACGTTAAAAGAACAAACATTCAAATTTCTTTACTCTTATGTAATTTTATATAAAGAATAAACTTAGATTTTAAATATCCCAAAAGATTTTGCTCTCCATAAAAATATATCCTGTCAAAATTATACAAATTCAAATATGAACATGCTGTATAACAAAACCTGGAAATATAAATAAAATGTGTTTTTTTCAGCAATAACAAATCAAATCATTCAGTTGTCTTTGCTCATATGTCCTTTTAGAGCTGGACGCCTGGCATTTTTTTTGGCAACAAGTTTGTTTATGTTTGGTGTGAGGTTCTGTGTTGTGGAGATTCTCAGGATGGACTGCAATTGCTCATCAGTGAGGCGACTCCTGTGTTCTGTTTTGTTAGTCTTCATCACTGAGAAGAGCTTCTCACACAGATATGTGCTACCAAACACACACAAGGGCCCTGCAGTATCGTACTTTGCCTTCAGTGTGCCATTACACTGCAGCTCAATCACCTCCATCTGAATCTGCACAAGTGCAGTTTCCACATCGATGGCAAATGGGTTGCGAAACAACTGAAAATTCTTTTTTTGTTCTTCAAAGTCACCAAAGCGCCGTGCGAACTCAGTGCGCGCAGTTTATCAGCAAAGTGCGTATTTGGGAACACCGTTGTGCCGACTTGGTTCAACATTACTTTAAAACAGGGAAAGTGGGGCAAGTTGCACTGGTGCATTTGTGTCTCCCATAAAAGCAGCTTCACTTGAAATCACTTTGTGATTGTGCACGGGTAAAAACGTCTGCTGAAGTGTCAGATTCTTCTTTAACTCTTCTGCTTTCTGTATCTTCTGCATTGCATTCAGGTCTTTCAGGTTATCCTGATATTTTGTCTCAT
Organism: Polypterus bichir lapradei; assembly: GCA_026402145.1. NCBI lineage: Eukaryota > Metazoa > Chordata > Cladistia > Polypteriformes > Polypteridae > Polypterus > Polypterus bichir. The sequence continues at coordinate 13,087,771 of JANRMT010062806.1, read as the reverse complement.
AGTGTCGTCTTAGATTAAATTCTGTAATTACAGCCACATTAGCTCCACAAATGAGACACACGGGTTTACCGGCAATGTCAGTAAACATATACTCAGTCTCCCATCGGTTTTTAAAGGCTCTATTTTCAGAATCAACTTTTCTCTTCAGCATCGTGTGGGCTAGCTTCGTAATAACTTGCAGCATCATAAGCTAGACTTGATTAACGCGTTAAGTGTTCTGCAAGGCAGCTGAAGCGCTGCATTATGGGATCTGTAGTTTATTGTGTTACCAGCGCTTCATATACCCGGGCCATTAATAACAATAATACAGTATATAAAATGATCTCGCGGGCCGGATATAATTACACGCCGGGCTGAATGTGGCTCTCGGCCCTTGAGTTTGACACATATGGACTAAATAGAACTTGAAAAGATATATTTTTTCAAATGTGATCGCGCAATTCAGATCACGTTGACGTGCACTACAGTACATCGAGCCCGCGTGCTATTGTGGTTTTGCTTACATGCCTCAATAAGTCACCCTCCCCTCGCTCTTTTTCTTTTTTTACTGTTCATCTAATGAATACACTGAGTATGGCTTTACCAAAACAATCATTGATGGCGAATAAAGTATCCATTATTCGAGTATGTAGATCGGGGTATATATATACATATATATATACTAGCAGAATACCCGCGCTTCGCAGTGGAGAAGTAGTGTGTTAAAGAAGGAAAGAAAAAGAAAAGTAAACATTTTAAAAATAATGTAACATGATTGTCAAAGTAATTGTTTTGTGTATTTGGCGGCAGCGTCACAAAGTTCTTTTCGTCTAGCTGCATCAGAAAATGTACCACAACGTCTGACACGCCTCCTTTTTACTGTTTTCTCACAGCTTGGATTGCTGCTGTCATAATGGGTTTGAGTCTACATATATATATACATACATATATACATATACACATACATATCTTCATATCTATATACATATATACATATCTACATATAAACATATATATATATATATATATATATGCATACCTATCTACATCATATATACACACACATATACATACATACATACACAGACACACACATATATATAATTTGTGTGTGTGTATGTATGTATGTATGTATGTATGTATGTGTGTATGTGTGTGTATACACATACATACAAACATACACACAGGTATATATATATATATATATATATATGTGTATATATATATATGTATGTGTCTATATGTGTGTGTATAGCTTTGATCACTGAGTGCAAGGGAAAAATAATAAAATGTAGTCTATAAGTTATTAAACAGTAAAACATTAACGTTTTAAGAAGTAAAGGTACATTGAGCACTACTGCAGTGGTTGCGGGTAAACTACATTTTAAAGACGGTATAACAGAACAGGTAAGTAGTACTAACAGCAGCTAAAATGTATATGGATCATCTCTCGGTAGTAGATCCCTTTTGAAAGGCGCTACACGACGGCTGTGGTATAGAAATTACATTTTCTATGTGAAAGTCCAAATTTCTGCCTCTAATAATGTGCCTTACCAGCAATTAAAGAAAATTAGTTTTGTGTCCTCTGCAGTGTTAAGAGAGAAAGGCTTTGGTTTGGGGTAAAAGGAAAAAAGGTGTAAAGAAAGGAAAGTTGCCTTTTTCTTTTATATAATATAGAGAGATGTGTTCGGTGACAATATGAGCGCATTTTGGGGACAGTCGCGGTGGGTCTTGTGCAGACTGGTGAGACGTCCCAGCTATTAATCGGCTGTGATGGCACTGTCAGTCCTTCACTCCTGTGCGTGTCTTCTCAATCCGAGCTGACGACCTCATAATCGTATACGTGCAAAATAAAGTGCGAAGCGCCTTAATATTATTTTGCCGCGGTGTAGAAAAGGGGTCTCGTGTTTGCACTTGTCTGGGCTATAGCTTAGGGGGAGGATGAAAAAAATTAAAAGTGCTCACTTTGACTTAAGTCAGAAGCGCAGTCAGCGTCTCAAAGGCCGGCACAGCTATGCCCGCGCGCTGGCTGCTCGACTTTTGCTGGGCAGGAGACGCCAGTTTTTGCAGACACGTTCACATGATCAAAAGTCTCCGCGCTCTTTGGAGGTCATTCATATACAAAACACCCGCGCCTTGTTAAAGAAGTAATGAAAAAGAAAAGGAAACATTTTAATAATAACGTAACATGATTGACATTGTCATGAGTGTTGCTGTCATATATATGCCTGCCTAAATAAGTCACCCTCGCTTCGCTCTTACTTTTTTACCGTTCATTTAATCATGGCTAGTGGCGGAAAAATTATAAAATGGAAGGAGGATTACACTGTGTATGGCTTTACCAAAACAATTATTGATGGCGAATCGATTATTCATAAAGCTTGAATTGGTGATCTGTTTTTGTGTGTTAACCTCATATTTTTTCATACTTCTTCTCAAACCAAGGTGGTGCGAGGCTAAAATGAATTGGGATGCGCTGATCAATGTAATCGGTGTACCAGGAAATCATGCATTGACAAAAGTTCCCCTTTGATTGTAATGCAAGGTGTGATTAAATGCATTATTTTTTAACGCGTTATGGAGCACATGCATCGAAGCTTCTCAGCTGTGCTTGTGCTAAGAAAATTAAACATTTTAAAAATAACGTAACACGATTGTCAATGTAACCTTTTGTAAGTAGTGCCTGGAGGATTCAGTGTGGAGAAAGTCTAGAGACAGCGTGTGTATTAACTTGTGGATTTCTCTGTGAGTATTTGGTGGCAGTGTGACGAAGTTGCTTCGGAAGACGGCGTTAGCCGCGGAGCTCAGCTCAGAGCGAAATGAGGTAAATGGGAGGGGAGATGATGACGTGACTCCCCCACCCGCCTTAACTGTCAATCCCCCACAAACACAATCTCTCGGAATTTGCATAAGCACACCCCTTCACCTGCAATTTTAACTTAGTTACAAAGTGATCAAAACTCTCGTTTATATCCTGCGTCCTCTCATTAAACTTGTATCCCGCATTACCCGTGGGCATGAAAAACGCCCACAGGCCATTTGGGACACCGCAGGGTGTCTAGGCTTTCCCTTAAATATAGGGTGAGAAGGTCAGTCATCCGGGCGGGGCTCAAAGTAGAGCTGCTACTCCTCTGCATCAAGAGGAGTCAGATGAGGTGGCTCAGGCATCTGATCAGAATGCCTCCTGGATGCCTCCCTGATGAGGTGTTCCGGGCACGTCTAACCGGGAGGAGGCCCCGGGGAAGACCCAGGACACGCTGGAGGGACTTTATCTCCCAAATGGCCTGGGAATGCCTTGGGATTCCACCGGAAGAGCTAGAAGAAGTGGCCGGGAAGAGGGAAGTCTGGGAATCTCTGCTCAAGCTGCTGCCCCCGCGACCCGATCTTGGATAAGCGGAAGAGGATGGATGGATGGATGTAGCAGTGAAGTAAAAGTGGTAATTACTGTTGCAGCTGTGTTTGACGAAGGTTTCCAAATGGTTCAAAATAGTTCAAATGCAGTTACCAGTCAGGCATTCCAGCATTAGTATGACTCACCGTACAAAAAATACAATCCACAGTCTAAGTGTCTGTTTTTAAAGATTTTAGTGAAATTCAAAGCAAACAATTCACGTAGAAAATAAAGAAAAAAGGTGATACACACAAAAAAGAAAGGGGAAAAAGGAAACTTAAGATCTTATGCTTTAAATATCTAGGTTATGTTCCTTAGGGTTTCTATATATCAGGGTTCCTCAATCACAGTCCTGAAGGGCCGCAGTGGCTGCAGGTTTTTGTCCTAAACCGGTTGCTTACTTGGAAAGCTATTCTTACCAATAATTTAATTTCATGCCTTGTTAGTGCTTTAACTCTGCTATGTCTGGTAATTCTCATATCCCAGATTTTCTTCCCCTTTCTAAGCTGTCATCCAAATGATTTGAAGACTAAAATGGATGAGTAATTCTCAGTCCTTCACTTTTTTCTCTTCACTTTCCTTCCAAGTATTTAATTAAACCCGCATATTCCTCTAACAAACAGCTCTTTATCTGCCCTCAGAGACCTTGCAACCATCCTTCTCAGTTCCTGGTATAGACCGGAGTTGCCATCATGCTGTGTGCTGCAACATCTCTCAATAATATCCAGGATACCCTGCGAGACGAAATACCTTCTTCTGTAAACACCGGCAACATCAATCTATCTTTCAGGGCTGCATTCTTCTAGTATGTGGTAGCCTACTGGACCTAAGCTGGATCTTCAGAGTAGCAACAACAAGTCTGTGGTCAGAATTCACAAATTGGGCACTGTAGACCCTGCAGTTCTGCAGGAGCCTCCACCGGCTGCGCCGAGGATATGATCAGTCTCCTTCACCACACCACCGGTATTACAGTACCAAATCCAAAGATCTGGCTCAGAGTGCTTGAACCAGGATCCAGCCATACATAGCCCCTGACCTTTTGTAGATTCAAGGAATACACAGCCAACTTTCACCACGGTTGCCAGACCCATCGAGACCAACACATTCCTCATAGCCAGCACTGTCACTGCCAGTGCAGAAAGGAGTCCTGTCTCTCATTCCGGAGCTGCATAAGTTTTTACAATGGCTGGAGTGCTAATTGATATTCAGTATTGCACCGAAAATACTTTTGACTACAATCTTTCACTTAATTTATAACTCATACCCTGTAATCTTGGATTAATATAATGAATGCAATTTTACTGTGATGTCCTTTTTAGAGCTACAATTGTGGCCTGAAAAGTGCATTATGATTTTAGCATAACATCTCTTCACTTTATCTTACCAGAATATTGGCCTCTTTATTTGCATCAGTACACTTCCTTGTAGTAGAATGTTTGGAACACATACGAACCCTGTAGTATTTTCATAATTATATTTTATAACTACAGTTCTTATATATTTGTCAGTGACTGTACAGTATCTACTAATTCAGCTCATTTATTGTCATGTGCTTTTTTATTATTTTTTTTCCATAAGTTATGTAAATTAAAAAGATCAGTGTTCCTTGCAGTGATCCTTTTAGGAAGCAACTTTTGCAGAGTACTGATTTGATTATTGGGTGCATTAACTAAACTAAACTGCTTTTGGCACTATTATTAAATAATGGTGCATAACCAGATAGCTTTCGGGCATTTTATAGGCAATCACAATTTGCAGTAATTTCTGATAAAAGTAATAAATGTGAGAACTCTTAAGAATAAAATATATAAGCACATATTTATGGCCAGTCACTAGTTTTAAACTTTTTCTAATCATTACACTAAAATTTAGATAAAATGAAATTTTCATTTTTTCCTATAGCTTATGTCAAGAACTGATTAAAAAAAGGTTACTAACAGATTATACATTGGTAGATTACAAAGTTAAACAAAAAAGGTTTATTATTAAGCAAGGCTGTTTTAATTCACTATACTATTTTTGTTTTACAGTTGTGCTGCAGTTCTTTAAATATAATTAAAGATAAAGTCATGTTGCAGTATTGTGTATAATTTTTATATTTTATGAAATTAGGCATTTAGAGTACACCCCCACACTTTCTCTATCATGGATTGCACTTGAGTTGAATACATTGACAACAGTGGATTATTGCAGATGTTGGGGGTGAGTGGTTAGGTGTGAAGGTTTTATTTGAATGAAGCTAACATGTTGAGATTGCTTAACAAGTCAACATACTAAAAAATGAAGTTTTCAGTACAATTCAAACCTATCTTAAATATGTTAAATTAAGACTTTTACCTGAATTTAGATATTTTTTATTTCACTGCTGCTAATCATAGTTGAGGATCTACAGTATTTCTGGAGCAACATTTAAGGATATCATATGCTTTCTTAGCCTATGAAAAAAGGGCAGTGTTGGTAACTATAGTTGTTACTTATAAAACATGAATACAAATTAAACTATTTCTGTGAAAACAGACATACTCCATTTTAAATTGTGATGTCTACCTTAGTTATTTTTTTTCCACTGCTGATATTTGAAGATGTGGTTCTGAAGCATGCACTATGGATTTCAAATGCTACATTAGCCTATAAAAAGAGTTCAATTGGTAATATGGTTGTTACTCATAAAATGAAAATAAAGCTGTTACTTAAAAAACATGAATACGTTTATAGAAGTATCAAGTTACTCACTTTAAACTATTATTATTAAAATAAAATATAAGTGCACCATTAGTCAGGATATACAAATAATTCTACCGTTAGCAAAATTCAGTATCCACCTTTCGCAGTGTTACATACCAGTAATGAAAGCACTATATGGCTTTGTTTGAGTTCACTTTTCCCACACATTTAGTACCAAAAATATGGCAAGAGGAACTCTTTTTTTTTTTTTTTTTTTTTTTTTTTTAACTACATGCTAATCTCAGGTATTCATAGACCCCACTGCTTGAATTGGAACTAAATTACTGTTGGTGCTCTGTTTATGGGTATAACACTAGCATTCAATGGAAGAAGGGGTACTCACTGGTACAAAGGAAACATTGCCAGTACTCTAAATAGAAATACTTGCAGGATGACGCCCAACCTGTTGTTGCATCCAAACAGTGCCCTCTTTCGCCTTTACGCCTGGTGCAGCTGTGTTATTTTTTTGTGTGAGTGGACGTTTCTTGCGGGGAGGGCTTCTGTTCTCTTTCTCCAATGTAGAACCCTCATCCTCATTTGAGTTCCCCTCTGGTATAGCACGCCTTTATTTGAAAACAGCAGTGTCAGATCAGGGGTGAGCATGAACGTGACTGAGGGAATAAAACCGAATAAAAAAAAAAAAACAAACGTTAACCTTTACAAGTACCATAAAATTACACCAGCTGTTATAGACTCAAATGAAATGTTTGTTTTTATTGTATAATACTAACAATAAGAGCAGCTCACTACTGAAAACAGTAAATCTAGGAACTGTCTGGAATCAAACCAGCAACCTCTTGATTATGAGTCAGCAGTTCTTGCTGCTGCACCACCCAAGCGGTCGTGTCAGCATCGTACCCAAACCCGGTTTTCTTGAATAAAAGCACACTTATTTTGTTATCTTGTACCTTTTGTGAAAGTGTTTATTTGATATTTGGACTTCAGTCTTCACACATTATACTGTACGCTTCATGTCAACATTTTGTCATTAGTACTATAACATGAAAAATGTTTCGGTTTTATGTATGTGTTCAACATTTCTTGCTTCGCATTTGCTGTCATCCTACATTTACCCAGATTGTTGTAGACATGGAACACACATGAAATGCATGGGTTCCAGGTAACGATATATTATTTACCCTATACAACTCCAGGCACCTCACACCCAGATAAACAGACTTGAGCAGGGAGAACTTTTTGTCTGAGTAGAGCTGCAGCTGTGGGGGGATAGGATAGTAGTCTGCTTGCTGCTGGTGCTGATAGACACATTTGCAAAGCAAAAGGTGTTGACGGAGAGGTGTGAAGGAATTTAAGGTGGCCCAGGATTGCGAGTTTTTTCATAGGCTGCAGGGATTCTAGTGTTAATGTAATGAGGATCTTTAGCATGGCCGTGATATTCACAGTGCTTGGTATATCCAAGCTGAATTTTAAGTAGCAGAACCACTACTTTAATATTATCACAGATGTTCCAGTTGTAGATGTTCTGCCTTATATGTTTCAATAAAAGTTCCAAGTTTTCATAGATTTCTTTCATGTATATTGCCAAAAAAAAAAAAATCATCTTGGAGTTTCTGAAAATCAGAAAGTGTTGTATGTGAAACCCCCATCCTTGTAGTTTTCAACAAAGTACTTCTACTTTTGCTTCTGACAGACCTAAGTCTTTGATGAAGTCATTTAATTTGGTGTTTTGAGATATATCTCACCATGTATAAATGCTTCAAAAGAAGGATCAATGTCATTTTCTGCATGCTTTGTGGTATCTTAGTTTGCCTCATCTAGGCTCCATATCCCCAGTGGCTTCAGTACTGGCAAACTGTTGGCAGCACTGGTCTCATGCCTGAAGTTAGATTGGGGTATTCAATAGATTTGATTTCTTATTTGTAGTCAGAGACATTTATCAGACAGAAGTAACAGTCCTTCATTTAGTCCTTCTAATCTCATCAAATCATTAGGACTGCAAAATCAATAAATCTCTGAGTATCATTGAGCCACTTTTGCAGAATGAGAGCACATGTTGCACAAAAAATGTGAGGAGTCCATGGTTTGGCTTGATCACCACATTTTGGCCAATGTAGATCTCATACACTTTCTTAACAAGTGCACCAATGGAATGTCATTGAAGCATCAGTATATACTGTACACATCACAAATATAACTATGCATTGTGGCTGTTGTAACACTGACAAGATATTTCTGCTGTAACAGACTGTACTCTAGAGGATAAACGCTAAGTGCACACACTATTATATGACTGTAGACAGGGGTGCATGGGGCTCCAAGGCTTTTGAACCATTGTTCAGGCCCCATCTAGATTTTCTGAGGGAACCATGGAAAAACTAGTATGTGAAGTCAAATGTTAAGAGTCACCTATAATAGTACAAGAGTAGTAATAAGTTTATAAATAGTCAAAATAAAATTCAAAAAACAGTACCTGGAACTATGAGTAACAGAGAGAAAGAGAGACAGAATATGTAATGCCAAAGCTTAATATTATATTGGATAGCCATCAGAACATAATTTTCCATGTCATATATATTGAAAACAGAGAGAGTCTAGTCAATGTCAACTATTTTCTTTTTAGATAGAAGAGAATAGGAAGAAAAAAACCTTTAGTAACATTATTCTTGAACAGTTATTGTCACTATATCATGTATTTTCAGCTTTTAAGGTAAAACTAAGAAAAAATAATAACAAAAATAAAAATAGATAAAAAATATTTAAAAATTAAATAAAAAAACATCAGCAGGCTTATTTTCTTTTATGTTTGCAGACATTTATCCAGGTATCAATAAAATTTACCTGTTTCTCAGGGAAGATACAGCCAACTGGGTACTTATATGAGGTACAGTTTGTATCATTCAATTATCACTTCCTGCCTGCAGGGGTTGCCTTTTGACTAAGTCCTGAGGAAAGTGAGTTTGGTGTAGCTTATTCTTCAAAGTACATCAAGTATAGCAGTTTTTCCCTTTTTTGTATACATTTTCTTTTGCTTATATGGATACAGATATCTCCTATAGCAGCGGTTCTCAAACTTTCGTATTTTGCGCCCCCCCCTTTTCTACCTGGAATAATTCTGCACCCCCTACATAATATAAGATAGATGAGAATAACCCATGATACAACTAACAAAGGTATGATATTCGTGCAGTGTCGCTGTATCCTATCATTTTACTTCCATAAGATTTGCAGGTGTTCGGCTAACTTTGATGAAATATTTGCAATTTATTTTTTTAAAGTGTTTTAATAACTGTTAAAATACCTTGTGTGGTTTTTGGTAGTAATTTTAATCCCGAAAACAAAGAATAAATTATTTATTATTATTTAATTATTTTTTTATGTAAAGAAACGATTAAATATGTTTTAATTTTAAAAAATCTCGTAAACGAGGACACCGATGAAGTCAATCTGCGTGAGACGAACGGATTTTCATCCTACAAATATTATACCGCTTTTAGTTGTATCATGAAAATAACCCAATACACAGTAAATTATTTAACTCAATTTGGCAATATTGGCTTCGTTGCCAATGTGGTGCAGTCGCACCGCACTATCACCTGATCTACTGTTACCTGAATGTTTGCGACAGATACCAATATGTCTTGAACTTTCTGGATTGAAAATACGCGACTATAAAAGCAGCAGCAGTGGCGCCTCTCGTCATAGAAACAAACTTCAAATAGAAAACGAGCTCAGAGTGTCTTTCTCAAATATCAAACCAAACCTGGACAGACTGTGTACTTTAAAGCAGGCACATATTAGTCATTAGATCTATGCCTTAGAAATGTTTTATTTTAATTTTAGTTATAATGCATTCGTTGTGATTATATGCTTGCAAATTTAAATTTGAAATAAAAATGTAAAAAAGTAATTTTAATGTCTTGTTCATTTATTCAATGCCCCCCTTGTACAGCTTCAGCGGGCACACCCCTCAGTTTGAGAACCACTGTCCTATAGCATAGATTTGGAGGAGGTATGTATATGATTTGAATTGTGGGGATCTTTTTAGTCTTTTTGTATATACATTGATTTTTTTTTCTCTTTGTATATATTTTTGGGATTCAGTGGGAGGATTTTGTTATATGTAGTACTTCTGTGCTTTTATTTAGGAAGACTTAAGAGAATTAAAATATGAGGGAAAATCACAAAAATAGGTAGATACAAAAAAAACAGTAACTGTTGTGAAAATTTGTGGTTTTTGAGATCATCAGGCCAAAATCCATATGATACACCCAAAAAGGTTTGACCAGTATAAACTGTTTGTCTGATAATACCACCATTTTCAGGGAAAGGTTATCCATTCTGCAAATTTTCAATGTGATTAATACTTTTGTTTGTCTTGTGCCGTATTTCTGACATGCTCGCAAGTAAAAGCTATAGAATATCATAGAACAAGTGTTTTGTTCCTTTATCAGTTACTTGTTTTAATGTTACACCTGAGGATTACTCAGCTATAAAAATGCACCCAAGATTAAAAGTGAATGTTAATAGTGAAAATCTGATTACTTACTTGAAGTTAGTTTTTGATGATGCTGTGATCAAAATAATTGTTGTTGAGATGAATGGTATTTATCAAAGATGTTCCTACTTCAAGCTACATAAAGTGAAAGGCTTCTTAACCATTGGATAACTGAGTTGCAGCCCGTTTTAATGATACATAGTTGTCTATGATTGGTCATGTTTACTATATGTCACAGCTTTGTGTAAAAGACAGGAAATAAATTGCTTCTGTGACAGCTTATCTTTACACATCCTTGTACACAAAGCTTGAGTCAAATTCTAATCACAATTTTCACTCTACTGAGAATGATACATTTGCTGTAGGACTTGAGGCTACTCAAGAGGCTGCTGCTTTTAGTATAACTTTGAAGTGTTGTGGCATGTAATTTTATAGATCAAGCCTCATGGGTTTAAATGCTATACCCAGACACTGTCTGCTGCACATTCTCTCTATGTTAGTCTACTGAGCAGTGCTTTTTCAATTTCAGCAATGTTATTTAGCATACCTGTTAGTACTGTTACACTGTACTTGTGCCTCTCAAAGTTTCCTGTGAAGGCATCTCTTATGAAGATATCTGTGCGCCGTTCAATTCAGTGTCAGTGTGAGGTGTGATTGTCACGAATCTTGTTATGTTCACACGTTTGTTTGCCATGTGTCTTTTGATTTAACACATGTTCCATGCAAAATGTTATCCTGTCTGTCAGTAAACATGCACATGCAGCAGCCTGCCTGCTGCTTCCTCATGCACAACGAGGTCATAAAATTTAGATTTGCAGGTGTATTACACGTTATTGTCATTTGATCAGGTGATTGACAGTGGACAGTAAGCTTCATTAATTATAAAAAATGCCATTTTTAGTTGTATTTTCAGTCATTTTGGCATCCTTACTAATGTATAGGTTCTTTTACCAATAAATTCTTTAACTGGAGCTCATCAACAAAGAAAAACAATATAAGATTTAGTATAATATCAATAATAATTAATAGCTCATTATTCGAAATTCAATCGATGTTTAAAAGACAAATCGTTAAAATAAATGTAGTAATCCACTTTCACACTATAAGTGATACCGTGCTTTTGGGGATAAAAAGGAAAAAAAAAATTCACGGGAAAGGCTTTCTGGTTGAACTCAAATTTCACTTCTGCCATAGGAGTGATTAAAATCATTTGAATGAAATACTTTGTTTCAAGGATTGTCACGTAAAATAATTTTGAAAGTGAAAGTTTGGATGAGTACTTACTGTAAGTATATGTACATAGTTGCAAATTGTTTACTGGCTGCTTCAGAGTGATATACAGTGTGTGTGTGTGTGTGTGTGTGTGTATGTATGT
>JANRMT010062806.1:13058141-13068372 GCA_026402145.1 Polypterus bichir lapradei | reverse complement strand
TTTTTTTTTCTCCCTAAATAATAAAAACCATCATTTAAAAACTGCATTTTGTGTTTACTTGTGTTATATTTGACTAATGGTTACATGTGTTTGATGATCAGAAACATTTTGTGTGACAAACATGCAAAAGAATAAGAAATCAGGAAGGGGGCAAATAGTTTTTCACACCACTGTATATGAACATTAAATAAGATACGTAATAAATAGAAATAATGTTATATAATCACAAAGAGGAAACCATCAGTATTACTGAAGGTCACAGAATGCAAGTGAGAAGAAATGAGTCTTTAGTCTTGTTTTGAACAGTTCAATTGTAGACAACTCCTTTATATTATGAGGTAAAGAATTCCACAGGTGAGGGGCAGCAGCTGCAAAAGCCTTGTCCCCCTTGGTTTTACATTTAGTACGAGGGACAACCAGAGACAACTGATCAGAAGATCTAAGAGCTCTGGATGGCTGGTGTAAAACACACAATTCAGATAAATAGGCAGGAACAAGCCCATGTAAAATTTAAAAACTAGCAACAAGATTTTAAAATCAATTCGAAAACTGACAAGCAGCCAGTGTAAAGAAGCTAAAATAGGAGAAACAGAGTCATACTTTCTTGCCCCAACCAGAAAGCGAGCGGCAGCATTTTGGACCAGCTGTAACCTGTGTATCAGAGATTTGTTAATCTCAGAATGCAGCGAGTTGCAGTAATCGAGGCGAGAAAAAATAAAAGCATGAGTAGCTTTCTCAAGATCTTTAGAAGATAAAAATGGCTTTATCATATCTAATAGACGAAGTTGGAAAAAGCAACTCTTGACTGCAGAATTTATTTGTATCTCAAAAGAGAGGTTACTGTCAAAGATAACACCAAAATTTCGGACTTGAGGTTTGGAAAAGACAGAGAAAGAGCCGAGAAGTCCAAGACCAATTTGGGCTTTAGCTGATGGACTCACTATAAGCACCTCCATTTTATTTTGATTTAGATCAAGAAAATTATTAGCCATCCAGGATCTTAGATCAGAAAGACAGTTGTGGAGTTGATTTGTTGCAGAGTTGCAGACGGGAATATAAACCTGAGTTTCATCAGCATAGCAATGAAAAGAAATGTTAAATTTCCTAAAAATTGCTCCAATAGGGTGAAGGTATATAGAGAATAAAATAGGACCCAAAATGGATCCCTGAGGAACACCATATTTAAGAGGAGCAGTAGACGAAAAAGAGGAATTAAAAGTCACTGAAAATTGTCTGCCAGTTAAATATGACCTGAACCAGTTAAGAGCAGCCCCTTTAAGCCCTACAAGATGTTCAAGCCGCATCAGCAATATTTCACGGTCAATGGTGTCAAAGGCAGTGGACAGGTCAAGGAGGATAAGGACTGCCGCATCACCTGAGTCAGTAATAAGAAAGATGTCGTTGAACACTTTCAGGAGTGCCGTTTCAAAACCATGATAACTCCTAAAGCCAGATTGGTAGATCTCAAATAAATTATTGGAGTTAAGGTGATCGACTAATTGAATATAAATAATTCTTTCTAGAATTTTAACCAGCAATGGCAGTTGGGAAATTGAGCAAAAATTGGCTAAAACTCAAGGATCTAATTCTGCCTTTTTTAGACGGGGACAGACTGCAGCATGTTTAAAAAATGAGGGCCCAACCCCCGAACTAATAGAATCATTTATAATCGCTAGTAATATGGGCCCAAAACATCAAAGACTTCCACTAAGAGATATGGTGGAACAATATCGAGGGGGATGGAAGCTGGTTTAAGGGTGTCAATAGTTCTTTTTAGCAGTGAAAGTGAGACTTGATCAAAGGATTCTAGAACAATGTCATGATTAACATTAGGAAGTTTATATTCAGTTTGAACAATGCCACGGTGGATAGTATCAATTTTGCTGATAAAGAATGATAGAAACTGCTCACAATAATGAACAGTGCTATTTAATCCCATCACAGAATGAGGGTGAATGGCCACATTAATTGAATTAAATAAGATCCTAGGATTCTTTGAATAACGGGATGCTAAATCAGCAAAGAAGTCTTGTTTTTATTTCTTAATTTCAGCTAGGAAATTGAAAAGAGAAATCCTGAAAATCTGTTTAGAGACAGTCAGTCCATCTTTTTTCCAATGCTGTTCAGCAGTTTGACAGGCGTGGCGCAGTGAACGTGTATTTTCATTTAACCAGGGGGCAGGTCTTACCTTATTACTGCGTATCTTGGGCCGAGCAATTGCGTCTAAAACCGTTTTACAGGAGGAATTAAATTTTACTACAGAATCATCGATATCATTATTTTGGTTATGCACATAAAGACTAGAGAAAATGGTTTTAAAATCAGATATAATGGAAGAATTTAAAAAGCGCGAGCAGTGTGGGGGACAGCTATTAGTCGGGACATCAACAGTAGTATTCAGATTCATCATTATAGAAAAGTGATCAGTGAAAGAAACATCACATAAGTCAATATTATTCACTGAAATATCACGAGTAAGAACGAGATCAAGGGTGAGGGAGATGTGCAGCTGTCTTGTAAGTTATCTTGCTGCACAGAAAACTGCAGCTCCTGTTAAAAAAAAAAAAAATACAGGAAAAGGACATTGAAAATAGTCACCAGTTATCAATAAACTGTTTATGAATTATGAAATTTGATGAAGCCTGACATAAATGGAAATATTTACTTTTATTTAACGTAAATGAAACTAGTAATCAATGACAGCATTGCTCAAATATCTGACCGCTTATATTTTCATTGTTAAAATTTTTAGGTAACTAAAAACAAGATACTAGTCCTCATCTTTACTTCCTGATAAAACACAGAAATGATATGTGCTCAGTTATCTATTGATATGGAGTATTTTCACAATACAGTAATCCCTCCTCGATCGCGGGGGTTGCGTTCCAGACCCCCTCGCGATAGGTGAAAATCCGCGAAGTAGAAACCATATGTTTGTATGGTTATTTTTATATATTTTAAGCCCTTATAAACTCTCCCGCACTGTTTATAAATATTCCCCGCAGAGTTATACAGCATAATCCCTTTGTATTCTCTTAGATATTAGGTAAGATTCATTGAAATTATGTATATAAACACACTGTTTATATACAGTAAAACCTAAATATTATTTTAAAGATATTGAGTGTCTCCGATATCACATATGTTACAGCCATTACGATGGACAGGTCACCAGCAATAAATACGTACAATGCAAGAAAAATAGTATACAGTAAATGTGTGTACAGTGACACTAAACGTACGTACATGTACTAAGCACTGTAAGAAGAAAATTAATTATGGTTACTCACCAACAATGACACGATGACTTGTCCGATAACAATGAGTTTAATTTTACTGCACAACAAAGGAGAGCGTTACAGCCCTTGTAAAGGAGCCACTTCAGGCGATTGTGTAGCACTGCCGTTGTTCTTCTTCTGGCAGTCTTCAATCCAAATCCCTAAAGCAGATTCCATCCAGACTACTGCCTTATTACATCCACTTACAACTCGTTTTGCACCCTGGTTAAAAGGACGCTGCAGCCGTAGATCTTATATTCCTTTCCTACTTTTTAAATAAAAAGAATCGTAGCCTTCAACAAATCCAAAACGTTTACCTTTTCGGCAATCATTAACATCTTCTTTTTGCGCTTGGGTACGGCCCCTGAAGCAGTAGCAGATTGTTTTGGAGCCATAATGAAGGGCTTGACTATGCACAAAGATAAACACTAAAGAGCACAACTCTTTACACAGCGAAACACGTTGATGCTGAATGAGTGAGACGAGACTTCCTGGTTAACACTGCATTCAGCACGCAGGAGCTCAACTGCGTGCTCTGATTGGTTAGCTTCTCAGTCAGGAGAACTTAACTGCGTGCTCTGATTGGTTAGCTTCTCAGCCATCCGCCAATAGCGTCCCTTGTATGAAATCAACTGGGCAAACCAACTGAGGAAGCATATACAGGAAGTAAAAAGACACATTGTCCGCAGAACCCGCGAAGCAGCGAAAAATCTGCGTTATATATTTAGTTATGCTTTCATATAAAATCCGCGATAGAGTGAAGCCGCGAAAGTCGAAGCGCGATATAGCGAGGGATTACTGTATGTTGTACTGAACTAAATAAGTGCTACATGAGTATTGTGAAATTCTTACTTCTGTGTGCTAATTAACATGTAACACGCTATCATTCTCTGGCGCCATAATAAAGCTTTTAAAAGCATTTGTAAATTAATATAGACTTTGTATAAATTACAAACATACATAAATATGTGTTTACACAAAAATTAGATATTGTGATGTGAACATGTCAGGGCAACAGCCTTGATGGATGCATGAGCTGTCCTGTGCCCAGGTGTGACATTTCAATCTGCTTTTATTGAATTATGGAAAATTTTAATTGAGGAGGACCAAGCCCAAGTTTCTACTCTTCAAATTTCCACATCTATAAATATATATTTATGTTGTCATCACTTTCATATCATAAATGTCCTCCTTTTCCCTATTATCATTTATATTTCTTACCCTGCTTGATCTCAAATATCAGGACATGGACACTTCTGACATAAAAGTTGCTACAGGAGTCTTTAATCTCAACAAAAAGAACATAGCAAAAAAAAAATTTAAATAATGCTGACCTTTTGATGTTCAGCTGGCCATTAGGTTTTCTTCGAAGGAAATGTTCAGATCTTCACATGATGGAGTCCCTAGAAGATCTTCTGTAACATTTGCAACTTGAAAGCAACAGAGAAGACCAGTAATTTATTCATATTTGGACGTCATCTGCACAATTACTGGCAGTCATTTCCAACTCAGGTTTTAGGCTTTAAGTGCTAAATTTACAAATTTTTATAAGTTTAAGAGTTTCTTGAAAGATGGTACAAGTGCAAATCATGATACCTTTTAATAAATGTTTTATATTTTGTTTCCTATCTGAACAAGTATATCATACTGAGGTTTTAGGCATGTAGAGATATCCTACAGAGGTGTATTTACCGTGTTGCCTGATCAAGGACACGATACATACGACTTACTAAGTTAATTTGTGAGTGTATGAAATTAGCAGGGCGTTAACATTTCACCCAGTCTGGGGCCTTCACCTATGCCATTAAAATAATAGAGAGCACTGTCTCACTCGGGGTTGGCTCTAGAATATAGGAGAAGCTGTACAAGTCGCGCCCAGACCTTCGATTTTTTATATGACGCGCTCATGTATGGTATTGACATCGAAGTTAAGGGGGATGGGTGCTCCCCTTGCAGTTTCAAGTGCAGTGATCTTTTTATGTTCGAGGAATGAGCTTACAATTGTGGTTACCTCAAAATTGATAATAATTTTAAAATACTGGCCTCTAAATTTTAAAGTTTTTCTTTAAAGGTATCTCAAATAGAAGCGACTTGGGTCGTGTTTGCTTTTACTACCAGTAATAACATGAGGCATGTGCAATGCAGTTAGAACTTGGCACATTTTTAAAAGATACATTTCAGTTTATTTTTAAGCAAACAGAAGTCTGTATCAGAATGTCTTTAACAACTTTTTAAATAAATCATTGTAACAAGTAAATCAACAACATTTAACATTTATTTCATAATAACTCTTTGTATATATGAAATCTAACAATGATGGTGCTCGATAAAAAGAGTCTGGTGTTGCTGTGCAGCCTCAAACCACTCATTAATGCCTAAAATGGCAAGAGAAGTGCTAAATGTACCAATATGTTCGAATGTAAGAACTGCATGCAGTGGAAATTATAATTCAGGCCAGTGTTTGCTGGATAAATTGCAAAGGTGAAAACCGGAAATGAAAAAATACATATTTATAACAAACACCTGCATTTATTTTAAAACTTTTATGTAATGGTTACACAAAACTAGCTTGCCCCACTACTTCTGTTTTGTGTCGTAATGATTATAGGTATCAACGTGGACAGGTGAATTCTTGTGGATTCATAAAAACAGAATGCACTGCAGCAACAGTAAATGTTAATTAGAAACTTACCTTTTAATATTTCCAGTGTGACTTTGTCAAGTGAATCCATTGGTTTATATGCGTAAATATGTTACTTATCAGCTGCGAAGAGCAAAGCAATATTTTAGCTATCTACAGTATGTAAAATTGTTAATAACCTTACGGTGAGAAAGTTTTGAAATGAAGCGTCTGATGCGCGGGAAAGCTAAGGACGCTTTACGGGGAATGCGTTTATGCATGCTCAAAGAAAGGTATATTCCATTACATGACAAAGAAGGGGTCAAAAACAGCGCTGGATATTATATTTGGAAAAAAAAAAAAAAAGTTTTTGTAAAAAAAAAAAACAAAACAATTGGACACTGCAAATAAACTGTAATCATACCGTTAGCTTTTCATATACTCAATAATGTCATTGGCATAAATATTTTTTTTCCTAAAATAATGGAACGATCCTGTATATTACACCACATAACAACCACAGTCGCTCAGCACTCGTGCTTTTTGCTGTTTAAACACCAAAGATGATTTGGCGTTGTTTTATTTGCTGCTCGTTTGTGGCTTTGAGTTTAAAACAACTTTTGAACCATATTAACACTACACATTATTTTGTTTGGAGTTTCAAGTTCATGATGCTGTATCTTTGATAGAGATGTTTTGTCATTTGAAATTAAAATCCCTAACCTGGATAAATCCATCCATTTTGTTGATGCTATGAAGCTGGTTAATTTTAATTACTGTGAGACTATATGACTGAAAAACAAAATATGTATTCTTGTGAAGTATTGCCATCGGGATATCATTGAACTATATAAAACATTTCCTAAATTCTTGAACTTTTCTTTTTATGTTAATAAATTCCAGCAACACTGTTTGGATTAAGCCATTTATTTGACACAGTGAAAAAAACGCTTGCATCAAACCACCAGACACATTTTTTATACAAGGGTCATTTATTTTAAAATTTGGAAACCATTTTGATTTGAAGAAAAATATTACCATTTGAATATAATAAATTACTACCCTTTGCAGGAAATCCAGCTATTAAATTATACTGGTTACAGAGAAAGTCCACTGAATTAGGCAAGTGTTAATCTGAAATGTCGTAGTTGTTAAAAAAAATCAAGGTTGTATTCTAAAACCTTTCTGGAATAAAAAGAGTTTAATTTAAGTCTTGGAGAGGTCTCTTACTCATTTCTTAAAACAAGACAAACCTAGAAAGTTTTGGTCTTGAAATAAGAATATATGTTCTGCTATGCTCATCACTGTAGTTGATAGCAGGCTTTTCTCTCACAGTTGTGCATTTTTTAAGTCAAAATTATCTTGGAATTACACTTTTATATCTAAGTCAGATATCTTAAGACCAGTTATCATGAATTGAGCAAAATAATCTAGCAAGTATCATTGCAACATGAGATATTTAATCTCTTGTGGCAAAATATTAGATATATTACCTTAAAATAAGAAATTTTTACTTGTTAAGAAAAAATGTTTTGCAGTGAACAGCTGAAGGAGCTTAGACAAGATTTCATACTCCCAAAACTTTTTATTTTTAATAAATTACACATAACAGGGAAATCATCTTGTTTTACCTTAACTGCAGTTTTTCATTTGTATCTGTTATTTCACTAGGAGGAGATGAAGGTTTTTAGGGCTCATGTAGAGGAACTTGTGAGAGAGAATGAACTACTACACCATCAAATGGAAAGAAGTAACACTTTTGTCAGCAAGGAAGAATGGTAAATTTTAGCATATTTGTAACAACTATTAAAATTGATTTGTATATTTTTATTTTTTCTCTAATATTGTTTCTTTGAAGAGTCATGGATGTTCCAGATTTCTTAATGAAGACCACTGTGCTCTTGAGAACCATTAATGATGTAGAAATTTTTGTAACCTTCCTTAGATCTGTACCTCAATACAATTCTATCTCTAAGATCTGGAGGTAATTCCACTGACCTTTTGGCTTGGTTTTTGCTATGACTCAGATTTTCAACTGTGGGACTTTATATAGATAGGTCTTTGCCTTTTCTAATCATTTCCAATCAATTGAATTTACCACAGGTGGACTCCAAACAAGATTTAGAAACATCTCAGTGCTGATCAATAGAATACAAAGGTTCTGAATACTTGTGCCATTGTGATGCTTCAGTTTTTAATTTGAATAAATATGTAAAAAGTCTAATATTATGCTTTCATTTTGTAATTCAAAGGTATTAAATATTACTTAGAACAATATATTAGAACAATCTGAACAAGAACAGGCAATTTAGCCCAAACAACTTTCCAGTTCTATCTATTTAATTCTTTCAAAATAACATCAAGTCTAGCTTTGAAGGTCCCAAAGGTGCTACAGTTTTACATTACTTGGCAACTTATTCCATGTGTCTATGGTTCTCTGTGTGAAGAAAAACTTCCTAATGTTTGTGCAAAATTTACCCTTAACAAGTTTGAGTCCTTGTATTCTTTTTGAACTGATTTTAAAGTAACCATCTTGATTTACTGTACTTATTACCTTCATAATTTCAAACACTTCAGTCATGTCACCTCTTAATTTCCTTTGTCTTAAAATGAAAAGCCTGTCTTCATCTGTCCTAATAACTCATCCCACATTCCTCTAATCAGCCTAGTTACACTTCTCTGGACGTTATCTACCGGTTCTATGTTTTTTTTTGTAGCCTGGAGACAAAAAACTGCACACAGCTCTCAGATGACGCCTCACCAATGCGTTATAAAACTTATGCATAACCTCCTTTGACTTGTACTCCCACACATCATGCTGCATAAACTAACATTCTGTTCGCCTTCTTAATAGCTTTTAAAAACTGTGTGGAAGTTGATAGTGACAAGTCCGGTGTGACTCTTAGATTCCTTTCATTAAGGCTGCTTTCAATTATCAAACCATACAGTTTTACTTCCTAAGTGTAATAGTTTACATTCATTTACATTAAATTTCATCTGCCACAAATCTGCACAAACCTGTATTCTGTCCAAGTCCCTCTGTAATGATTAAACTGATGAAAGATTATCTGCCTCTCCATTTAGCTGGGTGACGTAACCAGCCTGTTATTTATATTCCTATCCATATCATTCATATATATTGTGACAGATAGGGGGCGCTATCGCTCCCTTAAACCCTTGTCCAATATGCCAGACACTAGATAAAAGTCCAAAAAGTTGACTTCTCCACTATACTCATTAATAAACACAATAATCACAATAAATAATTCCTCCACACTCCCAGACGCGTTGCCACCCTTCCACCCAGCTCAGCTCGCCGTCTGGGAGCTGCCACAGCCCTTTTATAGTCCTTAACCCACAGTCCATGTGACTTCTTAGCACTTACGGGTCAGATCAAAACTCTTCTTTTTCTTCACCCCGGAAGCACGTCATTCATTCCCCTTGTCCATGTGACTCAGACGTACTTCCAGGGCGTAGGGCAAATAATATTCTTTCCTCCTCCCTGCAGCTCCATCTAGCAGCCCCTATGGTATACAGCAGGGCTGTGGATGAAAACTCCATTGTCCAGGATTCCCTGCTGGTCTTCGAGGCACCTTCATACTGCAGGGAGGGCTCCATCTGGTGGCCTGAGGGTATTGGCTGGGATGACAAGCCAGCCATAGACCACAATATACACTCACCTAAAGGATTATTAGGAACACCATACTAATACGGTGTTTGACCCCCTTTCGCCTTCAGAACTGCCTTAATTCTACGTGGCATTGATTCAACAAGTTGCTGAAAGCATTCTTTAGAAATGTTGGCCCATATTGATAGGATAGCATCTTGCAGTTGATGGAGATTTGTGGGATGCACATCCAGGGCACGAAGCTCCCGTTCCGCCACATCCCAAAGATGCTCTATTGGGTTGAGATCTGGTGACTGTGGGGGCCATTTTAGTACAGTGAACTCATTGTCATGTTCAAGAAACCAATTTGAAATGATTCGAGCTTTGTGACATGGTGCATTATCCTGCTGGAAGTAGCCATCAGAGGATGGGTACATGGTGGTCATGTAGGGATGGACATGGTCAGAAACAATGCTCAGATAGGCCGTGGCATTTAAACGATGCCCAATTGGCACTAAGGGGCCTAAAGTGTGCCAAGAAAACATCCCCCACACCATTACACCACCACCACCAGCCTGCACAGTGGTAACAAGGCATGATGGATCCATGTTCTCATTCTGTTTACGCCAAATTCTGACTCTACCATTTGAAAGTCTCAACAGAAATCGAGACTCATCAGACCAGGCAACATTTTTCCAGTCTTCAACTGTCCAATTTTGGTGAGCT
>JANRMT010062806.1:12956252-13002147 GCA_026402145.1 Polypterus bichir lapradei | reverse complement strand
ATCAACCAATTCTGATGAGGTTCTTCACACCAAAAACCTGTGATTGGTGTGTATGAGCCAAATCTGCACCCACTTACACACTACACCCTGAACTCCCATTTTTTTTAGTTTGATGCCTAACCTCTCATGTTGTACCTTATCAAATGCTTTTTAAAAGTCACAATAAAAAATATTGTATGACCCACTTTAAATTTGACATAAATTTGCAACACACCAAAATGTACAAAAATAAGAGTTTGAAAGTTTTCTGATTGCACCGTATTAGACATATATAAACGAAAGACCTGTGTGTGTGTGTGTGTATATATGCAACAGTCTTCTCTGCTCAAGCTAACCATACCCACGGGAGTTGGTGTGAATTCTATGGAAGATGTAGAAGCTTATACAAGTGTGACTTGCACTTTCTGAGATGGTGCATTCACCTCACTTCATTAAACCCAAGCAGACAAACTCACAACGAGCTACCATATGTTTACCTGAGATAGGTTCAAGCCTGTCCCACTCAATTGGTGCCACAGCTGCACTCGACTACCCATCCATCTTGGATAAGATACGACCAGTCCCGGCCCACTTAGCTGACACCTCTGCAAGTTCACCAATATGGTAAAACTGCTAGGGAATCTTTTTTTTTTTAGTTGAAGACCACACACAGCTAGTATAGATAAATCACATGCATAGTGCTCCGAGTTTTAACTTATATTGTAGCTGTATTAGTTGAGTGTTTCTAGGTAGTTCAGAATAGTTCAAATGCAGCTACCGGAAAGGCATTCCAGCAGTAGTTTGACTCAATGCACTAAAAAAACTCCACAGTCAAAGTTACTTTGTTTTAAAGATTTTACTGAATTTCAAAGCAAACAATTTACACAAAATAATAAAAAAATGTGATAATACTTGCAAGAAAAGGGAAAAAATGGAAACTTCTTAAGGCTTAAGTATCTTGGTTACATTTCGTAAGGTTTCTGTATTGTCTCATTCACTGCATATATATATATAATATATATATATATATATATACATGCAGTATATACATAACGGACAGAAAACTATATGCCTATGTGACCGTTGCAGTGAAACGCAATATGGTTTGTACCTCGTGTCATCGTAAGTGTCGCTTTTCCCAGGCGAATGTTGCCACAGGTGCATCAGCTACAGGAATGTGTTCAGCACCACGATCAGCTGGGGACCAATCAGCTGATCCCGGTACCTCACTTTTGTTTTTTTTGTTTTTTTTTTTTTGATTTTAGAAGCTGTTTGCTCTTCGCTACTCGCACACGCGCAGGGAATCAAGGTCAAATCAACAAAGCTGACTTTCCTTCTAGCAAAAGCGTATCAAAAAGTAATGTAACAACAAGATCACTGATCTCTATTGATCGCTAGCTAGACTGAGGCATCTCACAACATGGGAGTTTCAGGCAACATATCGTACTGCATTGCTCAGCCTACAGAAACGTTCACTTGCTTCACCAATTTGAAAATTTATATTTTACATAAGTTTATATAAATTATCGTCTCGCTTTCGACATCGTAACTTCGAAAAAGTTGAACCATCGTAAATAGGGGATAACCTGTACTGACTGATAATAGAGATAACAGAAAACTGATTACACACACATTCATTGTACATTTCTTATTACTATGGTATTTTTTTACTACCATTACTAAAAATAGTTATTATTTTAATAACTATTATATACATATGGCTGTGTGAAGCCTGTGTCCGAAGCATGTTTGCGGCCTCCGGCGGCAACTTTAGCTCGACAGTATTTGCAGTAGATTGGTTTTAAAAGGAAGGATGTGGACCAAACAACTAAGTATCTCCAGACAACAGACACGGCTCCTTTTCTCGCAAAAAAGACCTTCTGTGTCATCATGTTCAACTTTAGCGTCTGCTACAGCTTCAGTTTTGAAATGTTCTCTGTCCATTTTCACCACTCAGTACCTCCACTAACACATGTACTCCGTTGTATGCATGTTTAGCGGTGTAGCAGTGAAAATGGTCCCCCCGAAACAGTTTCCCGCTGCGCCATGTTCCAAACGTTCTTTAGACTATTTAAACTGGTGTTGCGGTATAAGAAAAATTCATATCATAACAAAAATAGAAAACGTTTTTTGGTATGAACTGGTATACCTCCCAGTGCTACATGGAATTCTCCAAGATGAGCTGGTTGGGGAGGTGCTGGTGCTAGGGAATTCCTAATCAGAGACAACACCTGATAACACTGATCTCTTTTAATTAGCTGGTGTTTTTTTTTTCTTTTATTCAACATTCAGAAAAGCATAGCAGCATGGTTTTTACATTTATAAGACATTTAGAAATATTTCTGCTTTTGCTATAGATATAAATGCCTAACTGTTTTGTTGATTTCATTATACTTTGCCCTTTCTCTGTGAAGTTTTTTCCCCTTTGTTGTATCTTAATAATGACAATTTAAAACGAACAGATCAGACACCCAGGCAAACAACATCGAATAATCAAAGGCTGCAACTACTTTAGAGTCAGACCCACTAATTAGTAAATAATGGATTAATTAAACAATTAGAACACCTAGAAAAGTAGAATGAAAATCAAGATGAAAATACTGTTAAAAAGAAAAAAATACATTATCTATACTAATAAAAGGCAAAGCCCTCACTGATTGACTGACTGACTCACTCACTCACTCACTCACTCACTCATCACTAATTCTCCAACTTCCCGTGTAGGTAGAAGGCTGAAATTTGGCAGGCTTATTCCTTACAGCTCACTTACAAAAGTTAAGCAGGTTTCATTTTGAAATTCTACACGTAACGGTCATAACGGTTGATAACGGTCAACAACGTCCGCCATGTTGAACTTTCTTATTTATGGCACCATCTTCACGAAATTTGGTAGGCGGCTTCCCTGCGCTAACCGAAACTGATGTATGTACTTATTTCGATGGTATGACGCCACTGTCGGCCGCCATATTGAACTTTCCAAAGTCACTAATTATCCATCTTCCCGTGTAGGTAGAAGGCTGACCCCATCTTCACGAAATTTGGTAGGTGGATTCCCTGCGTTAACCAAAACCGATGTACATACACTGTGTGCACAATTATTAGGCAAGTTGTATTTTTGAGGATTAATTTTAATATGGAACAAACACAGTGCTATCAGTCAATCCAAAATGTTAATAAACCTGAAACCTGAATGTTTCACAACGGAAATGTGAGTGTGAACATCATCAAGGGAATAAATATGTGTGCACAATTATTAGGCAACTATTAGTATGCAGATTTATTATGCAACTAAAGGAAAAATGAAAATTTTCCCATCTCACTTGTTTATTTTCATCTGTTATAGTGAGAATAATAAACAAACACCTCAAAATTTACAAATAAACATCTCTGACATTTCAAAAAAAAATAAATCAATCAATCAATGACCAATATAGCCACCCTTCTTTCCAATAACAGTCATAAGCCTTTCCATTCATGTAGTCTGTCAGTTTCTTGATCTGTTGACGATCAGCTTTTTGTGGAGCAGTGACTACAGCCTCCCAGACACTCTTCAGAGAGGTGTATTGTTTTTCTCCCCCGTAAATCTAGCGTTTAAGAAGTGCCCACAAGTTCTCGATAGGGTTTAGGTCAGATGAGGAAGGGGGGCCATGTCATTATTCCTTCATCTTTAAGGCCTTTACTGGCTGGCCACGCAGTGGAGAACTTCGATGCAAGTGATGGAGCATTGGCCTGCATAAAAATCATGGTCTTTTTCCTGTATCACTGTTTGAAGAAAGTGTCTTCGAAAAACTGGCAGTAGGTTTGGGAGTTGATTTTGAGTTCATCTTCAATGCAAAAAGGTCCAACTAGCTCATCTTTAAAAATACCAGCTCATACCAGTACCCCACCTCCACGTTGGAGTGGAGCTCTGTGCCCATTACTGATCCACAGGTCCATCCATCTGGTCCATCAAGAGTCACTCTCATCTCATCGGTCCATAAAACCTTTGAAAAAAATCTGTCTTCAGATATTTCTTGGCCCAGTTTTGACGTTTCAACTTATGTTTCTTGTTCAGTGGTGGTTGGGTTTCAGCCCTCCTTACCTTGGCCATGTCTTTGAGCACTGAACACCTTGTACTTCTGGGCACTCCAGGTAGGTTGCAGCTCTGGAATATGAAAGTACTGGAGGATAATGGGTTCCTGGTAGCTTCACGTTTGATTCTTCTCAAATCTTTGGCAGCTAATTTGCGTCTTTTGTTCTCAACACGTTTCTTGCGACCCTGTTGACTATTTGCAACAAAATGTTTGATGGTTCTGTGATCACACACCAATATCTTAGCAATTCCAAAAGTGCTGCATCCCTCTGAAAGACTTTTTACAATTTTTGACTTTTCAGAGTCAGTTAAATCTCTTTTTTGGCCCATTTTGCCTGAGGAAAACTAGCTGCCTAATAATTCTGCACACCTTGATATAGGGTGTTGATCTCCTTAGGCCACACCCTCCCTCATTACACAAATACACATCACCTGACGTGCTTAAATCCAATAAGCATTCAAGTTAATACAGCTTGGAGTTGGAATATACACATAAAAATGATGATATGGTCAAAATACTCACTCGCCTAATAATTGTGCACACAGTGTACTTATTTCGGTGGTATGACGCCACTGTCGGCCGCCATATTGAATTTTCCAAACATCACTAATTCTCCAACTTCCCGTGTAGGTAGAAGGCTGAAATTTGGCAGGCTCATTCCTTACAGCTTACTTACAAAAGTTAAGCAGGTTTCATTTCGAAATTCTACACGTAACGGTCATAACGGTCGACAACGTCCGCCATGTTGAACTTTCTTATTTATGGCCCCATCTTCACGAAATTTGGTAGGCGGATTCCCTGCGCTAACCGAAACCGATGTATGTACTTATTTTGATGGTATGATGCCACTGTCGGCCGCCATATTGAATTTTCCAAACATCACGAATTCTCCAACTTCCCGTGTAGGTAGAAGGCTGAAATTTGGCAGTCTCATTCCTTACAGCTTACTTACAAAAGTTAAGCAGGTTTCATTTCGAAATTCTACACGTAACGGTCATAACGGTCAACAACGTCCACCATGTTGAACTTTCTTATTCATGGCACCATCTTCACGAAATTTGGTAGGCGGCTTCCCTGCGCTAACCGAAACCAATGTACGTACTTATTTCGGTGGTGTGACGCCACTGTCAGCCGCCATATTGAACTTTCCAACGTCACTAATTCTCCAACTTCCCGTGTAGGTAGAAGGCTGAAATTTGGTACTTATTTCAGTGATATGATGCCACAGTCGGCCGCCATATTGAACTTTTCAACAGTCTTTGTTACTTATGGGCCCATCTTCAAGAAATTTGGTACGCGGGTTCCCAACACTAACTGAATCCTACTTACGTACATATATACGTCCATAGCCTGCAGCTCGGTCACCGTGTGAGGCGGCGTTGGGTCCCCCATCCCAACGCCTCCCACGTTGTTGACTGCCTGCCTATATAAGGCCGTCTGTCGCTCCAGTCTCTATATTCCCTTCCTTGCTTCACCACAGTATTCACGTCTCTCTGCTGATAACTACAGCCTTTTTATTTAATCCACGGCTTCTCCGCTGTATTATTGTTCATTTATTACGATTATAGTTATTGTGTAGGTATTTTAGACTTACTTTACATTTTTCAGTTACACATTTCCTTTATCATTCCAACCGTACCCCCATTAACATGTCTATCGAGGTGATCGCCATCGATCAAAGAACTGTCACTTACCAAATGGTTTCCATGCCCGGAGATGGCACCTGCCTTTTCCATTCTCTTTGTTACATATTGCACGGCCATATCAGGTTCACTCTTGATATCCGGAGGAACATTGTGTCTTATGTATTGAATGACTGGGACAGGTTCAAGGTGTGGACTGATGACGGTACAGGAGATAATTATACTACACAGGAGCACTATAAGAGTGAAATGCTTAAGCCTTTCACCTATGGTTCTGCATGTGAGTTGATGGCTGCCGCTGAATTGTTCGGTTGTCGCTTTCAAGTGTACCGAAATGACCAAATATCTTACACCTTTCGACAACCGCCAATGCCTCTTAAACATCTTAGATTCACAGGTGACGATTTCAGTAGTGGACACTTTGATGTTTAGAAAAGTTTAAACTGTCAAAGGCTGGATGAGAAGTTATCAATGAAACTGGTTGTATACTTACAACGCTTGACAGATGCCGAATGTCTCTTCAACACAAGTCCTACAAATACTGTCATAATTGAAACAAACCATGAAACTCAAACCGATTATGACAGCAGCAATCCAAGCTGTGAGATTTGAAACAAGATTACTGTTCACATGGTCAACTGTATGTTGCATGCTCAAGAGTAAGCTCAGCGCACGGAGGGCCGAACTGACAACGTGGCATACAAAGAGATCCTTAACAAATAATTATTGGTATATTTTCCCTCAGTTTAAAAAGGTTTAATTTTCTTCTTAATAAAAATTTTAAGGCAGTTCTTCGCCGCTGCGAAGCGCAGGTATTTTGCTAGTTCCTGTATAACTGCTTGGTACATTTTAATATATATATTTTTTTTTAGCTAACTTAGTTTTCTAATGTCTATATTGTTCCCTAAATAAAGAATTTGGGAAATATCAGTTCACTTAATTAGCCCAGAGTTCAATTAAAAACCCCAGACCAAGTTTGGGAAACACTGTTCTAAAATATACATTTTTTAACAGGGAGCAGTTTCAGGAACAGGCTAAACTTGTTTTAGAAGAAAACCAGCTGTTAATGGAGCAGTCTGAAATTCAACAAACAAAAACAAAAGAGGTTAACAGCAAACATGTGTGGGAAGGTAAGTATTTACACATAGAATTTATAACTTTTCTCCTTAATTGATTGTTTTTGTATTAATAACTTTTTTGGTCATGCTATTAACACCAGAATCCCTGATGCCTACGAAAAAACTTGTAGTCCCAGCCCACCTTAAATCCCTTTGCACCTCTCCATCAGTGTATATTGTGTTGAAAATGCATCGATCAGCACAAACAGCAGGCAGCCTGCTCTCCCATCCCCCGCCTTGATGGACCTCAGCTCGGGGAAAAAGTTACTCTCAGCACAAGCCAAGGCTCCTTATCTGTGTGTGAGTTTCATGGAGTTGTATAGGGTAAATAATACAGTATATCGTTATTTGGAATACATGCATTTCATGTGTTTTCCGTGTCTACAAAAATCTGGGTAAGTGTAGGATGAAAAGAAATGCTGAATGCATACCTAAACCAGAAACTGGTTCCATGTTATACTAATAATGTGAAGTGAAGTGTATAATGTGTAAAGACTTAAGTCCAAATATCAAATAAACACATGCGCTTTTGTTATGAATATAACCAGCATTTGATTTACATGTTGCTGTCAATGAGTTAAAAACCCAAGCTCAAATGTCAATTGAGAGGAAGTTGAGAAGTTGACAGTTAAGAACTGGTGCTTTAAACCTCAAAGATACCAGGTTCAAGACCAGGCACTCTGCGTTTTGAAGAGTGAGCTGCTATTATTATTATTACTGTAATATAACAAAAATGTACATTTGATTTGAGTCTGTAACACCCGGTGGAAATTTTGGCTACTTGTAAAAGTTAGCACTTATTTTTTTTATTATTCAGTTTTATTCTCTAAGTGATGTTTACGTGGTACAACAAACTTGACTCTCCCTCTCTGAGTTGATGGCATTTATGTCCATTCTTTTCACAAGAGCAGTGCTATGGCTGATGCCTGCTCAGAACTATTTCTTGTACCGCCAATCAAAGATGCAATGTCCCTTGATCGTTATCAGACTGAAAAAAGGCAGGACCGTAACAACAGACAGGTTCTTCACAGCGCTTTCACTGGCTAATAGACTGCTGCACTCTGTTTGGCGCCATAAGTAAAATGGGACTTCCACCTGCAGCTAAAGTCACTTAAGTACGTGAGCAATTCACCACACTGCTGTTTTGATCTGGCATGTGTATGCACCCAAAAAAAGAAGTCTGACTGCAGTCTCGTAATATTGCTCACGTACTGAAGTATTAGCATGGCAATGACAGATCTAAAAACTAGCGTAGAGAGTCTCTCGCCTACTGCAGAGTCTCAAACTGCAGGTGGAAGCTGCCGCCAAACTTTTTGTGGCATACAACATATACTTTGTCAGCATGCCCGTGTCGCTCAAACACAGGAAGCTCTGCAGTCTACTTTTGACTTTATGCTGTAGGAAGAGAAGTAAACAAATCAGGATAAACAGGAAAATAACACTCGATGTGATTTTTGTATTATTAATATGTAGCCTTAGAATGCCTAATCTCACAGACTTACCACTGTTTATAAGGTATTATTGTTTATAACTTATCCCCACTTTCCCTTCTATATCTATAACCTCAGGCAATTAGATGTAGTAAAAAGACAAGCAGGAGTTAAGTTACACATAAAATAATGTATTACTGGTAATATTCATAAATAATAACAAAATGCAAAGTACATTTGAATATTAGCAACCATATAACCTGATTAAATGGTGATGTGTAACTCAGGTGGCACACAGACTTGTAGTTACTTAAAATGTCTCTAGTTAAGGCATCATTGGTGCTCAGCTTTCAGCCACATGTCTGTTCAATATGTCTGCTGAGCTGTGCTCTTTATTATGTTTTTTTCATCAGTTCATGATGTGATGGTCTTCTTAAATTTGTTAGTAAGAAAGATGCTTCTTCATCATATGTTGGTTAGCAAGCAAGAGAGAATGTGGTTGAGCAAGCACATTTATGGGTTTTCTGTCCAACCCCTACAGACAATAGGACATCATGGTACTAAGAGGCCACTGAGAAAAGCCAATTCCAAACAGCCATACCTCAGACCAATGGGGAAAATAGAACATCTTAACACCTATCAGCCCCCTCAAGACCATATGTTAAAGTACATCTTAGCCTACTTGTGGGGGTAGAAAGACTTTAGCAAAGAAACACTCGCCAAACTGGTTTAAGACACATCCCCCAAATCCTGTCTTAAAATTACAAATAGACTCAGTTGTAAAAGGGGTGGGGTTGGTAAACACTAAATTACATTGCTTTGCCTAAATTACAAATAAAGACGTACAAAATATTTATCAAGTTAAATGCAAAATCTCACATCACAACACCTATAAATATTTTTTATATAAAGACCATCACAAAACATAATCAAAAGCAGGACTTTGCACAATACCTTGGTGAGCTCCGCATGCCTTGTTCATCTTCATCTGACTTCACCTCTGCTATAGCATGTCTTTATTTGAAAAGAGCAGAGTCAGATCAGGGGAAGTGTGGATGCAACTAAAAGAATAAGACTAAATTAAAAAAGGTAACCTTCACAAGAACCATACATTTATATATATATTTGGTTTCTTGGCTGCAAATTATAGTTGAAATAATAGCACTGCTGTGCACAAAATCGAGTCCAAAACAGAACTGAGGGAATAGGGAAAAGGTGGAGGTTTTTAAAGGGGAAGACAGGAAGTGAGATCAAAGGGGTTGGGCTTATGAAGGTCTTCAGCCATAGGTTCGAGCCCGGATGTGACATCACAGGGGCTGGAGCCGGCAAGGTCTTCTTTCATAGGCTCGGTCTCGAAAGTGACGTCAAGAGGGCCAGGTGGAATCTCCAGTGAATGGTCTGCAGGAAAGGGAGAAAAAGAGTCAGTGCACGCTGCCACATCCTGGTATGACTCGGAACTGCCCTTACTCAAGCCCTTTAGCTGCCTCCCATGCGCACGTGTGTGACAAGGCCCGCCCCAAAGAGCCCAGCCCAGACCTGTTGAGTCGGGTAATCCTGACCGAGAGGTCATGAACCCGAGAAAGAGCATCAGCGTTGGTGTGAAGAGTGCCCCGACGATGAACGAGCGAAAACTTGTAAGACTAGAGGTCAAGAAACTACCTGGTGACCCGCGGATTCGACTCCTTGTGCAGGGCCATCTACTGTAAAGGCACATGGTCTGTGACAAGGGAGAATCCCCAGCCCAACAGGTAGTACCTCAGCTGAGTAATCACCCATTTAATCTCCAAAGCTTCTCTCTCCACCACCGCATACCTGGTCACCTGGTCCAACAGTTTCCAGCTTAGGAACATGATGGGGTGTTCCACACCACTGACATTTTGGCTCAGCATGGCCCCCAGGCCTGTGTCCAAAGCGTCCGTCTGGAGGATGAAAGGTAAAGAAAAGCTAGGTGCTTTCAAAATAGGTGCGGACGTAAAGGCCTGCTTCAAGTCACTAAATGCAGCGCCTGTCTTTTCAGTCCATACCACAATGTTTGGGGCCCTCTTCTTTGTCAAATCAGTCAAGGGCGCCGCTCTCTCCGAGAACCAGGTCACAATCCGGCGGCAGTAACCCGAGAAAGGCTTGGACTTGCTGCTTGGTTCGTGGACGGGGCCATTTCAAAATGGCATCTACTTTGGAGCATAGTGGCTTCACGGTACCCCGACCCACCAGATAGCCTAAATGCTTGGCTTCGCTCAATCCAAAGAATCATTTCTTGGGATTAATCTGAAGCCCGGCCTCACCACGTGTCTGCAATACTGCTTTTACCTGCTGTAGGTGTTCCATCCATATGCTGGAATAGATGACCACGTCATCCAGGTAGTCAGCACTGTATGAGATATGAGTCCTGAGCACTTTGTCTACCAGACCCTGAAAGGTTGCTGGAGCCCCCTGTAACCCAAATGGAAGGACATGATACTGCCAGTGTCCGCTAGGGGTGCTAAATGTGGTCTTAACCTTTGCAGAGTCCGTTAAAGGAACCTGCCAGTACCCCTTTCTCATATCCAGTGTGGTCAAATATTGAGCCTGTCCAAGCCTCTCAAGGAGGTCGTCCACTCGTGGCATTGGATAAGCATTAAATTGGGAGACTTGATTAAGACGACCGAAGTCGTTGCAAAACCTCCAACTCCTGTCAGGCTTAGCTATCAATACAGTGGGACTGGACCAGGGACTATAACTTTCCTCGATTACACCTAGTTCCAGCATGTGCTTGATCTCAAGCTCCACTTCAGCTCTTTTTGCCTCGGGAAGACGATACGGACATTCTCAGACTATAACCCCGGGCTCTGTCACAATGTTATGCTCAACCAGAGAGGTTCTTCCGGGGTTTTCACTCACTACCTCCTGGATAGACAGGATAAATGTTTCCAGCTCCCATTGTTGTCTGGGACTTAAATCCACACCAAAGTTAAGGCTAGCCGTGTGAGCAAAGAGTGAGCAGGGCTGACCGGAGGAGGGATCAGGATCCCTGTCTTTCTACGCTTTCAGCAGATTTACATGATAAACCCGCTCCCTCGGCCGACGATTGGGTTGACTCACACAATAGTTGACGAGTCCTTTCCTCTCCTTAACTTCGTAGGGACCTTGCCAATGGGCAGGCAACTTACAGTGGGAGGTATGTACTAGGACCATGACCCATTCTCCCGGGCGAAACTCCCAGAGAGACATGCCACGGTTGTAATATCGGACCTGTGCTGCTTGAGCCTCTTCCATGTGACTTTTAAGGAGGGGCTGAATTTTACCAAATCTATTGCGTAATTGCATGATATATTCCAATATATTTGTAGAGGGAAAAGCATCTTCTTCCCATCCTTCTTTTAAGATATCTAATATGCCCCGGGGTTGTCGCCCATACAATAATTCAAAAGGGGAGAACCCCGTGGAGGCTTGTGGGACTTCCCGTCAGGCAAAAAGTAAGAAGGGGAGGAGCTGATCCCAGTTCCTTCCATCCTTGTTGACCACCTTACAAATCATTTGTTTGAGAGTCTGATTGAACCTCTTTACCAAACCATCGGTTTGAAGTTGATATACTGCAGTCTTTAAATACTTTATTTTAAGTAACTTGGCAGTCTCCTTGAATAGTCTCCGAGGTAAAAGGCATCTCCGGGCAGGAAATGCAAAAGCGACGAACCTCCTCATTGATTCCCGGCAAATAAAAGCGGAGCTTGATCCACTCCAGGGCACCTAGGAGGTGGGCGTGTGCTAATTCACAGACCTGCTGCCGGAAGGTCCGCGGGATTAGCAGTAGCCGCCTCTCCTGCCCATCATGCTCAGCTATGCAATACAGAAGAAAATTTTCCAACACAAAGTGAGAACCCTGTGGCATCA
The DNA here is from genome assembly GCA_026402145.1 of Polypterus bichir lapradei. Classification (NCBI taxonomy): domain Eukaryota; kingdom Metazoa; phylum Chordata; class Cladistia; order Polypteriformes; family Polypteridae; genus Polypterus; species Polypterus bichir. The sequence continues at coordinate 12,990,037 of JANRMT010062806.1, read as the reverse complement.
ACTGGTGAGTGCGCTGGCTGTTGACCAGGACCACTGCATTTTTGGCAAACTTAAGGGAGTCGTCATTCCACTGTTCCCTTTTAAAAGATGCCGGCATTTCTCTAAATTGAAAGTGCAAAAGTCTGAGAGGGTCCGGACCGACCTCGAGGGGCGTGGTTTCCTCCTGTTTCGTCTCGGCGCTCGTGGATGATATATCGGGACGCAACGGTCCAGAAGTTGCCACGTCACTCAGGGAGGCTGCTTCCTGTCTGTCTGCCGACTGATTACACGGCGTAGAGGCAGCTTGAGATGGCTCATCCCCGTCTATAACTAGGCCTAAGTTAAACCCAGGAGTGGTATGTGTCTCACCGCTTTTAATTTCAGACCAGTCCCGCCCCAGTACCACCGGGAGTGGTGGATTTGGGAGGACCGCCACGGTTAATTTTTTTACTGGTCCTCCCTAACTGATGACACAGATGGCGGACCTGTACCAGCGGATTTCTCCGTGGACACAGGTTATACTGGTCTTAATTTTCGATCACTGTCGTGGCAGCACAAATTGGCGGGCAACAATGGTAATGTTGCTGCTGTAATTGAATAAAGCTGTGGTCCTATACCCGTTTACGATCACCACGCCTGTGTGTGGGGCCACCAACGGGTTAGTCAGAGCACACCAACCCCTCCTCCCCCTCCACCTGCATCCCTCCTCGCTTCCAATCGATTTGCGAAGCTGTGACTCCGGGGACGCTCGCAAAAGCTCCAGTTGTACGGGGTGGGGGGCTAGGTTTTGGGATGTACTCTGGCTGAGTTCGACAAAGGAATGGTTCTGCTCCCTCTGATTGTGAGGCCGTCCTTTGAGTCTCCAGAAGCTCTATGAGCTCTGCCATGTTCTTAAACTGCTTACCCCAGACTGGCTGGATGAAGCCACGGGGAAGCGCTTTCAGGATCAGATAGCAGGCTACCTGCTCTATTTTTTGGTAGGGCTTGTTCTCAGATGGCCATAACCACTGTCCAACATTGCCCAGAAGGACCAGGCTTGTTTGTGGGTCGGCCGCTCTGGGTTCAACCTCCAGTTTTTTACTTTATTCACCTGCCATTCTGGGGCACCCCTAGGTGGTAATTGGGGCTCTGGTTTCACAGGGAGGTGGGCAGTCTCCTCCGAGAGAGCATAATAAGCCCCTTTTGCCTCGCCCTCCAGAGCAGCCCAACTCTGTGAGCCCCTCCCACACACTCCCTGGCCTCTCTAGGTTGTCTAGTTAAGCATGCCAGGAGCGGAGCCCGTACTGGGTCTTGCCGAACCACAGGACACCCTCCCCGCCTGAAAACTCGGCCCCAGTACGCTGCCACCTGGGTACATTGCAGGTCCTGTCCCCTTCTGTTCCAGGACTTCACCATCCTGCCGACTACGCCATTGTCACAAAAGCCACAAAGAGCCTTAGCAAGGTTTGGGGCAGCCACCTGTATATTTGGTTTCCTGGCTGCAAATTGTAGTTGAAATGATAGCACTGCTGTGCACAAAACCGAGTCCGAATTAGAACTGAGGGAATAGGGAAAAGGTGGAGGCTTTTAACAGGGAAGACAGGAAGTGAGATCAAAGGGGTCCGGCTCAAGAAGGTCTTCAGCCATAGGTTTGAGCCTGGACGTGACATCACAGGAACCGGAGCCGGCAAGGTTTTCTTCCATAGGCTCGGTCCCGAAAGTGACGTCAAGAGGGCCAGGTGGAATTTCCCGTGAATGGTCTGCAGGAAAGGGAGAAAAAGAGTCAGTGCACTCTGCCACATCCTGGTATGACTCGGAATTGCCCTTACTCAAGCCCTTTAGCTGCCTCCCATGCGCACGTATGCGACATGTATAATAGTAACAATAAGAGCACCTCACTACTCAAAACATTACATTCTGGGAAACGGCCAGCATCAAACCCGCGACCTCTTGATTATGAATCAGCAGTTCTTACCTTTTGTGAAAGTGTTTTATTTGATTTTTGGACTTCAGACTTACCACATTATATACACTTCATGTGAAAATTATAGTGTAGTGCTCAAAAATGTTCCTTCCATTGATAGACAAACCCAGCACAACTCCCTTTTTGTCCCCCAGCTCATCCATTGCTTGCTCAGCTGGCAGAGGCTTCAGCAGCTGTGATCCTTGCCCACTAGTGGCATCGTTCTTGCTCGCTCTGATGTACCTTGGATCCTAGAGAGGATGCCACCTCGATCACACCCACTTCTACAAGATGATCCGCCCCTAGAGCACAAATCCTTTGCACCTTCCTGGGGACAGCAACCATGCTGTCTTCCCCCTACTGGCTGGTCCTATCTCTACACCCCAATGCTCTTCACACGGGTCTACTTCTATTCTGTCTTTCTTCTCTCCTCTTCTGTCCCATGCAGGCTACTTTAACCTCTGCTGCCTAACTGAGCACAGGTGCGAAGAGCAGCTCCTTCTGTGGTATCATTGAGGTGTCTGACTTTGCCACCTGGATCCACAAGTGCATGCAGTACGGTCAGCCAGTTTCCCAATTAACCACGGAGCAAAAGGCACTTGCGCACACCCATACTCATTTGGAGCCTCATCTAATCTTATCACACAAATTAAGGAACATTCATATAAAAATATGAAAACTATATAGAAAAATATAATATTTAGTTTTTCTGGCATTTTAGTTATGTTATCTTTAGAAAAAAAAATATCTGGGGTGCTCTATTCAGTCCTAGAGGTCACATGAGTGGCATGGTTATTTGTGTTGTGGTTTGCTGGAATTAAACTGGCTTCCCTGATATTGTTTACAGTATGTGGACCACAGAAAACTAAATTTGGATATACCACTTACGTGATGAGATTTGTCTTTGAGATACTTGTGTATAACTTTGATAGAACTATGACTTAGAAGTGTATGGTAGCAGAAATCCTTTATTAAGCAGCCCCAGGCATGTTTACCTTTTGTTTATGCACATAAAAATCTGTCTCTAACAGCAGACTGATAAATAACAAGTCAATATTAGTATATTATAAAGATCGGGTACAGTTTGGAAGAGGAAGAAGAAGAAGAAGAAGAATATAAGATAGCTGGTCTCACTGCTGTCCTGTGGACCTTCCCTTTCACTCTTGCTTATACTGGTCTGTCACAAATTACTCCTAACACTTTTCTCCACCCATTCCAAACTGCCTGCACTCTTTTTCAGCTCTCTTCAACAATCCCTTTTACTCTGTACTGTTGATCTCAAGTATTTAAATTCATCCACCTTTGCCAGCTCTACTCCCTGCATCCTCATCATTCCACTGACCTCCTTCTCATTTACACATATGTATTCTGTCTTGTTTCTACTGACCTTTATTCCTCTCCTCTCTAGAGCATATCTTCAACTCTCCAGGGTCTCCTAAACCTACTCTCTCTACAGATCACAGTGCCATCAGCAAACATCATAGTCCACAGGGACACCTGTCTATTCTTTCCTGTCAACCTGTCCATCACCACTGCAAATAAGAAAGGGCTCAGAGACGATCCCTAATGCAATCCCACCTCCATGTTGAATGCAATCACCATGTTGAATGCATGTCACTCCTACCACTGACCTCACAACTATCATACATATCCTGTGCAACTATTATATACTTCTCTGCTACTCCCAACTTCCTCATACAATACCACAACTGCTCTCGATGCACCCTGTCATATGCTTTCTCCAGGTCCACAAAGACACAATATAACTCCTTCTGGCCTTCTCTGTACTTCTTCATGAACACCCTTAGAGCAAGCATCGCATCTGTGGTGCTCTTTCCTGGTATGAAACCATGCTGCTGCTCGCTAATCATCACCTCCCTTCGTAACCTAGCTTCCACTACTCTTTCCCATAACTTCATGATGTGGCTCATAAATTTTATCCCCCTGTAGTTACTACAGCTTCACACATCCCTTTTATTTGTAAAAATAATTACCAATACACTTCTTCACTCCTCAGGCATCCTCTCACTTTCCAAGATTCCAACTCTAATGCCATCTCTCCTAAACACCTCCATGCTTCCACAAGTATGTCATCTTGACCAGCTGCCTTTCCATTCTTCATCCTCTTCATAGCTGCCCTTACTTCCTCCTTGCTAATCCATTGCACTTCCTGATTCACTATCTCCACATCATCCAACCTTCTGTCTCTCTCATTCTCTTCATTCATCAGCCTCTCAAAGTACTCTTTCCACCTGCTCAACACACTCTCCTCACTTGTAAGTACTTTTTCATCTTTATCCTTTATCACCCTAACCTGCTGCACATCTTTCTCAGCTGGGTCCCTATATCTAACAAATCAGTGCAGGTCCTTTTCTCCCTTCTTAGTGTCCAACCTTTCATACAACTCATCATACTCCTTTTACTTTAGCCTTTGCCACCTCTCTCTTCACTTTATGCCTTATCTCCTTGTAGTCTTGTCTACTTTCTGCATCTCTCTGACTGTCCTACTTCTTCACCAACCTCTTCCTCTGTATACTCTCCTCTACTTACCCATTCCACCACCAGGTATCCTTTTCCTCCTTTCTCTATCCAGATGTCACGCCAAGCACCCTTCTTGCCGTCATCCTTACTACATCTGCTGTAGTTGCCCAACTGTCTGGTAACTCTTCACTACCCCCCAGTGCCCGTCTTGCCTCTAAACACAACCTTGCAGTCTTCCTTTTTCAAATTCCACCATTTGAGCGTTGTCTCTGCCCTCACTCTCTTCCTCTTCTTGATCTCCAGCGTCATCCTACAGACCACCATCCTATGCTGCTTGACTACACTTTCTCCTGCCGCCACTTTGCAGTCTTCAATCTTCTTCAGATTGACTCTTCTGCATAAGATGTAATCTACCTGTATGCATCTTCCACCACTCTTGTATGTCACCCTATGTTCCTCCCTCTTCTTAAAATACGTATTCACCACAGCCATGTCCATCCTTTTGGCAAAATCCACTATCATCTGACCTTCTTCATTCCTCTACTTTACACCATACCTACCCATCACCTCCTCATCTCCTCTGTTCCCTTCACCAACATGTCCATTGATATCCGCTCCAATCACCACTTTCTGTCCCTTGGGTACACTGTTCATCACTTCATCCAACTCACTCCAGAAATATTTTTCATCCATCGCATACCCAACTTGTGAGGCATATGCACTAACAACATTCATCATCACACCTCCAATTTCTAGCTTCATAATCATTACTCTGTCTGACACTCTGTTCACCTCCAAAACACTTGACATACTGTTCCTTCAGAATAACCCCTACCCCATTTCTCCTCCCATCCACACCATGATAGAACAATTTGAATCCACCTCCAATCCACCTGAGTTTACTTTCCTTCCATTTAGTCTCTTGCACACACAATATACCAACCTTCCTTCTGTCCATCATATCTGCTAACTCTCTCCCCTGTGCATATTAAGGAATTTTCAAAAAATGCTTGTGAAAACATTTACGAAGGAACTACTATTCTCCATCAGGTGAAAGAAAAAGCACATAAAACTGGTGATAAGGACACATACAGACTGGGCAGGAATAGGCTAAATAATGCAATCAGATATGCTAAATGGAAACACAAAAATAAACAGGAGCTTCAGTTTTCAGCAAAAAAAAGCTCCTCTGTATGGAGAAGCCTTGTTTGTTACGAATTACAAAAAGACATCTCCCTCCCTGACAAACTTAACAAGTTCTATGGCAGATTTGTACAAGGTGCTTAATATCTATATTTGCTCTGCTCCTCCAGCTCTGAAGTGGTTTTAACACCACCCACTTCTTCACAAATGCCTCACCCCTCTTCTTCCTTTTCTATCAAAGAATACGACATCTGGAAGCTGTTTTCAACACAGAACTGCAAAAAGTCAGCCGGTCCTGATTCTGCCTTCACAGATATCTTTAACCAGTGACTTGCGCAATATACTGTACCGGATTGTTTTAAATCTTCTATTATTGTTCCTGTTCCCCAAATTGATAAAATAAGCTGCCTCAATGATTACAGACCTATTGCTCTTACTGCAGTTCTAACCTATTTGAAGTCAGTTACTGCTACTGTTCTTGGCCCTCTTCAGTTTGCATATCGAGCAAATAGATCTGTGGACGATGCCATCAACAAGTGCCTTCATTTTATGCTGGGGCATCTGGGCAGTAAAGGAACTTATGCCAGAATACTGTTTGTTGACTTAAGTTCAGCTTTTAACACCGTTGTCCCTGAACTATTGTTAACTAAACTTCTACAAACTGAACTGAATCCTTTCATCTTTAAATGGATTTACAGTTTTCTGGTAAACCGGAAACAATACGTTTGTGTGGGCTCACACCTCTCTGGCTGTCTCCATATTAGCACAGGTGCCCTTCATGGCTGTGCACTTTCCCCCCTACTTTATTCCTTGTACACCAATGACTTTAAGACCACTGATCCTTCAGTTAAAATCATTAATTTTGCTGATGACACCACCGTTATTGGTGTAATTACTAATGGCAACAAAACACATTATAGAAAAGAGGTGTCTCATCTTGTATCTTTGTGTGCGTCCAACAACCTAGTGCTCAATAACAATAAGACAATGGAAATGATGTTTGACTTTTGCAAACAGCAGTTACAACCTGTCCCACTAGAAAGTAATGATTCTACGGTAAATATGGTGTAATCCTTCAGATTTCTGGGCACAGCTATAACGAACAATCTCAGCTGGGACCTTAACGTCACCTACATCACTGAAAAGGCACAGCAGCGATTGTACTTCTTACACCAACGAAAGAAATTAAATATTTCCCAGCCAATCCTAGTTCAATTTTACAAAACGACAATTGAAACTGTAATCACATTCTCCAGTGTTGTCTGATTTGGTTCAGCAACGGCACACTCCAAAAATAAATTACAGTGTGTTGTGAGATCTGCTGAGAAAATAATTGACTGTACCCTTCCACTTGGTGCAGACCTGTATACATGTTGTGTCACTATGTCAAAGAAGAATCACCATGGACTCATCTCACCCTGCTCATCACTTATTCCATAACCTCTCCTCTGGTAAATGCTTCCAGTCAATTAAAACCAAAACTAACTTACACCTCAATAGTTTCTTTCCCAGAGCCATAGCCCTCTCAAACCCATAACCTAGCCTGACTTCTTTGTATATTCATGCATTCTATCATATACTGTATGTGTGTATGTGTTAGTGTGTGTGTATAGTATATGCACATTGTTTTAAATCTTATTTAAAAACACACTTTTACTCTCTGGCTTTTAACCTAGTATGATGTGTTGGCTATCTGTATACTTTTTATTATGAATCTCTTTAGCTCTTATGTGTTTATGTGTTTCTGTTTCATTTACCTTTGGTTATTGTGTGTCTGATATGTTGGGGTTTTATTGTACAGCACTTTGGTCAGCCTTGATGTTGTTTTTAAATTGCTTTATAAATAAATAAATAAAATACATAAATTGTCAAATGAATAGATAAATGTCCGATAAAGGTTTGGGGCAGTCTCTCATATACTTGAAACCTGCCTGCAAGATAGTTAATGGGCAGTCTCTCATATACTTGAAACCTGCCTGCAAGATAGTTAATTAATTGCACAGCTGCATACAGATTCGAGTCCAGAACAGAACTGACTTGAAAGAGGTAAAGATGGTAGTTTTATGGAAAGGCAGAGGAAGTGACATCATCAGGGTCAGGACTAGAAGTGACATCTTCGGGGTCAGGCAGAATTTCCCGTAACTGGTCTGCAGAGCAGTAGAGTGTTGTACCGTGTTAGCCATAGGTTGATACAGGAGAAAGTAGGGTGAAATGACATCTTTTATTGGCTAACTAAATAGATTACAAATGCAAGCTTTCGAGGCAGCTAAGGCCCTGTCATCAGGCAAGGTGTAACAAAGAAACTGAAAAATACTCTCACAAAGTGATTTTCTTCTTTCTTCTTAACAACCTTTTTGTTCAGATGTTAGCAAATGAATACACCTGAGATGAATTAACCCTGAACAAAGAAAACAATGAACTAATTAATAAAATGCAGAGTTAAGATGACCATCACTAGAGAAAGTCCTGTAAGGTTTTTTTTTGTAAATGCATTGTCTGTAAGATAGGCCACTGATGTAGTCAGCTGACCAATCAGTCTGTTAGTCCACATATCTGGTCATAAAACTCTTGTCTATATTATGACCATTTTGTAAAGTGTTGAATTTAAGCATAAGTTTGTATTCCCATTCTCTCCGCTCCTGTTGGGTCTTGAAATTACCTGTAAGCACAGTGACCCTCAGATCCTTTATGCTGTGGCCATTACTGTTAAAGTATGCTGCTACCGGAAGATCAATGCTGTTCTGATTAATATGAAATCTGTGTGAGTTCATTCGCTGGCGCAGTGTCTGACCAGTTTCCCCTATATACAGTCCAGTGTTGGGGCACCTTATGCATATTGTCAGGTAGACCACATTAGCAGATTTGCATGTGAACGGACCCTTTATTTTATGCTCCTGCTGGCACCTGGCACCTGGTCTGTCATGTAGATATATGTGCACAGGCGCCACTCTTGTTCTATAGGCAGGGAGATTTGCCACTTGCTGCCAAGCCACACATAGAGTTTCGGACAATCAGTTGTTTGAGGTTTGGTGGTTGTTTGTATGCAAGGAGGGGAGGTTCTGGGAATATATCCTTCAGTTTATTGTCTTTCTGTACCATGGGTTGAAGCTTTTTCATAATTTTGCGAAGTGTTTCCAGATGTGGATAAGTTACAACTAGTGGGACCCAGTTCTTGGTTTCTGCACCTTTGTATTCCAGAAGGTTTTCTCTGGGTATAACCGTAGCTTTCCTGATTTGTAGGTCAGTTGATTTGGGAGTATATCCTTCTTGGGATGATGTATCCATTGGGTCTGAGTAAATACGATTGTAACGTATTGCCTGGCTGTAGATGATGGAGTTCCGTATATGCTTTGGGTGGAAACTGTCATTTCTTGGATATGTCCGTCTGTCTGTTGGTGTGTGAAAAATAGAGGTCATAAGGGTACCGTCCTTTATGCGAATGGTAGTGTCCAGAAAGCTGATTTCTGTTTGTGAATAATTTAATTTAAGTTTTATGTGGAATGAATTGTAATTCCTATGGAAGTAAAGAAGGTCTTTTTTGCTTGCGGTCCAGATTATAAGAATGTCATCTATGTAGCGAAGGTAAAGCATTGGTTTTATTGCACATGTTGACAAGAAGACCTGTTGTAATCTTGCCATTAATAAGTTTGCGTAATGGGGTGCGAAACGACATCCCATTGCAGTTCTTATTAGTTGTAAGTAAATGTCCTGACCAAAAGAAAACACATTGTGAATTAGTATGAATTTTATCAGTTGTATCACTGGCTCTGTTTGTAAGCCATGTTGTTGCAGGTACGTCTGACAGGCCATCATCATGGGGGATGTTTGTGTATAATGCCTCTACATCCATTGTAACAAGGAAGAATCCCTCAGAAATGGTGTGTAGGGCAGCAAGTTTTTAAGGAGGTGGGTAATGTCCTGTACATAGCTGGGTGTGTTTCTGGCAAGGGGTTTGAGAATGCTTTCAACCCATCCTGAAATATTTTCTGTCAGTGTGCCAATTCCTGAGATTATTGGCCTTCCTGGGTTCCCATCTTTATGAATTTTGGGGAGCATGTAGAAGTATCCCACTTTTGGATCTAAAGGGATTCGACTACTGATGTGGTCCTTGATGTTAACAGGTAAGTTGCTTAACAATTTCTTCAGTTCTTTCTTGTAAACATCAGTGGGGTCCTCCTGTAGTTTTCAGTAATAAGTGGTATTAGAAAGCTGCCTCTGTGCCTCTTTTATATAATCAGAAATGTTCATGATTACTAAGGCACCCCCTTTATCGGCTGGTTTGACAATGATCTCTGTGTTTTCCCTTAGTGAGTGTATGGCTTGCTTTTCTTGTAAACTGATATTGTATACCTGGTTCTGCTCTCGGTCCAGGATCTCAGTTTTGACCCTCTGTTGGAAACTGTCTATGTATCTGTCCAGAGTGGGGTTTCTCTCGGGTTTTGGTGTCCATGTTGGTTTTTTTGTGGAGTTATTTTATCGGTTAATGCTTGCTTCCTGTGTATTACTGTCCTCCTTACTATGGAAGAATTCTTTAAGTCTGAGCTTTCTGAAAAATTTTTCCATATCACTGCACAGTCTGATTTTGTCGATAGGTTTGACCGGACAGAATGAGAGGCTCTTTGAGGAAAGAGAGAAGGGATTAGTGCATTCCGCCACCCCATGGTCTGGCCTGGAATTACCCTCATTTGAGCCTTTTAGCTGCCTCCAATACACGCGTGTGTGACGAGGCCCAGGCTTAGACCCATCCGGTCAGGAGAGGTTTTGAAAGAACATCGGCGGAGGCGTGTAGGGATTCACGTCGATGAACAAGCGAAACTTGTAAGGCTGTAGGTCAAGAAACCACCTGGTGATGCACAGATTCGATTCCTTGTGAAGGGCCATCCACTGTAAAGGTGCATGATCCATGACAAGAGTGAACCCCCTGCCCAACAGGTAGTACCTCAGCTGCATAATCACCCATTTATTGCCAAGGCCTCCCTCTCCACTGCTGCAAACCTGGTTTCTTCCAGCAGTTTCTGACTCAGGAACATGATGGGGTGTTCGATGCTCTGGCTCAGCACGACACCAAGACCTTTGTCCGTCTGCAGAGTGAAAAGCAGAAAAAACTTAGGAGCTTTCAAGACTGGTGCTGACAGTATAAGGTACATAATGTCAATTAAAATGATTAATGACTTTAAGCCCCGTCCCTTTCCTCTGATTGGTGGATTTGCATACATGCAGTGGATTGGTGAATGACAACCTGTCCCCGCCCAGACTCCACCTTAATCCCACCCCCTCCACCTGATTGCTTAAGCAAACTGTTAAAGGCATTTTGATGGATGTCTGCCCCCACCTTGAACCCAGTCCCACCCCCACCCACCTGTTTGGTCCTCCTTTCTGTCGAGAGCAGTTTGATGGATGTCTGCCCCCTCGTTGAACCCACCACCACAACCACTTCCCAGCCCCCCTCTCCCGAGCACAAGCCCAGACATGCCCCGGGGGGGCCGTGGCCCCCCCACTTCCCAGCCCCCCTCTCCCAAAGACAAGTCCAGGCATGTTGCTGCTGGACCCTTGACAAGTCCAGGCACATTCCTATCCATACCCTGCCAGCCCGCCCTACATGTCCATCCGTGCATGAAGGGCCTGCCACTACCTCGGCCCCTGGTCAGCCAGCACCTGTTGTTTACCCCTCCACTTCCCAGACCCTTCTGAAAGTGGTGTATTAAAAAGAGAAGCATCTTCTTCGGCTATATCTATCATTTTAATATTAACACGAGATTAAAATATCTGTCTAATCTTTGCTTTATCACTTACTAGTCCAGCCTTTTTCCATCTCACAGACAGACTCTGCAGTAAAAACAGCCTTAGTGGTGATTCAAGCTTCCCATCTCACAGAAAGACAAGCAGCCCCGCTTTTAGCAACCCCTGCGAGCATTTCTCAGTATGCCTGCTCTCTTTCTCTCTCAGAGCACAGACACGGGCTGAGCCAGCCCCTGCTGCAGCGTTGAGCGCGATCGCCTTCACCCAGTTGTGTGCTTCGAGCACCCATCCCCCGCTGGGTGAGTCCCTGCAAGCTCTCCTACTTGTAAACAGCTGTGTGTAAGCTCGCCTACCCCCAGGCGGGAGCGGGCTCGAGGCCGCGCAGACCCTCTGTCCATGATGGATTGATCTTTTAAAGTTAAGGGATTTTTAAAGATTAGCTTGTAAAGCGCGAGATAACTACTAGTTAGCCCTTTAAAAATCACACATAGTTAAATAATATGCAGCAGTTCCCTTTTAAATCACGTTTGAGACGTATAAAAAATCTAGCCTGGGCTGTATAATTTGTAATTATATTAATTAATATAATTTGTATAAAAATCGATCTAAAACAAGCCCTTTTCTATTCAAACTCACCCCACATTTTAAATACATGTATCTTCAGCTGACCCTAAGGAAACATCTTGTGGAAGCAAACAGCCCGTATGGCTCGGGGAGGGGGTGATGGTTCCAGCAGGGGCCGATTTCACATTTCAGCTGTGTAAAGTGGTGGCTGATACCAAAAATGTTCACATATATACAGAGCTTAACCTTAGGGCTTATTTTCCGGGGTCTGTCTAAAATCAGACAAAAGACATCTGCTTAAAAAGAGCAAAACCTTAATTTCCTTCATTACATTGTCCTCCTGGCTGGGTAATGAACCATGTCCTGTACATGTTGAGATGCCAGCCCATGCCTGTCGTCCCTTACACTATATATCATGTTTGGTTACTCTTTTTGTAAGTAAGGAGTAATATAATTAAGTTATTTTTGAAAGTAACACCACACTGCTCAAGAGAGACAGATTCCATGTGTGTTTTTGGATTTGCTGTGGCCAGTGATGATTTTTAATTTTTTGCTTAGCTCATTTCTATAACATAGGAGTCCTTTGACAAAGGAAAACTCTGTAAATACACTTGTGCATTTAAACGGAGATTTATAAGAAAGCAGGTTTCTACCTTAGCCTGGTTACTCACCTTATCCCAGTTTTGTACGTGCATGTAAAAGCACTCACTGTTACACTAGCACAAATTTTTTATATTTTCTGACTACTCAAAAACTACAATTATTTCTATTAACACAGGTGATAATTAGAAAACATTTTACTATTTTTAATTAAAACGTTAAAAACAGAAAAACCCAATTATGATTTTTGTTTTGTCATGGGAGGGTCCTAGGGTGACACTTTTCCCCTTTATACTCTTTCTTATGTAGACCTTCGCACATATTCTGACCAAAATAGTTCATCACTTCCCTGTTCCTATAACTTCAGGTAATTAGACAGAGCTCCATAACAGGCAAGAGAAAAGTATTATAGGTCAAATACACAGTGCCATAAAACAAAAAGCAAAATAAAGTGTGAACACCACACAACCTGGTATTGCAAAATGCTTCGTTTTTTTCCAGGTAACCCATTTTTTGTGTTGCTTGAGGTATCAGCCATAAGTCAAGATCTTTCTTTTATTCTTTTTTGATCAGCTTTTATACTGATTTTATAAAGATAATCTAGGTATGATGTGGTCATCCTGTCTCCAAGACAACTTTTCCTTTATTACATTTAAACTTCTTGTCTCTGAAAATTCATTCATAGCTCATACGCTTCTGCTCTTAGAGCCAAGAGGCTATAGTGAGGTGTGCTTGTTTAACTAGAGGCAAGGGATGTAGGAAGCACTCTTCTGCACATCCGAAGTTCATTGAACTAAAATCATGTTTTTAAAATCAGCAGCTTTAGCTTATGCTAGTGACCTCATAAATGGGAGCCAACAGCTCAGCACGCTTGTATAGCTCACAAAATAGCAGAGCTAATTTACTCTTTCTGCTTAAACTAATTATCAAATATTCAGGTAATTCTTAAATAAACACTAATGAATTAGTGAACAAAATACATTTTCAGTAGCCAAGTAAAATGACCAGTTGCTTTAACATGAAAATAAAGCATCTTTAGAAAATAAAGCATCTAAAAGCATCTTTGTAAAGGTCCAATTTTAAAACATTATAAGAAAAATCCTTGTTTCCAAAAGAGTTCTGCCCATTTTTCCAACAGTTTTTTGAGTGATCTTTGGAATCATCAGTGCCTTTCTGATCACATCCACCCCAAACATAGCATATAACTTAATTTCTGTACTCATTTTAAATGATAATAGCCAGTGTAAAGTCCCTAAAGAAACTGGGTAGGAACTGGAGACATCTGATATCTTCTATCATATATCTTTTTTGCAAGCCCAAGTAATTCAGATTCTGCTTACAACACAAATGTACGATTATTTTTTCTCAAATGGCCAAATCTTTGGCATGCTAATCATGAAAAAATAAATAAATTAAAAAATCAGATTTTATTCTCATTACAGTTTATTTGCATATTTTATTATACATAACTTTTATTGACATTTATCTATCTCTATATTTATTTTTCTAGTATTCGAATGTAGTTTAAGTTAATTTGTTTGGGTTCAATAGATGTATTTTTCATATTTTCAATTCTTGTTTTCTTTTTTTCACATCTTCGCACCCCCTAGGTGGGGCCCGCCTCACAGTTTGAGAACCACTGTTGTAAGGTGTTATTTGTAAAACACTCTGTGGCAGTTCAAGTTAAATTAGATTTCCTTGGTTATTCAGCTGTCCATCGGTGTTCCATTTTTGTTATAAATTGTATTTAGTCTCTCTATTTACTAAACATTTTATATGATGATTAAAAAACAGTTATCTTGTTCAGGATTTAATTTAAAACCACATTTTCATCAACAGGTTATAACCACTTTGGTACTCAGGGTGCTTTGTACAATACAAAGTTTTAGAAATTCTGTTAACGCTTGGTAATAGCTTTCCGTTTTACATTAGTTATGAACCCTGAAAAATAAGAATGGTTATAGTATGTTATAGTTGTATATACACTACAGGGCTGATGATTAGGCTTATAATTTAGTCTCTCTTTATTTACTAAACATTTTATATGTTGAATAGAAAACAGTTATCTTATTCAGGCTTTATTTTAAAACAGCATTTTCATCAACATGCTATAACCACTTTGGTACTCAGGGTGCTTTGTATAATACAAAGTTTTAGAAATTCTGTTAATGTTTGGTAATAGCCTTCCATTTTACACCATTTATGAGCCCCTGACAAATAAGAATGGTTATAGTATGTTATAGGTGTATATACACTACAGGGCTGATGATGATCAGGCTTATTTTGGACACTTTAGGCAAATCAGGATGGAAAATGTTTTAGTGAATAGTTACATAATATCTATTATGTGTTAGCACAAGGATTAAAATTTTACTAAAATTGTGAGGTTTATTCTTTCTTTTAGGTAGTCCACGTTACATAGGATGGCTATCATTGAAAACTGCTTTTCCCCTCTGTTTGTGAAAAAGCACCCTTTGTTTTAGTAGCATTCAGGGTGAAGGGGATGTAAGTTTGAACTGTGATTCCAAGAGTCAACAAGTGTCTGCAATCTTCTTGAATATGAGTCAAAGGGCCGGGATTTGTGCAGGGATTATAGTCAGGGGCAGAGTTAAGCTAGACATTATTATTCCAAAATGAAACATTGACTCGCCCATATCACAAAGATAAGACAGTAAAAACTAAAATTTACAAATACTAAGTCACAGAGGAGATTAAAAAACATCTTAAAACCAGATCAACAAGGGATCACCCCAAGCTCACCGCACACTACAACAGAACTTACGTGTTCTGCGGTATATTATCAGCTAAACTGTCATCTATGTAGGCAGTTCCGCGGGATTGCAAAGAGTTGGGGAAAACATTATTTGACATCTGCTAGTATAAGGCTAATTAACATTAGCCAGTTATTGTTAGAATCTTATCTGGCACTAAAAGTGAGGCTTGTGTTCCTCCTGATTCAGGAAGAACCTTAAATATTGGAGTTTATTATATTAACTAGACTGGTAGTCTTGATGGTAAGGACATTTGTGCCAAAATAATTAAATAAATTAAGTTAATTATGAAGTAAATAATCACATGAAAAAGTGGAGTTATAAAGGCGTTATTACAATTTGAAAAAAAATGCCGTGATGTTAAAAAAACATTGATAAGTGACAAAACCAGCATGAATAGAAACCTTTTGAAATAAATAATAAATGTTTTTGACATGTGCAGTCTGGAATAGTCTGAATATGTCTTAAAGAGTTAATTTTTAAATAAAACGTAAAAAGGCAAATTAAAAATATTAAATATTAAAGCTGAATAAAACACAGAAGTACTATTTAATGATATCATTAGTGTTATGTATTATCAAGCACCAGGATCTATTTATAAGGTTTATTTAATTTAGTTATAAACAAAATGATTGGTTGCATTTTGCTTTGAAATTAACATTAGTTCGATAGAGCATTAAGGATTAGAATGCAAGACAAGCCTATACACTTAATAACAAATGTTGCCATTTCAATAGGAGTATCTTGGATCTCTGTTTTATTTTAACCTTTTGACAAGAAGCCCCTGGTCAGGGAAATATAACACATATATTGAAAATGAACAGTGCCGACATGCTAATTAAATAGATACAAAATATTTTAGAATATGGACCTGTGCGCTAACCCCATGATTCTGACAAACTAAAGGGTCTTCACTTAATTATCAAACTTCCTGCGGGTGCTATGGATCTTGTAATGGACAGTGCAAAAGCAGAATCTGAATTACTTAGGCTTGCAAAAAAAGATATATGATAGAAGATATCAGATGTCTCCAGTTCCTACCCAGATCCTTTAGGGACTTTACACTGGCTATTATCATTTAAAATGAGTACAGAAATTAAGTTATATGCCATGTTTGGGGTGGATGTGATCAGAAAGGCACTGATGATTCCAAAGATCACTCAAAAAACTGGACAGAACTCTTTTGGAAACAAGGACTTTTCTTACAATGTTTTAAAATTGGACCTTTACAAAGATGCTTTTAGATGCTTTATTTTCATGTTAAAGCAATTGGTCATTTTACTTGGCTACAGAAAATGTATTTTGTTCACTAATGCTTTAGTGTTTAATTAAGAATTACCTGAATATTTGATAATTAGTTTAAGCAGAAAGAGTAATTAGCTTTGCTATTTTGTGAGCTATACAAGCGTGCTGAGCTGTTGGCTCCCATTTATGAGGTCACTAACATGAGCTAAAGCTCATATTAACTTTAAAAGATCAATCCGTCATGGATAGTGGGACTGCGCGGTCTCAAGCCCGCTCCCGCACACAGCTGTTTACAAGCAGGCGAGCTTGCAGGGACTCACCCAGCGGGGGATGGGTGCTCGAAGCACACAACTGGGTGAAGGCGATTGCGCTCAACACTGCAGCAGGGGCTGGCTCAGCCCGTGTCTGTGCTCTGAGAGACAAAGAGAGCAGGCATACTGAGAAATGCTCGCAGGGGCTGCTAAAAGCGAGGCTGCTTGTCTTTCTGTGAGATGGGAAGCTTGAATCACTGCTAAGGCTGTTTTTACTGCAGAGTCTGTCTGTGAGATGGAAAAAGGCTGGACTAGTAAGTGATAAAGCAAAGATTAGATAGATATTTTAATCTTGTGTTAATTTTAAAATCATAGATATAGCCGAAGAAGATGCTCCGCTTTTTAATACACCACTTTCAGAAGGGTCTGGGAAGTGGAGGGGTCCAACAACAGGTGCTGCCTGACCAGGGGCCGAGGCAGAGGCAGGTCCTTCATGCACGAACGGACATGTAGGGCGGGCCGGCAGGGTATGGATAGGAATGTGCCTGGACTTGTCGAGGGTCCAGCAGCAACATGCCTGGACTTGTCTCCGGGAGGTGGGGGCCAAGGCAGACCATGGCCATGTCTGGGCTTGTGCTCGGGAGAGGGGGGCTGGGAAGTGATTGTGGTGATGGTGGGTTCAAGGAGGGGGCAGACATCCATCAAACTTGTCTTGTCAGAAAGGAGTACCAAACAAGTGGGTGGGGGTGGGATTGGGTTCAAGGAGGGGGCAGACATCCATGAAAATGCCCTTGACAGTTTGCTTAACCAATCAGGTAGAGGGGGTGGGATTAAGGTAGAGTCTGGGCGGGGACAGGTTGTCATTCAATCCACTGCCGGGGGCGGGGCCAGCATTCACATCCACCAATCACATGGAGGGGTGGGGCCAGTATGCAAATCCACCAGTTGGCGGAAAGTTTTGGGGCTTAAAGTCATTAATCATTTTGATTGACCTGGCTTATACTACTGCTGACATAAGGGCCTGCTTTAAATCACGAAATGCAAGGGCTGCCTTATCAGTCAATACCACATTGTTCAGGGCCAACTTCTTTGTCAAATCAGTGAAGGGCGCCACTTTCACAGAAAATCTGGGTACAAACCTGCAGTAGTAGCCCAGGACTTGCCGCTTAGTTCTCAGATGGGACCATTTTAATATGGCATCCACTTTGGAGCATTGTGGCTTCACTGTACACCAGTCCACCAGTTAGCCTAAATATTTGGCTTCATACAATCCAAAGAAGCTTTTTTTAAAGTATATTTTAATTTTATAGAATTTTTTAAAATCAAATAACACTCCATACACTTAACTTGAGTTTTAAAAAACGAAAAGAAAAAGAAGCATTTCTTTGGGTTAATCAGAAAGCCGGCCTCACAAAGTGCCCGTAATACCGCTTACACCTGCTGTAGATGTTCCTCCCATGTGCTGGAATAGATGACAACGTCATCATGATAGGCCGCACTATATGAGTTATGAGGCCAGAGCACACTATCCACCAGGCGCTGGAAAGTCGCAGATACCCCATGTAATCCAAATGGGAGGACACAATACTGCCAGTGACCACTAGGGGTGCTAAACCCAGTCTTAGCCTTTACCGAGTCCATTAAAGGAACCTGTCAGTACCCCTTTGTCATGTCAAGAGTGGTCTTATATTTAGCCTGTCCTAGCCTCTTAAGGAGGTCGTCCTGTCATGGCATTGGATAGCTATCAAATTGGGAGACTTGATTAAGTTGGCGGAAGTCATTGCAAAACTTCCAACTACCCTCTGGCTTAGAGACCAAGATGATGGGGCTGAACCAGGGACTACGACTTCTCTATCACTCCTAGTTGCAGCATGTGCTTGATCTCAAGTTCCGTTTTTGCTCTTTTTGCCTCAGGAAGGTGATACGGGCATTCTTGAAGTGTAACCCCAGGTTCTTTCACAATATCGTGCTCAATAAGAGAGGTCCTTCCAGGTGTTTCACTCACTACCTCCAAAACAGACCGGGTAATTGCTTTCAGCTCCCATCTTTGTTTGGGACTCAAATCTGCACTGAAGTTAAGGTCATTTTTGTATACAAAGATCCCTGTCCTTTCACAGCTTCAGCAGGTTTACGCGACAGACCCACTCATTCGGTCGACGATTGAGTTGTTCCACCAAATAGTCAACGAGTCCTTTCCTCTGAACTTCATAAGGGCCTTGCCAGTCAGCTAGCAATTTAGAATGTGAAGTAGGGACAAAGACCATGACACAATCCCTCGGGGAGAACTCCCAGAGAGACGTGCCCCAATCGTAACTTCGGGCCTGTGGTGCTTGCGCCTCTTCCATGTGACAGTCTTTCCAGATCTATCACATAATTATGCGATATAGTCTAATATATTTCTGGAATGGAGAGCCTCTTCCTCCTATCCTTTTTTGAAAATATCCAGTATGCTCTGGGGTTGTCGTCTGTACAATAATTCAAAAGTTGAGAAGCCTGTAGAGGCTTGTGGGACTTCCCAATATGCAAAAACGTTGAGGGGGAGGAGCTGATCCCAGTTCCTTCCATCCTCAATGACCACCTTGCAAAACATTTGTTTGAGAGTCTGATTAAACCTCTCCACTAGACCATCGCTTTGAGGATGATACGCTGTGGTCTTTAGATGCTCTGTTTTAAATTACTTGGCTATATCCCTGAATGTGTTCGAGGTGAAAGGTGTCCCTTGGTCAGTCAGGACTTCTTCAGGGATGCCGACTTGCACAAAGACTCCTAACAACTCCTGTGTGATAACTTTAGAAGTAGCTGAGCGCAACAGAACAGCTTTGGGAAACTGGGTAGCGTAATCAACTAGGACTAGAATACTGTATATTTATGTCATCTAGCTGAGGCTTCGAGGGGTCTTACTAAGTCGACCCCAGTTCTTTCAAATGGGACATCAATAAGGGGAATGGGAACTAGAGGAGCAAAGTCCCTCCTAGGAATTTGATGCAACTGACACTCCAGGCAGGAGCGATGAACCTCCTCATGTGGCAGACCTGTACCAGCAGGTTTCTCCGTGGATGCAGGCTAGACTCTTAGTCATTGTTGTGGTAACACATATCTGTGAGCCACAATGGAAGTGTTGCTGCGAGAGTCAAATAACGCTGTGGTTTTAAATCCATTAATAATTTCCACTCCTGTATGTGGAATTGTCAGGACATTCATAAGTGCACAACACCCTTTCTTCCCTCTCCACCTGCATTCCCTGTTGTCACCAAGCAGATGGTGCTCCCTTGGATCTGGGGATTTTGGTGCTTGCTCTGAGCGGTGACAGTTGGGCCTCTATTTTGGGACATGTTCCGTCTGGGTTTGGCTAAGGGACGGTTTTGCCCTCCTAGCCGAGAAGGCCACCTTAATAGTCTCTACGAGCTTCATAAGCTTGAACATTTTAGAATATCTTCGTCCCCAGACCGGCTGGACAAGATGTTCAGGAAGGCTGTTTAGAAATAGATAGCAGGCGACCTGCTCCACATTCTGGCGGGTGTTATTTTCTTCTGGCCTTAGCCAGTGTCCCACCTTAGCCCATATGGAGTAAGCCTGGGTGTGGGTTGGCCACTCTGGGTGAAATTTCCACAGCTTTATTCTTTTTATCTGCTGGTCTGGGGCACCCCAACTTTTAGCCAAGGGCTCTGCCTTGGTGGGGAGGCTGGCACTCTCCTTTGAGAGAGCATAATAAACCCCCTTTGCTTTTTTTGTGAATTTCTTTTCATGACTTTACATAATTCATTTCTTCTGTATAGGCTTTAACTTGGACATTGATTAGAATACAAGCTTTCGCTTGGTCAGACTGTTCCTTGGTAAAAGATTTCTTGCAGAAATTTCAGTCATGACAAGCAGTATTCTTGGTTGCTTGTATAAAGTTATGAGCAATATGTGAAACGTGGACAATAGCCCTACAAAGTGATCTCCAGCTGTAAAAATCATGCACTGCCATGCTGATTGCATGATGTTTATGAGACACACGCAGTTACCTCTGGACATATTCTACATCAGATGCAGGGTCAGTGAGATCAAATACCTCTATCTGTAGCTGATTTTGTCTTGCATCCATTAGGAAAACAGGCCCAGCTTGGTTTAGATGGGTGGGAATATAATTCCATTGATTTGGTTTAGATGCTCAATGCACTGGATTCAGTTATGGGCATAAACATAGAACCTTCTTGTTTCAATAAATATGTAGCCAAGCACTACTTTGCCGTCCGTGAAAAACCTTGTGTCATCCACTTTGGTGTCCAGTTCTTCAGAAATTATCTCTGCTATCTTGACTGCAAGGGCAGCTGCACAGAGCTCTAGCCTTGGAATGGTAAGTCACGGTTTTGGAGCTAGTTTTGTCTTACCAAAGATGAAACCAACTTCAGTTTGTCCTTTGACATCTGTAACTTTAAGATAACTGCCCCAATTGCTTTAGTTGATGCATTTCAGAAGATACTAATCTCTTTCCTTTGACGAAAATGAGAGTAATGTGTCAAGTCTGGGAAATGTCAGTTGAGATGTTGAAAGGAGTTGTTCAACTTCTGCCGCTTTTCACACTTCTCACTGGGAAGTAGCGCATCCCATTCACATACACTGCAGGTAAATTTTCTTAAAATACGCACTTATCTACTGTTTCATCAAACATAATACTTCTGGGGGATTTCAAAATACATATGGATAATATCAGTTTTCCTATTACTAGAGACTTTATATCCTGCCTTGTTCCCACCCACTCTAAAGGACAGATCTTTGACTTGATTTGCTGTTGATTGTACTACGGATGAACTCCCCATAACTATTATTCAGTGTTAAACTTGCTCTTCCCAATACTAAACTTCCCCGTCTCATGTCTTTCCGTAATATAAAGAATATTAACTTGGATTTTCTTTCCTCTAGTATTGATTCGCTTATGGATATTCATAATTTATCCATTCCTGAAGAACTGGTTTCACACTACAGTGGAACTTCTGATCACGACCATAATTTGTTCCAAAACTCTGGTTGCAACCCAAAGTAATTTTCCCCATAGGATTATATATAAATAGAATTAATCCATTCCAGGCTATACGAACTGTATGTAAATATATATTTTTTTAAATTTTTAAGCACAAAAATAGTTAATTATACCATAGAATGCACAGTGTAATAGTAAACTAAATGTAAAAACATTGAATAACACTGCAAAAACCTTGAACAGAGAAAACTAACATTGCAAGAGTTCACGCTACAGCCTTACGAACCGCTTGCTGTAAACACTTTTTTTTTTAATGAGTTTTAAGCACATGGAAAAAAATGAACATTTAAAAAATCCTTAATTTATACAATAACTAACCATAAGCAACCAAGAAAACTAACCTTGCATGAGTCGAGTTCTGGCATGAAGGAATTGAGCAGGAAGCTGGGTGGAGAGGAGATTACAGTTTTGAGGTAAAGTCCTTCTGCGCGGTGCACATCTGACCGAGAACAATGTACTGTACAGGGAGAGACTGAACACGTGCAGAAATCATCGGTGCGTACGAACCAGAAGGGAAACTGGCTTGTTCGTCACCCGAGTGTGTGGTCATGAACAGATGCAAAAGTTTGGTGAACTTTTTGGTTGTAACCCGATTTGTATGTGTTCCGAGGTGTTCGTGACCCGAGGTTCCACTGTATAACACTCTATGGCAGGGGTGCCCAACTCCAGTCCTGGAGGGCCGCAGTGGCTGCAGGTTTTCATTCTAACCCTTTTCTTAATTAGTGACCTGTTTTTGCTGCTAATTAACTTCTTTTGAATTCATTTTATTTGACTTGCTCTTAAAGACTCAGACCCCTCAGTTGTTTCTTTCTTTCAGCCAAACAAAAATGAGACACAAAATGACCCAAAACAGGAACAGCAAACTGTGACTATCATACAATATCTGAAAATAAAGAAAGGTAAAGGTCTGAGGAATGCTGATCTGCTCTTAGAAAAAAGAAAATCCACAATTTCGGAAATGTCTGCTATTGCACAATGAGAGCAGCAACAAGCCATGGACTTAAAGAACGTGTTTAATTAACGACAAGACTCAGCGCCTCATTAAGCAACTGGTTGGAGTGAAATTGGTTGGAGTTTGAGGCCCTGACTTAGTTGGTCTTCTGTTGGCTCACTCACTTCACATTTCACTTCTGTTTGGGTGCCATTTAAGGAAGGAAATGAAGCAATTCAGGGTCAAGATGAAGAAGTTTAGGGAAACATTTCTTAAAAACCAAGATTTGGGCAACCTTGCTCTATGGTATTCTTAACTCTCTCGCTCCGTTAAAGACTAGATCTGTTTCTTTCTCTTTTTCTGCTCCGTGGTTCACGTCTGAACTTCAGCTTGTGAAAGCCAAAGGCCAGAAACTTGAACGGTTGTTTAAAAAAACTGGACTCTTTGTCTACAAAGAGATGTACGTAAAACGATATACTTTATTACAAGGACTGTATTGCTCAAATCAAATCTTACTATTAAACTTACATAATTTCTTCAAATAAAGGTAATAATATCACACAAACCCTGGATTCTTTACCGTCTCACCTTTATTCAACTGATTTTTGCAATTCCCTTATGTCCTTTTTTAATGAAAAAATCCAGAGGATACACCAGTCTCTCGGTATAGATTCCTTCAGTATTTCATTTGAATTTCATCCTCCTACTCACCTATTTTCCTCTTTTCAGCGTCCAACTTTAACAGAAATCTCAGATCTCGTCTGTAAGTCTAAGCCATCCACCTTTCAACTGGATCTCCCCACAATTGTGGTTAAAGCCTGCCTCCCCTCTGTGGACCCCCTTATTTCAGCTTTAATTCACTCTTTTCTCACCACTGGAACTGTTCCTTTATCTTTTAAAACTGCTGCAATAACCCCAATTCTGAAAAAAACCTGGTGCCAATCCTACTAATTTCAGTAATTTTCGTCCTTTTTCTAACTTACCCTTTATTTCCAAGATTCTTGAGAAAACAGTGGTCATTCAACTTCATTCTCATTTATCTCAAAATAATATGTTTGAACAGTTCCAGTCTGATTTTCGCCCCCTCCATAGTACAGAAACGTCACTTATCAAAATTAGTAATGACCTCCTTATGGCAGCTGATTCTGGTTTAATCAATATTCTGATTCTTCTTGATCTGAGTGCGGCATTTGACACTATTTGTCACACTACTCTTCTTAATAGATTATCTTCGATTGGCATTATCCACACTCCAGTAGATTGGTTTAGATCCTATCTCTTAGTCCTTACTCAGTTCGTTCAGCTTAAAACCTTTACATCCCAACTCACCGCTGTTACTTCAGGTGTGTCCCAGGGCTCTGTCCTGGGACCTCTCCTTTTCATTATTTACCTCCTTCCCCTCAGTAATATCTTTCGTAAATATAACAGTAGCTTCCACTGTTACACTGATGAAACCCAGCTCTACCTCACTAGCAAACCTACTTTTTCCTTTCCGCCTTCCTCGCTTAATGATTGCATAGCAGAAATGAAATCCTGGTTTTCTTCAAATATTATTAACACTAAAATTACCAGAGCCTACGAAAAAACTCGTAGATCCGTCCCACCTTAAATCGATTCTCACCTCTCCGTCAGCGTCTTTTGTCCTGTAAATGTCTGGATAAGCAGTAAACAGCAAGCAGCCTGCTATCACATCCACCCACCCCGCACAATTCTTTCAGCTCAAGTCTGTTTACCTGCGTGTCAGTTGCTTAGAGTTGTATAGAGTGAGAAGTCAAGCAAAATGACACCTTTTATAAATATATCGTTATTTGGAACACTTACATTTCATATGTGTTTCGTGTCTACAACGATCTATGTAAACACATCGTTAAAACAGAAACATTTTTCATGTTTTAGTAATAATTGACAAAATGTAGACATGAAGTGTATAATGTGTGAAGCATGAGTTCCAAATATCAAAGAAAACTTTCACAAAAATTACAAATATAACAGAACAAGTGCGCTTCTATTCAAGAATATAACTGCAGAAAAAGAACCCGTGTTAGGGTGCGACATTGACACGCATTTGCTATGATCGCTTCGGTGGCACAACGGTATCAACTGTTGACTGGTAATCAAAACTTCACGGGTTCGATCTCGGATGAGTCAATTTTGAGAAGTGAGCTGCACGTATTCTTACTATTTTAGAATAAAAAGATACATTTGATTCCAATGTCTAACAGCCAGTGTAATTTATGATACTTGTAAAGGTTAGCTTTGTTTTTTTTTTTTATTCAGTTTTATTCTCTCAGCCGCGTTCACGATCCCAACCAACCCCCCTGCAATTGACACTCTTGTTTTCACATAGACGCACTATAACAGAGGTTTTTATAACACATAACATTCGATCTGGCTCTTACATACTAAGGACGGTGCATGTGCCCAAAACATTAACATTTATATGTTACTTACATAAGAGCCAGATCGAATGTTATTTACCTTGAGTTATTTACTTACTTTCTACGCGTAAAATCACAAGTAGAGTGCAGAGGGCATGCTCAAAAAATACTTGTAATGCCACAAAAAGTGCCTGCTGACACTTTAGTACTCAAGCAATGGTACGAGAATGCAGTTAGACTTTTTTTTGGGGCACATACACCGTCCAGATCTAAACACTAGCGTGTAGAGTCGCTTGTGCACTGAAGAGTCTATAGCTGCAGGTGGAAGCTGTCAAATGCGCACAAACAAAGCTAACCTTTACAACTATCATAAATTACACCAGCTGTTACAGACTGGAATGAAATGTATGTTTTTATTCTAAAATAGTAAGAATACGTGCAGCTCACTTCTCAAAATTGACTTATCCGGGATCGAACCCGTGAAGTCTTGATTACCAGTCAACAGTTGGTACCGTTGCGCCACCGAAGCGATCGTAGCAAATGCGTGTCAATGTCGCACCCTAAGGCGGGTGGTTTTTTTGCAGTTATATTCTTGAATAGAAGCGCATTTCTTCTGTTATATTTGTACCTTTTGTGAAAGTGTTTCTTTGATATTTGGAATTCAGGCTTCACACATTATACACTTCATGTCTACATTTTGTCAATTATTACTAAAACATAAAAAACATTTCTGTTTTAACGATGTGTTTACATAGATCGTTGTAGACACGGAACACACATGAAATGCAAGTGTTCCAAATAACGAGATACAGTTGTGCTTGAAAGTTTGTGAACCCTTTAGAATTTTCTATATTTCTGCATACATATGACCTAAAACATCATCAGATTTTCACACAAGTCGATAAAGAGAAATATTATGCCAGTTAAAGAAATAGACAAAAATATTAAGGAAAATGATCGAATATTACATATTTGTAAGTGGCAAAAGTATGTGAACCTTTGCTTTCAGTATCTGGTGTGACCCCACTTTGCAATAATAACTGCAGCTAAACGTTTCCGGAAACTTTTGATCCTTCCTGCACACCGGCTTGGAGGAATTTTAGCCCATTCCTCCGTACAGAACAGCTCCATTTCTGGGATGTTGGTGGGTTTCCTCACATTAACTGCTCGCTTCAGGTCCTTCCACAACATTTTGATTGGATTAAGGTCAGGACTTTGATTTGGCCATTCCAAATCATTAACTTTATTCTTCTTTAACCATTCTTTAGTAGAACGACTTGTGTGCTTAGGGTCGTTGTCTTGCTACATGACCCACCTTCTCTTGAGATTCAGTTCATGGACAGATGTCCTGACATTTTCCTTTAGAATTCTCTGATATAATTCAGAATTCATTGATCCATCAATGAAGGCAAGCCGTCCTGGCCCAGATGCAGCAAAACAGGCCCAAACCATGATACTACCACCACCATGTTTCACAGATGGGATAAGATTCTTATGCTGGAATGCAGTGTTTTCCTTTTTCCAAACATAACGCTTTTCATTTAAACCAAAAAGTTCTATTTTGGTCTCATCCATCCACAAAACATTCTTCCAATAGCCTTCTGGTTTGTCTGCGTGATCTTTAGCAAACTGCAGACGAGCAGCAATTTTTTTTTGGAGAGCAGTGGCTTACTCCTGGCGACCCTGCCATGCACACCAATGTTGTTCAGTGTTCTCCTGATGGTGGACTCATGAACATGAACATTAGCCAATGTTAGAGAGGCCTTCAGTTGCTTAGAAGTTACCCTGGGGTCCTTAATGACCTTGCCAACTATTACACGCCTTGCTCTTGGAGTGATCTTTGTTGGTCGACCACTCCTGGGAAGGGTAACAATAGTCTTGAATTTCCTCCATTTGTACACAATCTGTCTGACTGTGGATTGGTGGAGTCCAAACTCTTTAGAGATGGTTTTGTAACCTTTTCCAGCCTAATGAGCATCAACAACTTTTTCTGAGGTCCTCAGAAATCTCCTTTATTTATGCCATGATACACTTCCACAAACGTGTTGTGAAGAGCAGACTTTGATAGATCCCTGTTCTTTAAAATAACACAGGGTGCCTACTCACACCTGATTGTCATCCCATTGATTCAAGAAACCTGACTCTAATTTCACCTTCAAACTAACTGCTAATTATCATAGCAAATCATATGATCATAGCAAATGCGTGTCAATGTCGCACCCTAACACGGGTTCTTTTTCTGCAGTTATATTCTTGAATAGAAGCGCACTTGTTCTGTTATATTTGTAATTTTTGTGAAAGTGTTTCTTTGATATTTGGAACTCATGCTTCACACATTATACACTTCATGTCTACATTTTGTCAATTATTACTAAAACATGAAAAATGTATCTGTTTTAACGATGTGTTTACATAGATCGTTGTAGACACGAAACACATATGAAATGCAAGTGTTCTAAATAACGATGTAGTATTTATAAAAGTTGTCATTTTGCTTGACTGACACGCAGGTAAACAGACTTGAGCTGAGAAAACTGTGCGGGGTGGGAAGATGTGACAGCAGGCTGCTTATCCACACATTTACAAGACAAAAGACACTGATGGAAAGGTGAGAATCGATTTAAGGTGGGATGGATCTACGAGATTTTTCGTAGGCTCAGGTATTTCTGTGTTAAATTAAATAGTGACAAAACTGAGGTTCTCCTCATTGGTACAAAATCAACATTATCCAAAACTGATCATTTTTCATTTATTATTGATAATTCCTCTGTCTCCCTTTCCCCACAGGTTAAGAGTCTGGGTGCCATCCTTGATAGTACTCTTTCAGTCCCACGTCAATAATATCTCCCGGTCTGCGTATTTCCACCTGTGTAACATTAATCATATTTGCCCCTCCCTCACTCCCCACAGCACTGCTATCCTTGTTCATAGCCTTGTCACTTCTCATCTGGATTATTGCAATTCCCTTTTTTTTTTTGGTCTTTCTTGCAAATCTCTTTATAAGCTTTAACTGGCCCAGAATTCAGCTGCCCGCTTCATTACTAGAACCCCCTCTATTCACCATATCACTCCCATCTTGCAGCAGCTTTACTGGCTTCCAGTTAAGTTCTGCACTGAATTCAAAATGTTCTATCAACTTTTAAGACTATCCACAACCTTGCCCCTCCATATCTGTCCAACCTCCTCCTTGTTGCCATTCCCTCCCACACCCATAGATCTACTTTCTCCATCAACTTGTCTGTCCCTTTCATCCGTATTACCACCATGGGGAGCAGAGTATTCAGTTGCTCTGCTCCCCAGCTCTGGAACTTATTACTTTCCGAGCTTAGAAACATTGATTCGTTCTCACTTTTCATATCTAAACTTTAATACTCATTTGTTTAAGACTACTTTCTCTCTTCGACTACAATTGCTCTGTCTGATTTTAAATTTTGTATTTTTAGTTTTGTTTATAATGTGTGCTTTATCTATTGTTCGGTGTCCTTGAGTGTTTAGAAAGGCACCTACGAATAAATAAAATGTATTATTATCATTATAGTTTTGAATAGAAGTGCATTTGTTTTGTTATACGTGTACCTTTTGTGAAAGTGTTTATTTGATATTTGAACTTCAGTCTCCACACATTGTACACTTCATGTCATAATTTTGTGATTATTATTGTAACATGAAAAAAGTTTGTTTTAGGTATGTGTTCAACATTTCTTTCATTTCTTGCATTTCCTGTCATACTACATTTACATAGATCATTGTAGACACAGTACACACATGAAATGCATGTGTTCTAAATAACAATATATTATTTACCCAATACAACTCCAGACATCTCACACAGAGATAAACAAGACTTTAGCTGGAAGAACCTTTTCCCCAAGTTGACTGCGGCGCTGGGATAGCAGGCTGCTTGGTGCTTGCGCTGAGCGACACATTTACCAAACAAAAGATGCTAATGGAGATATGCAAAGGAATTTAAGTTGGGCTGGGATTACGAGTTTTTTCGTAGGCTTCAGGGTAGAATCAGGGTAGTTAATGGAGGACAGAACAATAAATTTTAAATGATCAGTACATAATTAATAAATAATAAACAAAACAAGCAGAAATAACACAGACACACAATAAATAATGATTCAAAGTTAACAAAAACACACTGTATTAATTTCTGCCATAATCTTTAAACTTTGATCTTGTCATCTCCTAATATCCTTTTGTTTAAACTGAAAAGGTTCAGCCCCTTCAGTCTTTCTTTATAGGTCACACCTCTTAGTCAGCCTAGTTACTCCTCTCTGTACTTTCTCTAGTGCTGCTATGTCTTTTTTCAATGTGGAAGCCTAATTGTACGCTGTACTCTAGGTGCTGCATCAACAGTACCTTAAACATAACTTCACTTGGCTTGGACTTCCACCATTTATGATACTGTATATAGCCTAGCATTCTATTAGCCTAATTAGCATTAGTGTGTTTAATAATATTTTAGCAACAATACATATGTTTATGATGCTGTCAGCGTATGATTGGACACCTTATGGAGCAAAATGTCAGTCATTCAGTCATTGTCCAACCCACTATATCCTAACACAGGGTCACGGTTGTCTTTTTTTTTTTTTTTTTGTATGAAAATGTGCTATATAAATAAATGTTGTTGTTGCTGGAGCCAATCCTAGCCAACACAGGGTGCAAGGCAGGAACAAATCCCCGGGCAGGGTGCCAGCCCACCGCAGGGCAAACACACACCCACACACCAAGCACACACTAGGGATAATTTAGGATCGCCAATGCACCTAACCTGCATGTCATTGGACTGTGGGAGGAAACCCACGCAGACACGGGGAGAACATGCAAACTCCACGCAGGTAGGACCCGGGAAGCGAGCCCAGGTCTCCTTACTGCAAGCAAAACTATTTGGATTTTTTTTTTGTTGATTTTATTGATTTTATTAAATTAAATAACATTCAATACAAATAACTCGAGCTTTAAAAAAATAGGTTTGAAACAAATCAACCCCCACCCCTGATAAAGAGAGCTAGGCCAGCAGAATAAAACTTTAAGGTAGTATAAATAAGTAAATAGATAAATTAATAATTGAATAAAGATAAATGGAGTAAAAGATGGGAGAGAACTTGCTTCCTCAATTTAAATACTTATTCTAAAATGTTATTGATTAGATCCTGCCAGGTTTTGAAAAAGTTTTGTACAGATCCTCTAAGTGCAAATTAGATTTTTTCCAGTTTCAAATAGTATATAACATCACTGACTTAGAATAGGAGAATTAGGATTCTTCCAGTTGAGCAAGATAAGTCTAAGTGCCAATAGTGTAGTAAAGGCAATTACAGTTTGTTTGTCCTTCTCCACTTTAAACCCATCTGGAAGTACACCAAACACAGCTGTTAGTGGATTAGGAGGGATTGTGACACCAAGGCTGCCTGAAAGGCATTTAAAGATTTTGCTCCAGAATGATGTTAATTTGGTGCACGCCCAAAACGTGGACCAGTGAGGGCGGAACTTGATTGCACCGTTCGCAGGTTGGATCTTGCCCTGGAAACATTTTGGACAATTTTAAATGAGACAGATACACTCGATATGTAATTTTGAGTTGAATAATTCTATGCTTTGAGCATATGGATCTTAAGTGAATTCTGTCCATTGTTACCTTCCACTCCTTTACTGAGATGTGAGAGATCTTTTTCCCATTGTACTCTTGGATCTTTGAAAGGGAGGGACTGTAAATTAGTTTTATGTATTACGGAAATGCTGTCTGAGTCCTCAAGACTGATCGATATTTTTTCTAGCATAGAGGTTTTTGGGAGGTGAGGAAAATTGGGCAGGTTCTGTTTAACAGTGTTTCTAATTTGAAGGTGGTGAATGAAATGTGTTGCTGGAAATTTAAATTTGGAGTGTAATTGTTCGTAGGTTGCAAAGACGTTGTCTATGTACAGATCTCTAAGTGATTTAATCCTGAATGTTTTCCAGACATTAAAAACTGCATACGTTTGAGAGGATGGTTTTCATGCAGGAGTGCCACAGATAAAAGCTTCTCTATCTTAAAATACTTCCTACATTGGTTTCATGTTCTGAGTGAGAGACGCACAATTGGGTTGTTAAAATATTGGCAATAACTTGTATTTATTGTTGTGCAAAGCAAGGAATATAAAGAAGTACAGGTAGTCCCCAAGTTACGGACATCCAACCTACGACTTACAAACGGGGCTGCAGCTGCGATACATGCGCCTCAGTAACTGCCGCTCCATCATCTTCGGCCTGGGGACACTGCAAGTGGTGGCAGGACGGAAGCTTGATGGGGCGGTTTGCTGCCCACCCACCACGCCGCCGCAGTTACTGCTCCTGACTGGACACAGGCTAGATGAAGCGGAGGGGGACATTTCACTTCTCGCCCACTACACACGGCTGCCCCGTTTGTTCTCAGTGGGTGGCTAGTGATGCAGCAAGCAGTGACCCGGTTGGCAGGGGGTAGCATTGTAGTGTGTCTCGGGTGGCTGCCTGTTGAATGGGGGTGGTGGTGGGCGATTCAATACCTGCCTTTGGCCGCACCGTGTTCGTTCTCGGTGGGCGGGCGCTGCAGGCAGCATACTATAGTGGAGGTGACTGAACCACCCCCATTCATTCTCAATAGCAAGCCTGCTTGTACTGTTACGCCCATAGCAGGAAGTTGTCTCTTGTCAGTACATCAGACGTGTTGACGAGAACTTAACTTAACCTTTTGTCTTCACCCTTCAAGAATGTCTCTGAAACACAAATCTGATGCAAGTTCTGGTGATACAGTAAAGAAGAGAAAAACCATCACCATTGAAAATAAAGTAGAAATAATAAAAAGGTCAGAGAGAGGTGAAACTCCATCATTCATTGGCAGAGCACTTGGTTAGAGTCGGTCAACAATAGCATTTATTAAAATAATATACCCGTTCCGACTTACATACAAATTCAACTTAAGTACAAACCTACAGTCCCTATTTCGTACATAACCTTGGGGCTGCCTGTACTGCGCGATTTTATTTCTATTGTGGACCAAGCTTATATATGTTCATCTATTTGTGTCCATGTGCAAGTTTTTATAGCATGTATATTTGCTTCCCAGTAATAGAATTGAAAGTTAGGTAGAGCCATGCCGCCTTCCGCCTTAGGTCTTTGTAGGGTCGCCCTTTGTATACGTGGATGTTTTGAATTCCAAATAAATGAGGTTATGGTTGAATCTAATTTCTTAAAAATGATTTATTGATGTATATTAGAATGTTTTGAAATAAAAAAAGAAGCTTAGGAAGGATATTCATCTTAACAATGTTAATTCTTCCAGCTAAAGTGAGATGAAGAGTTGACCATCTTTGCTAGTCTAGCTTAATTTTTTTCCATACAGACGGCAAAATTTTGTTGATAAAGAGCTTTATTTTACTTGTGATGTTTACCCCTAGGTATTTAAACTGATCTGCGATGATAAAAAGGAAGGCGTCCAATCTAATATTGTGTGCTTGAGAATTCACTGGAAAGAGCACACTTTTATTCAAATTAATTTATTAAAGACCAGAAATATTTTTAAATTCTGTTAGTGTTGTTAGGACTGCTGGCACAGTATTTTGTGGATCTGATATATACAGTACCATATCATCTGCATATGGAGAAATTTTCTGTTCAAGTCCTTCTCTGATAATCCCCTTTATCTTATAAACATTCTACAGTGTACTGCCAGTGGCTCAATGGCGATTGCAAAAAGCAGTGGTAACAAGTGGCATCCTTGTCTGGTACCACAGTCTAGTTTAAAGTAGTCTGAATTAATGTTGTTAATACAAACTGAAGCTTCTGGATTTATATACAGTTGTTTGATTCATGCACAAATGTTCAGGGCAAACACAAATTTCTCCAATGTAGTGAAGAGGTAGGTCCATTCAACCATATCAAATGTTTTTTCTGCATCCAACGATAATAATGTCTCTGGGGTGTTTGACTTTGTGGGTGAATATATTACATTAAATAGGAGACGAAGATTGGAAGCTAAGTGTCTGCCTTTAATAAATCCTGTTTGATATTGTAATATTACTGTAGGCAGCACTTTCTCCATCCTGCAAGCGAGGACTTTGGAGAGTATCTTGGCATCATTATTCAGAAGTGAAATTAGTCTGTATAATGCACATTGTAATAAGTCCTTATTTTGTTTAGGAAAGATGGTTATTAGTGCTTGGCGAAAAGTTTGATATAGAATTTTATTGTCTGTAGCTTCTGTAAATGTTGCTAATAAAGGGGAGCTAGCTGAGTTGAGAATTTCTTATAAAATGCGGCAGGGTAGCCATCAGGGTCTGCTGCTTTCCCACTCTGAAGTGAGTTTATAGGATCTAGTAATTCTAATACAGTAATCCCTCGCTATATCGCGTTTAGACTTTCGCGGCTTCACTCTATCGCGGATTTTATATGAAAGCATAACTAAATATATAACGCAGATTTTTCGCGGGTTCTGCGGATAATGTGTCTTTTTACTTCCTGTACATGCTTCCTCAGTTGGTTTGCCCAGTTGATTTCATACAAGGGATGCTATTGGCGGATGGCTGAGAAGCTAACCAATCAGAGCACGCAGTTAAGTTCTCCTGACTGAGAAGCTAACCAATCAGAGCACGCAGTTGAGTTCCTGCGTGCTGAATGCAGTGTTAACCAGGAAGTCTCATCTCACTCATTCAGCATCAACGTGTTTCGCTTTGTAAAGAGTTGTGCTCTTTTGTGTTTATCTTTGTGCATAGTCAAGC
>JANRMT010062806.1:12945119-12955852 GCA_026402145.1 Polypterus bichir lapradei | reverse complement strand
GACACTCAATATCTTTAAAATAATATTTAGGTTTTACTGTATATAAAAAGTGTGTTTATATACATAATTTCAATGAATCTTACCTAATATCTAAGAGAATACAAAGGGATTATGCTGTATAACTCTGCGGGAAATATTTATAAACAGTGTGGGAGAGTTTATGAGGGCTTAAAATATATAAAAATAACCATACAAACATATGGTTTCTACTTTGCGGATTTTCACCTATCGCGGTGGGGTCTGGAACGCAACCCCCGCGATCGAGGAGGGATTACTGTAGTGCTAGAGGTTTATCCAATTCCTCTGCACTAAGAGTATCTGTTTGTCGTATCTGTTATGCATCCGGAAATGCATTCGATTGTGTCTTGTCTTCTTTAAACTCAGTAGAATATAAGGATTTATAATAGTCTCTAAATGTGTGCATTATATTTTTATGGTTAATGATTTTGTCTCTGTCTGTGTTGGTGATTGCTGGAATTGCATTGCAAACTTCTTGCTTGTGGACTTGTTTAGCTAAGATCTTTTAGCTTTTCTCTCCGTGTTCATAATAATAATGTCTTGATTTAAAAATGAGTTGTTCAGTTTCTTTAGTTGTTAAGAAGATGAGTTCTGAATGCAGAGCCTGCCTTTTCTTATGAAGTGCCTCACTTGGACACCTGGCATGTTCTAGTAATTTTGCTGGCTAGCTCTGATACCTTCTTGGTTTCCAATTTATTTATGTGGGAAAGATATGAGATAATCTGCTCTCTTAAGTAGGCCTTCAGGGTGTCCCAGGGTATTCCTGCGGAAACCTCTGAGGATGTATTTGTCTCTAAACAAATATTGATTCGTTTGGTTATAAATTCTGTACAGTTCTCGTTTGCTAATAAAAGTAGATTAAGATGCTATCTGCGAGATGAGTATGTGGGGCATAAAGATTTTAGCTCCAAAATCAAAGGGGCATGGTCAGAAATAACAATAGCATTGTACTTACAAGATTTGATCATAGGCAAGAAATTGTTATCTACAAAGAAATAATCAATTCTCATGTAGCAATGATGCACTGGTGAGTAGAAGTTATATGTTTTTGAGTTTGGGTTTAGAAATCTCCAGGGGTCTGATAAGTTGTGGTCAGTTACAAACTGTGTAATTGTTTTGCAGTATTAGATGTCATCGCCCATGTGTAATGTTTGTACGGATGCTTTCATATTATTTGCTGTTGTTCAAGAGAAGTCCCCATTCAAGCCCATTTGTATTAAAACTTTTGTTAACTCGGTTAAATGCAGGAATAGGGTGAACACAGTGTGATGTATGGGGTGAAAAACTATATGCTTTAGCCTTTTTAGACCGGGTTTAGTTTCAAAGAAAACACTTTCTTGCGAGCAGTACTCGGAAAGTTGCAGGATCTGCATATCAACTTCCTAAATGCTCAACTCTCATATCTCAAAGAAATAAGAAATGTCTCTCTCAATAATGCCTTGATTGTTTTTCTTGCCTACTGTGCTTCTGTCTTTCTGCTCAGTCTTAAATGTGGTTATCCAGCTCCTCTCTAAACAGCTGCACTGAGAAGATGCTTTTGTATAATGAAGTCTGAGAAGACAGTAATGAAAAGATTGGTTAAGTTTTCTTTTGTGTTTTGTTACAAGACTCTAAATGTGTTTCTGCTTATTCAAGAATAGTGTGCTCTTAAAAAGGACTACTCATTAATTTAATTTGTGCAGCTTAGAACTTGAAATGCAACTGAAGAAGCACATCATCTGCACTGAAGGTTATTAAAACTGGAACCCGACAAAGACTTTCTGTGCACTGAAACAAGCTCATCCTTAAGACTGACTTAATAACATTTATAACCTATTTTTCACTTTCAATCAGTTCTTGTATTTAAAAAGTAATTTTAAAAAGTATTAGGTGTACATAAGAAAAATAAAAAGACAAAGATACATATGCACAAAAAAACTGGTCTAAATACTTTATCAAAAACTATTTTAATTGTAGGGTAGGGTAAATAAAATTCTCTCTTTGCCTAATAAGAGTGCAATAAATTAAGAACGAAAAAGTGGTAGTACTTCAAAACATTTTAATTCCTGAAGTTGAGAACCCCCCTGGTCTAACCTTTTTAGTCCTGAAATTTAAAAAGCAAATATATCTTATGCTCACACCTGGATCGTCCTATTAACACATTTACATTAGGAGTGGTTGTTAAATAGAATTTTTTTTAATTTATGGTATATTTTTCACATTATATATTATCATAACAGTCCATGTTGCCAACAAGTATAAGGTTGCTGTGCTGTTTTTATCTTGTACTATACATTTAAAATGGTATTTTTCCCCATTTGTGGTTTAAGAAGTTGTGACATTTTTTACAACTGAGGATACATTTTTTGATTAAGAAAGTATGGAATTTTAATTTTCAAACAATGCCTCTTATTTTACAGTGTCTAAACTAAGTAAACAGTTGATGGTTCTGGAAGCAGAGAAGCAACATCTGCAAGAGGAATTGGTTGAATCCCAGAAGCAATTAGAATCATTTAAATATAAGTATAAGAACGTGAAATCTGCCCTTCAGAACATGGTTAGAATAGAAGATCACACTTCCGTAGTAAATGAACTCAGAAGGTATTGTATGGTATCCTACACTGTATGTGAAAATGCAAATTTATTGGCTTCAAAATTTAACATTATTTATGATAGAAATCTGTGTTGTCATGTTTAGTTTTTTGCATATTGTTAAACAATAAATACATTACAATATAAAAATCATTTCCTCAAAAACATGGTATTTACAAAACAAGAAAGCATAAAAATGGTGATTTATGACTAAATAATTATTATGACTTCAGAATAAATAAGAAAATTACTGTGCCGTTGATAATGAATTCAACATGCATGGTAGGCAATGCAAGAAATTATACTATATGACAAAGAGTTGTACAAGTGTTGGACAGTTTGTTGAGGCACAACCCATCAAACGCAATTCTAGAATCAGTAGGAACACCTAGTAAATGGCATGTATTAGAATAAACGCCTTAAATGGAGTTCTATAACTGTGAGTTGTAACAACTATGATACAAGGAATTACCCAAGAATCATTATTGAATGTCACACCTCTATGGATAATGGAAAGTACTGGCTACAAGTTCTTTAATGACCTAGTGTATAATCTGTTAGTCCTTTTGTTGTTTTGTGCATCTGTTCTTTCCAGAACATTGTGGATGGGCATGTCTTAGACAAATAGTATGAAAAAAATGAATACATACATTTCTTTTCCAGTTGTTTAAAACAGAAAAAGTAATAGGTAGATAAGAGACAAGAGCATGAGCACTATTATGTGAACAATGTGATTCATTAGCTCAATTAATAAGATTTAAGTATAACTGGGGATGTCATTATTCCAGAATTTTTGCATTTGATACCAGTACCAGCTATTGCATAGCACAGCAAAAACAGAAATTGCTTTCACAGGCTTTTCAATTAAAAGTAACTCTGTTATTCAAGTAGATAATACAGTAGAGTCTCGCTTATCCGACATAAACGGGCCGGCAGAACGTCGGATAAGCGAAAATGTCGGATAATGGGAGGTGTTTAGAAAAACCCAATTAAACGTCAAACTATGTCATAATTTTACACATTACGAACCTAATACAGTGGAACCTCGGTTCATGAATGTCTCTGAACACGTACAAATCGGGTTATGACCAAAAAGTTCGCCAAACTTTTGCATCTGTTCACGACCACACACTAGATATACGAACGAGCCAGTTTCCCTTTTGGTTTGTGCGCGCCGATGATTTCCGCACGTGTTCAGTCTCTCCCTGTGCATTCCTTGTGCAGCAAAAGAGAAAGAGCGTGAGAGACACAGACAGACAGACGCACACACACACACACACACATAAGCGAGAGAGAGAGAGAAAGAGAGACGCACGCACGAGAAAGACACAGGCGCACGCACGCACAAGAGAGACACAGGCAGGTGCATGCATGCATGCACGCACGCCCGCACACACACACACACACATACACACACGCACGTGAGAGAGACACAGTAAGGCGCATGCACACACACGTACGAGAGAGACACAGGCAGGCGCACGCACGCACGCGAGAGAGACACAGGCAGGCGCACGCACACACACACACGTGCGAGAGACACAGGCAGGCGCACGCACGCGCACACACACACACGAGAGAGACACAGGCAGGCGCATGCACACACGCACAGGAGAGAGAGAGAGAGAGAGAGAGACTTAGACAGCGAGACAGCGACAGCCACAGCTGCACACACACACACGCCAGAGAGGGCTGGCCACATAATCCACTGTAATCATGTTTTACAACAAAACAGAAAAATTTAACTGAAAAAATGAACTTAGCAACTAAAAATAGACTACGCTCACGCTTGCAAGTTGCAGTTCTTGTTGCCGATTGATGCTGGTGTTTTTTTTTTTTTTTGTGTTTTTTTGTGGTGGGATGTCGGATAATACAGAATGTTGGATAAGCGAAGGTTGGATAAGCGAGACTCTACTGTAATGTGTTTTTTTCTGTAATATAAAATATATAAATAGTAATACACTGAAAAATGTTTACAGAGGGATGTTTACTTTATGCATCTAATTTAAGGTTACTTAACTTAAAATAATATTGTTTGTTGGTATGTTGCTTTTTCTAATTACGTTGACTGGAATATCTCAGATGTCACGTTAACACAATTATTTGACATTGAAACAAAGCAATTAAATTACTTTCTTTAACACAAGTATAATATTCCTCAGAGACTGTTGTAACTACCTATTTTATGTTAATCCTACTCAAAATTAACACTTGATACTCAAATATTCCAATTTTACTGATACACAATTGAATTAAGTTAATTTAAGTTAAACTAAACATGTTGTATGAACATTACTATCCTGTCCTAAAACATTTTTTATGTACATGACTGTCCTATTTTTGCGCAAAGTATTTTGTATAAAGCATCCCTTTTATTGCATTGTGGTCCAAAGGATCCTTCCTCTCTGCCTTTATCAGTTCTCATTCTCATTATAAAAGAAATATTTTGTGCTGTGGTGCCCATCCATGGACTTTTAATTTCTGTGATGGTGTAATACTTTTTAAATTGACAGTTACT
Organism: Polypterus bichir lapradei; assembly: GCA_026402145.1. Lineage (NCBI taxonomy): Eukaryota > Metazoa > Chordata > Cladistia > Polypteriformes > Polypteridae > Polypterus > Polypterus bichir. The sequence continues at coordinate 12,950,745 of JANRMT010062806.1, read as the reverse complement.
TTTCATATCCTTAACACTTAATCAAAATATAATTTTCTTTACATAAGTTTCCTTATTTCCATTTCTTACGCTTCATATTTAATATTATTTAAACATTTTATTATCGGTAAATATTCACTTAGTTGTTTCATAATGTAACAGTTCAAAAGATCAGCTTCCTGTGCTCCATTTGTCAGAGGATTAAATATAAAAATGACAGTTCAAAAGGTATATTCCTTGTGCTGCACTTCAAAAGTGATGTTGTAGTTGACATTATGACCCTCATACTCAGCTTATTGTCTAACAACAGCACATTATCACAAGCAAATCTCAGTAGTTTGTTAGGAGTCACTCTATTCCATTTCTGGTCTGGTCTGGTTTTTAGGCTGATCTTTCACTAGTGGGCCAGGGTTGTCTGGTTTGTTGACAATCCAATAATAAGAAGTTATTGAGAACATATCTGATTGTCATTACTTCTAATTAAAGTGACATAAAATACTGTATTAAAATATTATCTCACTTTTTACAGAAAATGATACATTAAATGCTTCTATTTAATTAAATAAATTCTTAGACATCATATATTTTAATAATATTTTATATTGCCTCTTTGAATATGCAAATCAATATAAATAGCCCTTAAGCTCAGCGTTCTATGAAAAGGCAATGGCAAAAGCACGGGGGGAAATAGAAGAAGTTCAGCGAATACCGAGTGGAAGCAAAGAAAAACGTACTATTTGTTGGTTTAAACAGTGGTATAAACAACAAAAGGAAGTTGATTGAGTGACATAGAGTGTGGGAAAAACTCGAAACCTCAAGTTTACAAAGTCGCACAGTGCTCGAAATAAAAATAAGTTGTCAGATATCAAAGTTGCTGTGAAAAGGCAAGTCGTAGCCCACCGTCTGAGTTTCATATGAAAGCTTATTAGGGTGCAGAGGAAAAAAAAAAATAGGCACACAGTGACAAAAATGCTTGAAATGTCAACTTTAATCTCTAAATTTCCACTTTAATCACGTAGTTTATTTTGTCATTAAAGTAGAACATCATAAACTTCATCTTAAAATCGTATACTTTACTAGTTTCTCAAATCCCATTATAACTAAAGTAGCACGTTAAATGCTTTGTTTTGTATTTGGTCTTCTATGTGCTCTGTGTGTGAATCACTACGTGCTTCTGGGCATTCTCTTCCTCCGAGAGGACACAGAATCCATTACATTCGAAATATTACAACTCTCTGAATAATTAAAATAATGAGATGTATACTTGATATCATTTTCATGATAATAGGAGTTAAAGCATGTTATTAAACATGGAAACATGGTGGCGCAGTGATTGTTCATGCCTCACACAAGATTCTTGCTGCAACATGTGCTACCTTCGATGAAATAATTTATTGCAGCAGTACTGTCTCTTTCAAACATACTAACCTCCAATTCTTGTCCTTAATTTTCTTTTTCCAAATACCCAATCGCCACACAATCAGCTCTGTAATAGACGTTAAGCCATCTGTAAGCTTAGAACGCCAATTCTTCAAAACTTTTAAGGAACATTGAAATATCTTCGTAGTACATATTAAACTATTCTATCCATCCAGTGTCGCGCCGGTCCCAAGAAGAACACAGTGCGAGGCAGGAACAATCCGTGAATGCCATCTTATTTATTAACAATATAGATTATTTAAATTAAGTTTCATTTAATACGTTTTATTTTGCTACATTTCATCTTAAAAATGATATCGTCATCATATATAAATACGCGCTTTATAAAGTGGGTCAGGTTGTGCAATATTATAGCTGTAGTGCAAGTTTACAGTGAGGTAATTGTACTTATAAGTACAACCAGTTCTACAAGGAACACTTGATGGACTGATTGAGTGCATTTATAGTTCTTGGGATGAAACTGTTTCTGAACTGAGAGGTCCGTACAGGAAAGGCTGTGAAGCGTTTGCCGTATGAGAGCAGTTCAATAGACAGCATGGCTGAGGCAGCGTGTGTTTGATGCTGTATACAAATAATTCTCCTTCCGATCAGCTGCTGTACAGCTGTGATTCCCCACTCAGATACAGTGATATAAATAATCCGAGTGGTGCAGTGAGAGTAATATAGAAAAAGATGATCCACTGTGACAACCCCTAACGGGAGCAACTGAAAGATGATGAAAAAGGTGCAGTGAGATTAACAACGCTAAAGCAGCTTTTGTATTTAGAATAGTTTCACCATTCTGTCGACCATTATATAGTTACAGGTTAATTACAATCAGATGCATTAAACTAATAAACAATATGCAGTTAATTTCAGTGTATTTATAAAGCCGCGTCAAGGATGTGGATCTAAAAAAGAAAGAAAACTACACCGGAACAGTAGCACTGCTTTGACGCTGGGTGCTGCCAGTCTGCAAAACCGAGCACAGAACTTGCGTACGCTAGGGTATGAGCTATCGTGGAAATGTGCATGGCTTTACGCAAAGTTTAGGCTTTATACATCGCAATTTGAACATGGAAACGTTCTTACGCAACATTTTTGTGCGTACGCACCGTTTATACATGAGTCCCCAGGTCTGTTGAAAAAGCATATTTAAGAGGGATGTAGGTATGCAGCTGCACAGAACCCCAAACTTGCATTCCAAACTAAGTGACTGAACTCCAGCTTGTACCAGGATCTGACTGGACTTCATCTGACAACAAAGGTGTAACTTGGAAGTAACCTGACGTCTATCCAGAGGCTCCTCTGCAGACTTCTTGAGCCAGATGGTGCAAAAAAAAAACTCCAGCAAGGGCAAAGACCTATAGTTCATGGGATGATAACTAATAACATATTATATTTCAAATAAATAAGGACCTTTATAAGCAGATCTTTAGTGAAAAAGTTTTAGGATGTCTGAACTTAGAGATGTGATGAAATAATTGTTCTATACAATGGTTTAGACACCCTAAGCCAAATTACATTTTCAGTTGACATATGAAGTAAATAATAGTACATACAACTTAAACTGCAAATAAACTTAGGAATTTTTCTGAAAATGTTAATGCATTGTTTCAGTTTACAAATAACACAGGGTAAAGGTTTTGGAATGACCCTGTCAGTTCCCAGACTACGACATCATTGAAAATCTGTGAGTAGATTGTAAATACAGTATACTATGCACACAGGATAGCTTAAGAATATCCCACAGCTGGAAATGATTTAAAAGGAGGAATTGAGAAAAATTTCTAAAATAAGAATTTAAGGACATTTGAAAGTTGTAATTATTGCCAAAGGGAGTTTTATTAAATACTGACTTAGTTGACTGCCCAAATGTTTGCACATGCCCCATTTTTTCATTTATTTATTTATTTTTTTACATTTGTTAATTTCATTAAATAATTTATAAGTGTACATTACCAATGTAATAAAAAATCAATTTTTCATTTTGTTGGCTGTCAAACTTGTACTTATTATTTTTACTGTCAACAGCATATGTATGTATGCAGGGTTGTCCAAAAGTTTGCATGGAACTGGTAAATAAAACATTAAAAAATATGAAAAAATATTTCTTAATATGAAATATAACTGTTAAGCAATTTTTCTTATTTTATTGAAAGACACAGGCAAGCTGAAGTAACAAGAAAACAGGCTGAATTTGAAAATTCTCTGGACAGAATTGCTGCACTACAAGTGGACAAGCAGACCTTGCTTTTAGAGAATACAACGCTCACTGCAGATAATAAGAGTCTTGAAGCTGAGCTGGAAATATCGCGGAAAAAAAACAGGTGCAATTTATATTTTAGAATTTAGCAGTCACTGCACCAGCATATGCCAGTTTTTCTCTTTGCTGTTGTCTTACTGTCTGTTCTGTCTACTAATTTTCTAACACTGACTATGGTTAAACTTAATATAATTTCATGGAACATCACAACTTTGATTTTAGTCAACTGAACACGTGCATATTGGACCTTCTTGATCAGCACTGTACTGACATGGCTTTTATTCAGGAAGTACATTTTTCTGGCCACAGATGACAAGTACTGGGTTGTGCCTTTTTCCTCTGAAAAGTGCGGTCATAGACATAGCCTGTATATGAGGAAGATGTATAGGAGATGATAAGGTGTGTTAATTTTGTTCTTTGCAAGTGGAGCTAGGATGTAATACATTTTAATTTGTCTCAGTTTGCAGTTATGAGTTGTGTAGTACTTCCTTCTTTACTAGACACAGCAGTCACCTGTTTAAATTCTCTGACAATGAGCATCTGTTTGTTGTTGATGGCAATGCTGCAATAAATCCTTTGTTAGGGAGCCTTCTCCCCTTTTAGCAAGCAATCTCCACATTCTAAATTTTCTTTTTGTACATTTTAATGCACCATTCAGAGACAGAATTCTTGTTTATCTCTTCTCACAATTCTCAATCCCATATTAATTACATTTTCATTTTCAGCTGTTCTATTTGATCAAATATTTGGTATTTACAGTTATACCAAACATTTCTTTCTTCTTGTAGAATTTCAGTACCTTCCATTTTAAACAGTAGGCTTTTTTCCAAACAGTTTACCACAGCAAAACCAAGAAGCTGGTGGTGGATTTTAGGAGGCCCAGGCCCCTAATGGGCCCTGTGATCATCAGAGGTGACTGTGTGCAGAGGGTGCAGACCTATAAATATCTGGGAGTGCAGCTCGATGACAAATTGGACTGGACTGCCAATACTGATGCTCTATGTAAGAAAGGTCAGAGCAGACTATACTTTCTGAGAAGGTTGGCATCCTTCAACATCTGCAGTAAGATGCTGCAGATGTTCTACCAGACGGTTGTGGCGAGTGCCCTCTTCTATACGGTGGTGTGCTGGGGAGGCAGCATAAAGATGAAAGAAGCCTCACGCCTGGACAGACTTGTTAAGAAGGCAGGCTCTATTGTAGGAGTAAAGTTGGACAGTTTAACATCTGTAGCAGAGCGACAGGCATTAAGCAAACTCCTGTCAATCATGAATAATCCACTGAACAGTGTCATCTCCAGGCAGAGGAGTAGCTTCAGTGACAGACTTTCGTCACTGTCCTGCTCCACTGACAGACTGAGGAGATCGTTCCTCCCCCACACTATGCGACTCTTCAATTCCACCTGGGGGATTAAATGCTAATTTTTTTATTTTTTTTATTTTATTACTATTTAATATAATATTGTTTCTTTGTATCAGTATACTGCTGCTGGATTATGTGAATTTCCCCTTGGGATTAATAAAGTATCTATCTATCTATCCATTGAACTGGATGAGTATCTAACAGTCATTCTCTACTCAATGGACAATACTGACACTATTTAGGAAGCAATTCAGAATTGCATTGTCTCTTTCTCTTTATATTTTGAAACCTCTAAAGCCTGAAGAATAGCAGAACTCAAATCTTAATTCTCATCACTATAAAGTTAATGCCCTCTTGTGATCACTAAACATCAATATTTTTAAAATTACCAATATTAGAACTAAACTGAATAGTCTTTTATCTATACTAATAAAAGGCAAAGCACTCACTCACTCACTCACTCACTCACTGACTGACTCATCACTAATTCTCCAACTTCCTGTGTAGGTAGAAGGCTGAAATTTGGCAGGCTTATTCCTTACAGCTTCCTTACAAAAGTTGGGCAGGTTTCATTTCGAAATTCTACGCGTAATGGTCATAACT
>JANRMT010062806.1:12933080-12943768 GCA_026402145.1 Polypterus bichir lapradei | reverse complement strand
AGGGTATATGAAGCGCTGGTAACACAATAAACTACAGATCCCATAATGCAGCGCTTCACCTGCCTTGCCGAACACTTACCGCGTTAATCAAGTCTAGCTTGCAAGTTATTGCGAAGCTAGCCCACACGATGCTTAAGAGAAAAGTTGATTCTGAAAATAGAGCCTTTAAAAACCGATGGGAGGCTGAGTATATGTTTACTGACATTGCCGTTAAACCCGTGTATCTCATTTGTGGAGCTAATGTGGCTGTAATTACAGAATTTAATCTAAGACGGCACTATGAGACAAAACATCACGGTAAACTGAAAGACCTGAATGCAATGCAGAAGATACAGAAAGCAGAAGAATTAAATAAGAATCTGACACTTCAGCGGACGTTTTTACCCGTGCAAAATCACAAAGTGATTTCAAGTGAAGCTGCTTTTATGGGAGACACAAATTCACCAGTGCAACTTGCCCCACATTCCCTGTTGCCAAGTAATGTTGAACCAAGTCGTCACTACGGTGTTCCCAAATACGCACTTTGCTGATAAACTGAGCGCACGGCGCTTTAGTGACTTTGAAGAACAAAAAAAGTCCGTCTACATGCGGCTCGAACCTTGTGCATGTTTGGTAGCACATATCTGTGTGAGAAGCTCTTCTCAGTGATGAAGACTAACAAAACAGCACACAGGAGTCGCCTCACTCATGAGCACCTGCAGTCCATCCTGAGAATCTCCACAACACAGAACCTCACACCAAACATAAACGAACTTGTTGCCAAAAAAAGATACTATGCGTCCAGCATATATATATATATATATGACAGCAACACTCATCACTCACAACAGTGACAAAACAATTACATTGACAATCATGTTACGTTATTTTCAAAATGTTTCCTTTTCTTTTTCATTGCTTCTTTAACACACTACTTCTCCGCTGCGAAGCGCGGGTATTTTGCTAGTTTTAAAATAATCCTCTTTTGAACAGCAGGGGATCTTAGTTGTATAGTACTGTGTTTTTTAATTAAAGATCAGCCTGTCATTACATTTGTCATTTGTTAAGCCACAACACTATTTTTCCTGAGTTTTTATGGGTTTGGAAAACTCTCTTGTCTTTTAATGTTTCTTCTTAAAATAAATGACTGTTGCTGTAAAGAAAGTACATCATTGTTATAGTAACAGACACTAGTTCACCTTAATTTTAAAAGGAAAAATCAGGCACTCACCACTTAGTAGTCTATACACTCCCCAGTGGCTCCTAATGACTTAGGATAAACTAATCTAAAGGTTCAGTGGCTTAATAGTTCTAGGATAGAAATAAAATATTAAACCATAATAAGAGCAGTAGCAGCAGGGTATAATAATTGCTTTTGTGTTCTCTTTTCAACATAAAAATTAGAATGTACTTATAATATATGCCTTTAAGACTCCAAACAATTACAGATAAAGACTGTTACATAAAGACATTTAATAATGTTATTTTATTTTGCGTTGTACTCATTGTATTGCTGCCTCTATTTGCACTAATTCCAAGTGTTTTTCTGAACATATCCCCTTTCCAGGAATTTAATCCTTTTAATCCACTCTAATAATGTGCCTCTTTTCTCCCATATTTGCACATTATCTTTTCCCTCTCCTTGATTTAAAATTGGTATTTTATTCAGTTATTTGTGCCTACATTAACAAAATCTTTTTTTTTTCTTACTGACAATTTTTTTTCTTATTTTGTCCATTACATTTACAGAATCATGATTTGATTAATTTCCATTTTTAATTGTTAGATTTTTTTATTTATTACTCAGACCTTTTAGTTTGTATTCATTTTATTGTGTCCTGGGGCCTCATGCATAACAGCATACGTAGAATTCACACTCTAAGATGGCATTCGGACAAAAGTGGAAATGTGCTTACGCACAAAAAAATCCACATGCATAAATCTGTGCATTTGCCCCCTTCCAAGTTCTTCCGCTACATAAATCCTGGTCAGTATGAAAAGTAACGCATGTGCATGCGCCTGCTGTCCCGCCCCAACTCCTCCCAGAATTATGCCTCTTTGAATATGCAAATCAATATAAATAGCCCTTAAGCTCAGCCTTCTGTGAAAAGACAATGGCAAAAGCATGGGGGAAAATAAAAGAATTTCAGCGAATACCAAGTGGAGGCAAAGAAAAACTTACTATTTGTTTGTAAACAGTGGTATAAACAACAAAAGGAAGTTGAACGAGTGACATAGAGTGTCAGAGAAACTCGAAAGCTCAAGTTTACATAGTTGCACAGTGCCCGAAATCAAAAAAGTTGTCAGATATCAAAGTCGCCGTGAAAAGGCGAGTCATAGCCTACCGTCTGAATTTCATATGAAAGCTTATTAGGGTACAGAGAAAAAAAAATAGGCACACAGTGAGAGAAAAGGCTCGAAATGTCAACTTTAATCTCGAAATTTCCACTTTAATCACGTAGTTTATTTTGTCATTAAAGTAGAACATCATAAACTTCATCTTAAAATCGTTTGATTTACTAGTTTCTCAAATCCCATCGTAACTAAAGTAGCACGTTAAATGCTTTGCTTTGTATTTGATCTTCTATTTGCTCTGTGTGTGTGAATCACTACATGCTTCCGGGCTTTCTCTTCCTCCGACAGGACACAGAATCCATTACATTCATAATATTACAGCTCTCTGAATAATTACAATAATGAGATGTATATGTGATATCATTTTCATGATGATAGGAGTTAAAAGCATATTATTAAACATGGGAACACGATGGCGCAGTGATTGTTCCTGCCTCACACAAGATGCTTGCCTTGCCATGTGTGGCCTTCATTGAAATAATTTATTGCAGCAGTACTGTCTCTTTCAAACATACTAACCTCCAATTCCTGTCCTTACTTCTCTTTCTCCAAATACCCAATCGCCACACAATCAGCTCTGCAATAGACATTAAGCCATCTGTAAGCTTGGAACGCCGATTCTTCAAAACATTTAAGGAACATAGAAATATCTTCGTAGTACATGTTTAGAATACAGTGCAAGGCAGAAACAATCCGTGAACGGAGCACCAGCTACTCAAGAGCGCTGCGGCACCCTGTCCTCACATGTTTAATTATTAACAATATAGATTATTTAAATGAAGTTAAAGTTTTATCTGTTTAATATAATAAACATATTTTGCTGCATTTCATCTTAAAAATGATATTGTCATTCTATGTAAATCCAGAATGACAACTATTCTATCCATCCAGTGTCGCGCCGGTCCCAAGAAGAACACAGTGCGAGGCAGGAACAATCCGTGAATGCCATCTTATTTATTAACAATATAGATTATTTAAATTAAGTTTCATTTAATACGTTTTATTTTGCTACATTTCATCTTAAAAATGATATCGTCATCATATATAAATACGCGCTTTATAAAGTGGCTCAGGTTGTGCAATATTATAACTGTATCGCAAGTTTACAGTGAGGTAATTATACTTATAAGTACAAACAGTTCTACAAGGAGCACTTGATGGACTAATTGATTGCGTTTATAGTTCTTGGGATAAAACTGTTTCTGAACCGCGAGGAAAGGCTCTGAAGCGTTTGCCATATGAGAGCAGTTCAATAGGCAGCATGGCTGAGGCAGTGTGTGCTTGATGCTGCATCCCGATAATTCTCTTTCCAATCAGCTGCTGAGCTGTGATTCCCCACTCAGATACAGTGATATAAATACTCTGAGTGGTGCAGTTAGAGTAACATGGAAAAAGATGATCCACTGTGGCAACCCCTAACGGGAGCAGCTGAAAGAAGAAGAAGATGCAGTATGAGTAACAACGTTAAAGCAGCTATTGTATTTAGAATAGTTGACCATTCTGTGGACGATTATATTGTTACAGGTTAATTACAATCAGATGCATTAAACTAATAAATAATATGCGGTTAATTTCAGTGTTTTTATAAAGCCGCTTCAGGGATGTGGATCTAAAAAAGAAAGGAAAACCACACTGGAACAGTAGCACTGCTTTGACGCTGGGTGACGCCAGTCTGCAAAACCGAGCAGAGAACTTGCATATGCCAGGTATGAGCTATCGTGGAAATGTGCGTTTCTTTACGCCAAGTTTAGGTTTTATACATCGCAATTTGAGTGTGGAAACATTCGTACGTAACATTTTTGTGTGTACGCAACGTTTATACATGAGGCCCCTGGTCACTAGGTCTATTTCCATTTGATTCTGCAAAGAAACATAATTATCCTAATTATCTTGCTGTACATCACTGCTGCTTTGTTCATCCCATCATGAAAGTAATATTTTCCTGCCCCACTGACCTTTCTCATCTACTCCCGGGCTGTCTGCTTCATGTACTAGACTTTCTTGAAAGCTTTCTTCTATTTATTGCCTTAATTATAGAGACTGTCTTTAATCTATCTCCATTTGTCTTCCTCATACACATTTTTCAATTTTCTTCTTCAGGATACAGTATTTGCTTCCCTTATTTGGGTAAGACATGTCACAGGCTCAATATTTGACTCTTTTCATTAAATAAATGCAGCATTACTGAAAATCTTTAAATTAAAAATGATGTTTTATCTTAAAGTATGCCTAGTATATGACCTTCCTTAACCATAAACTTTAGATATCTTTATTTACCCATTTTTATACAAAGCGCATACTTATGTTTTTTCCAATAAAAGGCATTTTCCATTTTTTGCACATTGTGAACTTCTGGCATGGTGGAACTATAGGATTTTCCTGTTAAGGTCTGGTTGACAACCTGGAATCTTGTCCTACTGTGGTACCATATTCTAATTGAGTGTTGCACAACCAGATTTCTACTTAGTTGGTAGTAGTTAATGGTAGCTTGGGCATAAAACAAAGTGTACTGTGAGTAATTAGTGCAGAATTTTCTTTCCATATCTGAGTCCAGAAAAGCTCATTTAGTTCTGATTACTTCCATAGTCACATTTTAAATAATATATTTAGTGCATTTGAAAATAATACATTGTGGGGATTTGGTCTTGTCCATCGTGAGAGATGGACGTCTAGGAAGGAGCTCCGCTAACAGCAATGTTACTTTGCTTTTTTTTCATCATTCCGAGGTATCATGTATTTAACACAAGAGGACTTAATTACAACTACATTTAAAGCATAAACATGAGACTAAGGGATAAGAAAGAAGAGGTAAAGACAGCTAAAGCTTCATCAAAGACTAAACAAGTCTTAAGTTCAACTTGGAAGAGATAGGTGAAGAAATAGATCTGCCATGACCTTATATGGCAGGATCGGCTGCATTCGATAGTGAAAGTATGAGCAAAACTGCTATTGAGGTGGGTAATGAGAATTTGCCAATCTCAGGTGGGATATCTTAACTGAGCATGGCCTCTTTATCCCACTGTCAGCAACTACTACTAATACCCACAGTGAGTGAAGAGCATCAACTCCAACCTCCACCTTTGGAGCACAAAAAAGACAGAAATGAGCGGTCTTAGCTGAAGGTAATGCTTACTGCACACTTAGGGTGGGGTGGGGGGGGAGGGGGTAGGTATAAATGATATAAAGAGAGACATAAATTATATAAGGAGTGAATTAAAAATGACTAGCCAACTCGCGGTGTAGCATACACCACATAATTATCAACTTGAACAGTCAACGTGGCTCACAGCTGCATGTGGACTGTAGACAGACCAAAGCGAGTGAGGATGTGTTTGGTGACGTGTTGGGGGCGGGCACATGAGCAAGCAGTGCGCATGCCTCGAAAGCGAGGGTGGACGGGGGAAGGCTCTGTTGTGCGTACCCTATGGTCGGTCGACCTGGTCGATTATATATACAGTGGAACCTCGGTTCACGACCATAATTCGTTCCAAAACTCTGGTCGTAAACTGATTTGGTCGTGAACCAAAGTAATTTCCCCCATAGGATTGTATGTAAATACAATTAATTCATTCCAGACTGTACGAACTGTATGTAAATATATATTTTAAGTTTTCAAGCACAAATATAGTTAATAATACCATAGAATGCACAGCGTAATAGTAAACTAAATGTAAAAACATTGAATAACACTAAGAAAACCTTGAACAACAGAGAAAACTAACAATGCAAGAGTTTGCGCTATAGCGCTACGATCCACTCTCTAAAAACACTTTTTTTTAATGAGTTTTAAGCACAGGGAAAAAAATGAACATTTGAAAAATCTGTAATTTAATAAATAACCAAGAAAAGTAACATTGCAACAATGCATGCGCGCGCCTGTGTGTATGTTTCTTTCGCGCGCCTGTGTGTGTGTCTCTCGCGCGCCTGTGTGTGTCTCTCTCTCTCGCACGCCTATGTGTGTCTCTCTCTCTCGCGCGTCTGTGTGTGTGTGTGTGTGTGTGTGTGTGTGTGTGTGTGTGTGTGGCTCTCTCGCGTGCCTGTCTGTGTGTGTCTCTCTCACGCCTGTGTGTGTGTCTCTCTCATGTGGACTGTAGCACAGACGAAAGCGACTGAGGCTGTGTTTGGTGAGTTGTTGCGTGTGGGCACATGATTAGGCAGTGCACATGCCTCGAGAGCGACGGTGGACGCAGGAGGGGGGTTACAGTTGGCGGACGGGGCTCTGTTGTGCGTATCCCATGACGCAGGAGGAGGGTTAGAGTTGGCGGGCGGGGCTCTGTCGAGCGTATCCCATGGTCTTAGAGTTGGCGGGCAGGGCTCTCTGTATTGCTTAAGCTCAGTGTCTTGTGTGCCCTTAGTGAATTATATATATAGATGTGTATTGAAGAAATTGAACAATTGACATCAGCCGCTGACAAAAAATCAACTGCTGTAGAATCCAAATGCAATGTGCTCAGTGATAAACTAGCTGCGGTAGAAGATAGATGTAGAAGGAACACTATCAAAATTGAAAGTCTCCCTGTAATCCATGAAAGACCAAACCCAATGAAATTAATAGCTGAACTATTCTCTTAAGTAATTGGAAAGGACTTCAAATTGGACACCAAGATCTTAGCAGCTTACCAGTATTCATGGATAGAGTGCTACAAAACCGAGAAGTCTGATTTTCTCTTTTGACTAACTACTAGCTAAACAAAATTTTATGTCAATTCTAGGAAGAAGAAGAAGATCATATTTGAAAATAAACACATTTGTATTTTCCCAGATTTTTCCCCTTCGACAGCTGCTAAACGAACAGCTTTTTACAGCATTAATCAGCACTTAGTCAGAACCAAAATCAAATACAGCCTCTTGTTTCCTGCTAAATTGAATGTGATTTTTTTATGACACAATCTAAATCTTCAATCAGCTGTAGAAGCAGAGAAAGAACTAAAAAGACTGATCTCGACATCATTTAACACTAGAATTACCAAAGCATACGAAAAAACTCGTAAACCCGGCCCACCTTAAATCCCTTTGCGCTTCTCCGTCCGCATCTTTTGTCTTGTAAATGTGCTGATCAAGACAAGCAGAAAGTGGCCTACTATTCCATCCCCTCACCGCTGCAGAATGGGCACAAAGTTCTTCCAGCTCAAGCCTTGATTATCTGGGAGTCAGGTACCTAGAGCTGTATTGGGAAATAATGGATCGTTATTTGGAACACAAGCATTTCATGTGTGTTCTGTTTCTACAATAATCTATGTAAACACATTGTTAAAACAGAAAAATTTTTCATATTTTAGTAATAAATGACAAAATGTAAACATAAACTGTATAATGTGTGAAGTCTGAAGTCCAAAGATCAAATAAACATTTTCACAAAAACTACGAGGATGAGACAACAGCTTCCGTGGCGCAGCAGTAAGAATTGCTGACTTGTAATCAAGTGTCTCCGGTTCGATCATGACAGCCTCGTATATTTACCATTTTGAGTAGTGAGCTGCTCTTATTGTTAATATTATACAATAAAAGCATACATTTGATTTGTGTCTGTAAAAGCCAGTGCAAATTTATAGCACTTGTAAAAGTTAGCAATTTGAAACTGGGAATAACTGTAGATGTGAGTGGTGTTTTGAAACAATGGAACTGGAAATTCTCTGATCTGGATGGATAAAAGCTGAGACACAAACTCTGGTGAATCTACCTTATTGGTATCTTACCGTCGCATGATTTTTTTTTTATTCAGTTTTATTGAGTGCTCCTGCTTACGCTGAATTAGTATGCACCTTATGGTCCATGATGTCAAAGCTGCACTGGCAAAAAACAGAGATATAGGTATATATGATATTTAGAATTATTCATTTTATAACCTATATAGTACAATTTGCAAAGCATTGTGGCACTGAATCAACATTATTCATATTATTCATATTCATTCGAGAGAATAAAAGTGAAAAAAAAAAACACTAACTTTTATAAGTACTATAAATTTGCACCAGATTTTACAGACACAAATCAAAGGTATGTTTTTATTGTATAATATCTATACTAATAAAAGGCAAAGCCCTGACTCACTCACTCACTCACTCACTCACTCACTGACTGACTCATCACTAATTCTCCAACTTCCCGTGTGGGTGGAAGGCTGAAATTTGGCAGGTTCATTCCTTACAGCTTCCTTACAAAAGTTGGGCAGGTTTCATTTCGAAATTCTACGCGTAATGGTCATAATTGGAAGCTGTTTTTCTCCATTTACTGTAATGGAGATGAGCTTGAAAGCCATGGGGGCGGAGTTTCGTGTGACATCATCACGCCTCCTACGTAATCATGCAGTACGTAGAAAAACAGGAAGAGCCCCAAAAAGCGCTGGTGAGAACATGCATTATATAATTGAGAAGGCAGCGAAACAATAAGAAGCGAGCGAGTGACATATACAACCATATTCATGAGTTCTGCTACTTCGGAAACAAAGCACGATGTAAACCTAAAGTTTAAATTAAGTTCATAGACAGGCTGCCGCTGGCATTTGTAATTTAGTGCCTGCCCATATAAGGCCGTCCGTCAGCGGCAATCCAATAGCAAACTGCCACTAAATATTCACGGGTGAAGGACGGTGCTTATGCAGAGGAAGATGAGATGGTCAGGGTGGTGTTTGGCAAAAACTCAGCGAAACTGCGAGAGAAAGTTTTAAGTGCCAGGACTTCGGTAACGTTAAATACAGCCATGGACATAGCACAACATGGCACCAGCACAGCTGGGAAACTTCGATGCATGTACACCGAGCGGCTCACGTGAACTGACGCAGTGCACAGACAAAAAGCAACAGTTCCAAAGAGCGCTGAACAAAAACCGAATTGCACAATTGAAAAGGCAGCAAAAAAATATGAAGCGTCTGATACATACAAGAATATTCATAAGTGCAGCTGCTGTGGAAACAAAGCACACGGTGGAAAAAGTCAATGTCCCGCTAAAGGAAGACAGTGTAAAAACAAAACCCGTGCATGCAGTGTGTCAGGTCTCAGATAAAGAAGAAGACGAGCTGTTTATTGATGCAGTAAGAAACGAATCGATGAATGAAACCTGTCATCTTTACAACGATTGACAAACACGGAATGTAACTTGAAAACAACACATCCTACAAATACGATGCTGATTGAAAGAAATAATGATAATTAAATCCTTGATGACAGCAACATTCAGTAACACTCACAAAACAATTACTGTATATTGACAGTCATGTTACGTTATTTTTAAAATGTTCCCTTTTCTTTTTCATAGCTTCTTTAACACACTACTTCTCCGCTGCGATACGCGGGTATATATATATATGTATATATATACCCCGATCTACATACTCGAATAATGGATACTTTATTCGCCATCAATGATTGTTTTGGTAAAGCCATACTCCGTGTATTCATTAGATGAACGGTAAAAAAGTAAAAGCGATGGGAGGATGACTTATTGAGGCACGCAGGCAAAACCACAATAGCACGCGGGCTCGAAGTACTGTAGTGTGCGTCAACTCTATCTGAATTGCGCGATCACATTTGAAAAAATATATCTTTTCAAATTCTATTTAGTCCATATGTGTCAAACTCAAGGCCCGCAGGCCACATCCGGCCCGGCGTGTAATTATATCCGGCCCGCGAGATCATTTTATATACTGTATTATTGTTATTAATGGCCCGGGGATATGAAGCGCTGGTAACACAATAAACTACAGATCCCATAATGCAGCGCTTCAGCTGCCTTGCCGAACACTTACCGCGTTAATCAAGTCTAGCTTATGATGCTGCAAGTTATTGCGAAGCTAGCCCACACAATGCCGAAGAGAAAAGATGATTCTGAACATAGAGCCTTTAAAAACCGATGGGAGGCTGAGTATATGTTTACTGACATTGCCGGTAAACCCGTGTGTCTCATTTCTACAGCAAATGTGGGTGTAATTACAGAATTTAATCTAAAACGGCACTATGAGACAAAACATCAGGATAACCCGAAAGACCTGAATGCAATGTACAAGATACAGAAAGCAGAAGAGTTAAAGAAGAATCTGACACTTCAGCAGACGTTTTTACCCGTGCAAAATCACAAAGTGATTTCAAGTGAAGCTACTTTTATGGGAGACACAAATGCACCAGTACAACTTGCCCCACTTTCCCTGTTGCCAAGTAATGTTGGACCAAGTCGACACTACGGTGTTCCCAAATACGCACTTTGTTCATAAACTGAATGATTTGATTTGTTATTGCTGAAAAGAACAAATTTTATTTATGTTTCCAGGTTTTGTTATGCACCATGTTCATATTTGAATTTGTATAATTTTGACAGGATATATTTTTATGGAGAGCAAAATCTTTTGGGATATTTAAAAT
>JANRMT010062806.1:12894131-12905405 GCA_026402145.1 Polypterus bichir lapradei | reverse complement strand
TATCTATCTATCTATCTATCTATCTATCTATCTATCTATCTATCTATGATATACATCTTTGTCTTTGTTGTTCACTTGACCCTTATCTTGTTTCCTGATATGCCAGAATGGGTTTTCTGACATTTATTAATGTCAGAAGATGAATGATATATTACCCAAAAGTTTTTCTCTCACAAGTCCCACTTAAATTTCTTAGAATCCCTGGTTGTTTACACAAGTAGAATGGAAGGGGTTTGATGGTAATGGCAAATAGGTTCAGCATTCCAAAACATGCTACTTTTCAGCTAGGGTTGTTGCTGCAGTCTTTTTTGTTATATTATTATTGTGCTGCTACAGCAGCCTGTGTTAATATTGTTATTAGCCAGTTTTGACACATTTCTACCCCCCCCCCCAAAAACCTTTAATTTGATATATATATTGGTATGTCCCTAGCTCCCGCTTTGCTACTGGCACTGCTTTACAGTAGTCATAGCTTTACCTTCCACCGTGCTGTATTTTACGTTAAAGAAATTATTGTCCTTTTACCTTTTTGTCAGTGGTTTTCACGTCTTAATATTTTGTATAACTTCTTGCCAGAACCATACATTAAAATATATGGATGCTCAGTCTTGAGTTTTAGTGAGTAAAGCTATCTGTCCACGTTCAGTACAACCAGCGGGGCAACGCTCCGTACGGACTGGGTCTTAGAAGAGAAGCATCATTTAATACAGCGTTTGGGGACAGAATAGTAAAAAGATGGATTTCTGAAGCCTGATCATGTCGAGCCTGGGGTAGATGAAAAGACTGTTTTTTATATGCCTACCTCTGTTACATTGAGGCAAGTAGCAAAGAAATGTGTCCTTCTACTTGTTTTTGTTATTCCTAAAAATGCTGTACTCTTTAAACACAGCTAGTCAAGGATGGCTCAAACGGGGATTACAGTTTATATTGCCAATTTTGTCTTTGTTCAATTTACTTTGGAATTTTACTTTGATCAGCAATAGTCACATCACATTTCTTGAAGTCAAGTCAAGGTTAAAAAAATAGAATAAGGCAGTTACATGACACCACATCCTGCTGTTCTGTCTTGTCTAGGCACTCTAGAAAATCATTTAGATCTCTACGATCAAACTCCCAGAGGTCAGACTTGAGCAGCCATCTGGTTGTAGCCTGTACAGAAACAGAGGCAGCTAAGATTCAAGCTGTCTGTATTAAAAAGTAAGCAGCCCTTGAGAGGGAAGCAGCCCGCTTGCAAGCAGAGGCAGAGGCTCAGTTAGAGGTCCTCCAAAAGCAACGAGAGGAAGCAGCAGCTTTGGCTAAATTGAGTATTTTGGAACAAGCTGTAGAGGAAGAGGATGAAGTCATCATTTAATAATTCTAGTCATGAAATAAAAGCAAGTATGCAAATTAGTGAGCTTCGAATGGAATGTGAATGCGAAGAATAATTTTTGTGCATTCCATTAACTTATTCCCTGTTGAAGTAAGGCGTTTTGAAAATAATCATTTAAACAATACAGACCATGCATAGTAGATGCAGTAGTCTGATCATTTTTTAAAGCTTGATGCATTGTTTACTTTCCCAATGTTTATATGTTTTTAGAAAGCACAAGAGGAAGGCCAACATTTTAAAACAGCAACTCGATGAAGCAATGGATAAAGAAATTGCATCTCATCAGTACCTTGCAAACATGATCCGCCTGGCTGAGAAGACATCACAAGAACGTGATCAGTTTATGCACATGGTAATATAAATGCATTCTGTTCTTTAAATTGCGTAATTGAAGTAGTCAATTAAATATGAAGACAATATTTTTGACTTAGAGATTTAAAAATCCTTTAATACATCCTAGCTAAACAGTCTTAAAATATTTAAACTGCATTTGAAAATTATGTTTAATTTACAACATATAATTTAAAATATGAGTATATTTTTAGTTTTGGTTTTTCATATGGCATGTTTATATAGGTTTCCTGTTGATTTACTGTGATATTTTAAATGTATCAAAAAGACTACTAACATACCAGGGCACAATTTCTTTCTGTATCTATGATAACTGTAGCTAGTTTTATCCAAAATTACCAAAGTTCCACAGCTCCAACTTGTAAATGGGATTCAGTAAAAGCCTGACACGTCAAAATGATTCCACAGACAAAATATCTTTGTTTTTAAAAGCTTTGGTAAAAATTCAAAGTAAAACAGTTCACGCAAAAAAGAGAAAAATTGATATAGCAAAAAAAAAAAAAGTTATTGTTAAGAAAAGTTCTGTTCAAAGATTAAATCTTGTTTCACTGCTAATCATTACAAATCACTTCTAAATGTTTCTGAACCATTTCAAAAACTGTCAGAAAACTGTACATTTCTATGTTGAAAATGGGTCTTTTAAGTCCCTGTGCACTGGGACCTATACTGTACAACAACTGACTCAGTTGTCACACTGTATCTTAGTAATTGCAAGAAAGTTCTATCTCTTATTAACTTACAGGGGATAAAAGGCTACACCATTACAATACAATACAATATAATTTATTTTGTATAGCCTAAAATCACTCAAGAAGTGCTGCAATGGGCTTTAACAGACCCTGCCTCTTGTCAGCCCCCCAGCCTTTACTCTCTAAGAAGACAAGGAAAAACTCCCAAAAAAAAAACCTTGTAGGGAAAAAATGGAAGAAACCTTGGGAAAGGCAGTTCAAAGAGAAACCCCTTTCCAGATAGGTTGGGTGTCAAAAAGAGGGGTACAACACAATACACAGAACAGAACAAATCCTCAATACAGTATAAAAATAAAAATTTTAGAAGTACATAGCAGAATTTAACTGTAGATGATTTCATATAATATGATTTGGATATGTTTAGAGTCCTGGAGACCTCATCCATCAAGCTGCCTCCCCCATTTGGCCATTCCAAGGCGGAAACAGCGCTGGGCCAGCCATTCCGATGAAAGGACCCTTTCCCACGATTCCTGCGATCCTCCATCAGGGATGACTTTATCTTAGGCAGGCAAAACGACTTGGCAGGTGGGCCGTAGCACCAAGTGCCACATTTGAGTACTGAGAAGAGAAACGGAATAGGTGAGGGTTAGTATCCAATTATAATGTAACTATCATGTTACTTATGTTTTAGTGCTAATGACTAACAACAGAGATGCAGTATGTACAGTTAATCAGCAGCTCTAGTCAGGATATGCTAAACTGAAGTAGTGAGTCTTCAGCTGGGATTTAAAAGCTGAGACCGAAGGGGCATCTCTTATAGTAGCAGGCAGACCATTCCACAGTTTAGGGGCCCTGTAACTGAAAGCTCGACCTCCCATTGTTATTTTATTAAACCTTGGAATCATAAGCAGACTGGCATCTTGAGATCTTAATGTGCGCTCTGGTTTGTAAGTCATGATAAGTTCAGACAAGTAAGCCGGATCTTGGCCATTTAATACTTTATATGTTAAAAGGAGGATTTTGAAATCTGCCCTAAACTTAACTAGGAGCCAGTATAAGGATTTAAGAACTGGATTTATGTGTTCGTATTTTCTTGTTCTTGTAATAATTCTTGCAGCCGCATTTTGGATTAACTGGAGGCTGTATAAAGAACAATTTGAACATCCAGTGAACTATGACCAGTGCGGAAACCAGACTGGTTGACTAAGCAAATATTAATATGAATTTAACTTAACTTAATTAACTTTCTAAGATTGGCTCTTACATTTCTTGCCCCTTTAGACAATTACTATACTTCAATATAGTAAGCCAACTAACTTTACTTTTACATTAACTGTTGCAATAATATTGCAGCAATAACACTGCAAAAAAAAAAAAAATTCTTATTTCAAACATTAGATGTTTCTTGAAGCAGGGTCTGTCCAGTATGCTTATTTTGGTCTGCACACAAACTCTTCTTACTGCACGTTTGGCATCTGGCATTGTCTTGATGACTCGACCCATTACCCAGGAACTGCAGGGTGCAGCATCATCTACAATTAAAACAACATTCCCTGGTTAAAAATGTATTCTTGGTGCAAGCCATTTTGACATTCATAAAGTATTGGCAAATACTCTTTAGACCAGGGGTGTCCAGCTGTGGTCCTGGTGGGCCACAGTGGCTGCTGGTTTTCATTTTGACCCTTTTCCTAATCAGTGACCTGTTTTCACTGCTAATTAACTCCTTTTCCCTTCATTTTTAATAGCCCAGGTTTTAAGGATTCAGTCCTCTGAATTGATGGCAGCCAAACAGAAATGAGATGTGAAATGAGCCAACAAGGTGACCAGCTGAATTAGAACGTCAGACTCCTGCCAATTTCACTCCAACCAGTTTCTTAATGAGAAGCCAGTTCTTGCTGTGTTAATTAAAGCCATTATTGAATATCATGACTTGTTGCTGCTGTCATTCTGTTGATTTTCTGTTTTTTCCAAGACCGCTATCAAGATGTTTTGGTGATCTGAGCAGACCAACATGACCGAGACCTTCACCTTTCTTTATTTTCAGGTGAGCTGGTGATGTGGCGGCTCATTTTGTGTCTCATTGTTGTTTGGCTGCTCATTAAGGAAAAAGGAACAACTAAGGGGTGTGAGTCACATCAATTAAAACTAAGGTGAAACAAGTTAATCAGCAGCAAATGGCTCACTAATGAAGAAAATGGTTAGAATGAAAACCTGCAGCCACTGCGGCCCACCAGGACCAGATTAGGACACCCTTACTTTAGACTATCTTTTTGAAAACAAATCAGCCAAATATTGTACTTGCTTCCAGTGTCTTCGAGTATGCTGGTCGTTTTTAGGAAAGATTCCAGGAGGCATGTCAGATTGTGTCATTCAGTAATGGCACGTGATTTGGCGTGAGTGCCTCCAAATCATTTGGGTTGTTTGAGGTCTTTGTGAGGGGTCTGTTATGGATGATTGATTCAGCTTCACACATCATTGTTTAAAGACTTTCATCATCGAGTGTTTGTTAGTTTATTGTTGAATTTAGAATCTTCCTTATACTTCAGATTTGTCTCTCTCATATACCACCTTGAAGAGAGGCTGATGGTAGATTGAAAACCTATTTGACTTCTTTCTTCATCATACTGTTGCCTATTTTTGCTTGGCCAAAATTTTTAATTGCTTCTTGTAGCTCACTTTTTGCTCCAACAAAATTTTTCCATTATCTGAGTGCATGATTTTAACTTCTCCTCTTCTGCACATGAATCGGTATATGGCATGGATACAAGAATCAGTGTCTAAGCTATGTGCAATCTCTATGTGCACAGCTCGGATTGTTAGACAAGTGAAGATTACTCCGTACCTCTTGACCAGACTTTGTCCTTTTTTGACTTGAAAGGGACCAAAATAGTCAACTCCAGCATTGGTGAAAGGTGGTTGGTCAGGTACTAGACGTTCTTCTGGCAAATCTTCCATTTTTTGCTCACCTGCTTTCGCATTGTATCTTCTGCATGTTATGCATTTTGAAATGATTTTTCTGATAGCTGAATTTGCTTGAGGTACCAGTATTTCTGGCATAACTGTGCAAGCACATAGTTACACCCACAATGTCCAAATTCTTTATGAATGTGCTACAATATGAGAGAAGCAATATGTGAATGCTTGTGAAGAATTGCAGGATGTTTAGCTTCTTCAGGCATTGCAGCTTTGTTAAGTCTTCCTCCAACTCTCAGTATTCCATCCTATATGATCAGGTCAAGTTTATATATTTGACTGTTCTTTTTACACAAGCCTTTTTCTTTAAAGCTTTTAATTCATCTGGAAATTCTTGCTGTTGACTGAGGCGTATAAGCTCTGTTTCAGCTTTAGCCAAGTCTTCTAGAGAAATTGAGCTTGGATTTAAAGTCAGTTTTATATCTTTATGTGCTCTGTGATGAGTGATTTTTGTTTTTCTGGATTACTTTTAGATTGACTGACTTCTAGTTGAAATGTTTTTCTTTCATTTTTTTAAGTGCAGCAGTATGTCTTTAAACTTGAGGAGCCAAGCCACTGCTTTCTTCAAGCGTAACCAATCCGAAAAGTGGGTGATTAGTTTGTTGATGGGCTCAGTCACTTCCTCTGTTTTTGTCATGTTGACTGTACATGTTTTCATTTCTGGATCATCTTCAGAAAGTGAATCGTTCAGTTGATCTGGTCTTTTTGGCCACTCTACTTTGGGCTTTGATAAGAAACTTGGACCTTGTGTCCATGTGGTGCTTTTGAGAAAACTTTCTATGCTTAGCCCTCTGGATGCTTGATCAGCCGGATTAAGGGCAGATGTGACATACCTCCACTGCGAAGGTTGTGGATGATCTCTGATCACTGATATTCTTTTGGCAACAAAGATCTTGAATCGAGTGCTTTCATTTTAAACGTATTTTAGCACTATGGTGCTGTCAGTCCAAAATATAGATTCATGTGAGGGCATTTGAAGTTCGCCTTTTAGCATTTTGTCCATTTTGACTGCCACACTGGAAGCTGTCAGCTCCAATCTTGGAATCGTGACATTTTTCAATGGTGCAACTCTTGACTCGCCCATCAGGAATGAAAAATGCTTTTGAACAGTGAAATATTGTTAAATGATCATTGTAAGTGTAAGTCTGAAACACTGGCAATTTTACTTTGTGCAAATTGTGGGTTTTCAAATACAGTAGGAATAGTCTGATTGACAACACACATATTGGGATTAAATTCTTCTTTGACAAATCTTAATTCTGTGTTTGTAGAAAAGTATTTCCATCCCAGCGATGGACTTGATGACCAGCCCAGAAATTGTTCCTGCCTTGCATCTGATGTTTCCTGAGATTTTCCATTGACCCTGTTGTAGATATGCAGGTTTATAAAATAGATATATTTGCTTCTCTTAACATACAAATCATCTAAGACATGAAGTGACCAAGAGCTACATAAGAAACATCACATTTTGCATAAATCACTGGTGATCTACAATATTCTCTGAAAATATGTGACTGTACTGCTGTAGTTATTTTTTTTTCCCTTTGTAAGGAGCAGCTGGGTAGGTAGAGAATGCAGAGATACAAAAGAAAGGTTGGGCTTCCACCCTGGTGTATCCATCAGGGGCGCATGCTCCCTGGAAATATGTTTGTTAGAGGGGTGGACAAAAGTAGGTTTACAGTTATTTGTATGGAAAAAGATATTAAGGATATGATTAGTAAAATAGATTTGTTAACTTTATTAACTCAAAAGACTGTCAAAGTGGCACAGTGAATTTCGGAACAATCTCGTAAGTGCCCAAATTCACAACTGTAAACCTACCTTTGCCCACTACTGTGTATACACACACACATATACAGTGTGCTCCACTATTATTGACACCCCTTGTAAAAATTAGTAAGAAGGGTGTGAAAAAAATCACTGTTTGCTGAAGAACTGGCATCTTCCACTAAAAAAATAAGAAACATCTAAATTTTAATTGAAATAAGTTCATTCAAAGAAAATCAAAGCCCTCATCAAGAAATAAATATTTTTAACAAAAACACATGTACCTCAATTGTTGGCACCCCTGCATTTAATATACTGCTCAAAAAATTAAAGGAACACTTCTTAATCAGAGTATAGCATCAAGTTAATGAAACTTCTGGGAAATTGATCTGGTTAGTTAAGTTGCAGAGGGGGCTGTTAATCAGTTTCAGCTGCTTTTGTGTTAATGAAATTAACAACAGGTGTACTACAGGGACAACAATGAGATGTCCCCCAAAACAGGAATGGTTTAACAGGTGGAGGCCACTGACATTTTTCCCTCCTCATCTTTTCTGACTGTTTTATCACTAGTTTTGCATTTGGCTACAGTCATTGTGACTACTGGTAGCATGAGGCGATACCTGGACCCTACAGAGGTTGCACAGGTAGTCCAACTTCTCCAGGATGGCACATTACGTGCCATTACCAAAAGGTTTGCTAACATTGTTAGGCATGCATACAAGCACGTAGGGGCCATACAAACTACTACTGAGTACGATTTTGAGTTGCTGTAATGAAATTTTCTGCAAAATGGACTAGCCTGCTGCATCATTTTCTCACTTTGATTTTCGGGGTGTCTTTGAATTCAGCCCTGTATATGTTGATAATTTTCATTTCCATCAAACAATGTGGCATCCTTTTGTTCCTAACACATTACCCAGTCCATATCCAGCATGATTTTTTTCCCCATTGAGATCTGATGTGTTTTTAAAGTGTTCCTTTAATTTTTTTGAGCAGTTTACTTTGTACAACCACCCTTTGCCAGTATAACAGCACGGAATCTTCTCTTGTAACCTTTTTATAAGGTTGGAGAATACAAAGAGTGGCATCTGAGACCATTCTTCTTTACATAATCTCTCTAGATCATCCAGGGTCCTAGGCCCTCTCCTGTATACTGTCCTCTTCATCTCACTCCACAGGTTTTCAATAGGGTTTAGGTCAGGGGGCTAAGATGGCCATGGCAGAAGTTTGATTTTGTAGTCAGTTAACCATTGTAGGGTTGATTTAGATACGTGTTTCAGATCATTATCCTGCTGGAAGATCCAGTGACAACCCAGTTTTAGTTTCCTGGTGGAGGCAGTCAGGTTTTGATTTAAAATCTCCTGATATTTCATGGAATCCATAATGCCATGTACCCTAACAATGCTTCCAGGGCCTTTGGAGGAAAAACAGCATTAGAGAACCTCCACCATATTTCATAGCAAGGACAAGGTTCTTTTCATTATAGCCATCCTTCTTTTTACACCAAACCCACTTTGCATGCTTATTGCCAGAAAGTTTAATTTTTGTTTCATAAGATCATAGAACACAGATCCAGTCAAAGTTGTGGTAACATTTTACAAAATCCAGGTGCTTATGTTTGTGGATAACTGACAGAAAAGGCTTCTTTCTGGCATGCCTTACAAATAATCTGTTGGCATGGAGATGCCATCTGATGGTGGTTCTAGAGACTTGATAACCTCAGCATTTTTTTCTTGCAATTCCCCAACAGTGATCCTTTGAGATATTATTATCTCTGTTACCATCCTTCTCACTGTACATGGGGGTAAAATAAACTTGGATCCTCTTCCAGGCAAGTTTGTCACAGTTTCAGTTGATGACCACTTTTTTATTGTTTCCCTAAATGTAGAAATGGGCATTTTCAGGCTAGTAGCTATTTTTTATAACCATTCCCTGAATTATGAAGGGCAACACACTTCTCCCTCATTTTGATTGAGTATTTTGTTTTTTAATCAGGAAGTCATTGATTTCAACTGGAAAGTTCCTATGCAATCCAATCAACTTAACTATGCCTAATTTTAATGGGAAATATGCTTCAGTTACATTGTTTCACATTAATTTCCAAGGGTGCCAACAATTGTGGCATGTGTGTTTTTGTTCTTTGTTTTTCTTTAAATGAACTTGTTTCAATTAAAAGTCCGATGTTTCTCATTTTTTCAGTGCAAGATGACCGTTTTCAGCAAACAGTGATTTTTATCTAACCCTTCTTACTATATTTTACAATGGCCAATAGTGGTGGAGGGCATTGTATATATAATTTCTCTAGTGGAACATCGGTGATTCTAAGATAAAACAAAAAAAACACTAAAGAAAGAATATACTTAGCTTCTTTTAATATTAGCTGGACACTTGCAATAATACAATATTTGAAGGAGAGCTTCTGGCAGAAAGCGTGATGCAGTTAAGGGTTCCTACAGTCTGATCTGGCTTTGAAAGTGCAGGAGACATTTCTTAGGTACAGGGAGAAGTAATGTCTTCCATTCATCCATTAGTTAGCTTTAATGTTCAGTGCAATTGTCCAAGCTTTATACAGTACTTATTCAAGTTTCAAAATAAGAATGTGCATTTGTCAAACATGGGATTTGTTCACAGGGACACCCTACATAGTAGACAGTGGCTCCTAGTCATATATTGATCATCACCAATCAAGGGAGCACATCAGCACTTTTAAATAGATTGCCCGAGTCGTCTTTTATTTGTGTCTTCCTAACTCGCTGTCAGGTTGTCCCTGTCGGTTGGTGTGGATTCAGCTATATTTATTTATTTTCAGTTACCTGTTCAAAAGAAAATGTGTATAGAATTAACCTCACAGATCACACTTTAAATTTTTGGCTACACCTGGAAGCCCCATTTAATTGAATAACTGAAAAGATAGCCAATAATGATTAACTGTGTGAATCACAGGAGCTCTGTTTTCAGTGTTTGTTAGGTTAGCATCTGACTCCACCTCCTGGGAGTAAGGTGTTCTTATGTTCTTAGGACAGTAAGGGCTAACAGCAAGATCAGTTGTCCCTCTTGGGCATTTTCTCTTGGCTGTGGGGGAGAAAGGAGAAGTGTTAGCGTCAGTGCCCTCTGTAGTCCTGGGGTGGTATTGCTTTTCTCATTAGAGCCAGGAAGGTGGTTCCCCAGACACATGCATGATGCTAATCATTCTGCTGTAATGACTAATCTGAATTTTTTTGCCCACTGCTGCTGTCAATTTAATTTCTTTATTTTTTTTATTTTTTTTTTTCTAGTGATGTTAAGATTTGTGTCTGGTGACTGGACTTTAATTGCATACTTCATTTAGTACAATTTGCCTAAATTCACACTTTGAATGCCCTTGTCAATTTGTATTTTGATTTTCATTGTTTCTCATCAGATCACTGCACATTTTAAACTGTTGCATTCATAAAAAAATTAGATGACTACACCTCTTAAAGGGAAGTGGTGTTGGCAGCCATTTATCTGGATCCACCAAACTGGGTATGATGATGATTCTGGCACCAACCTGTAGCTTTTTGTAAGCTGGCCATTCCTTCTAAACCCAATGTAAATTGTTGGCTCTGTTCTATTCTCAGAGAAAACACTGGAATTTTTATGCCCTGACATCTGACACAGTAAGAGATACAGAACTTTCAGCTATTTTCTGACCTAATTATCATATAAATAACTTTTTTGCTTTATATGTGCATTTTAATATTAGAAAACACTAAATTCAAACAAATTATCATTAAAATAAAATATTACTGTTTAAATGTGCTGTAGAAACAAAAAATATATTCAGCATAATTGACAGCTAAATAATAATAATTGAGTGCTAAAAAAATGTTTTTTGTGAAAAAAGTTACGTAATGGACAAAAATGTTTTTCATTTTTTAATCCAGCACCGAAAAATAAACAAATCACATGAAATAATTTTTTCACTGGTTTTCACTGTTTATGTTTAATAAAAGTCAGATACAGTGGTGTGAAAAACTATTTGCCCCCTTCCTGATTTCTTATTCTTTTGCATGTTTGTCACACAAAATGTTTCTGATCATCAAACACATTTAACCATTAGTCAAATATAACACAAGTAAACACAAAATGCAGTTTTTAAATGAT